>CM042219.1:28440406-28450406 GCA_023566465.1 Cottus gobio | reverse complement strand
AGGAGCTCTGAATAACCAGTACAGGACCAGTCCGGCCCAGGTGCCCCCCCCACCCCAAGCCGCTCTACAGAGGTGTACTGTAGTCCCGCTGTACGGTTTCTGTTGCCATGGTGCTGCTGACCTTACTAATTGTGCCCGTGAGCTACTGGGAGACGCTCCACTGCTTTCTAAAGTCTCTGTGTCAAACAAACACAGGACTTTCACCCAGGAGACCCTGTTCAAGCCCCGTAAACCACGGGACTTGAACTGTGACCGCAGTCTGATCTTAGCTTTAGTTAGAAGTCGACTTGTTCGTCATTTAACCTCCAAACCTCAGTGACTGAACAACGAAATAACCTTTCCTAAAATATTGTTAAGTATTCTAACATGAAGCATAGACTTCTATACAACCAGAGGAGTCGCCAACTGATGGTCAGGAGAGATAATGCAGCTTTAACACATGAAGCATAGACTTCTATACAACCAGAGGAGTCGCCAACTGGTGGTCAGGAGAGATAATGCAGCTTTAACACATGAAGCATATACTTCTATACAACCAGGAGTCAACCCCTGGTGGTCAGGAGAGAGAATGCAGCTTTAACACATGAAGCATATACTTCTATACAACCAGGAGTCGACCCCTGGTGGTGAGGAGAGAGAATACAGCTTTAACACATGAAGCATAGACTTCTATACAACCAGAGGAGTCGCCCCCTGGTGGTCAGGAGAGAGAATGCAGCTTTAACACATGAAGCATAGACTTCTATACAACCAGAAGAGTCGCCCCCTGGTGGTCAGGAGAGATAATGCAGCTTTAACACATGAAGCATAGACTTCTATACAACCAGAGGAGTCGCCCCCTGGTGGTCAGGAGAGAGAATGCAGCTTTAACACATGAAGCATAGACTTCTATACAACCAGAAGAGTCGCCCCCTGGTGGTCAGGAGAGATAATGCAGCTTTAACACATGAAGCATATACTTCTATACAACCAGGAGTCGCCCCCTGGTGGTCAGGAGAGAGAATGCAGCTTTAACACATGAAGCATATACTTCTATACAACCAGGAGTCGACCCCTGGTGGTGGGGAGAGAGAATACAGCTTTAACACATGAAGCATAGACTTCTATACAACCAGAGGAGTCGCCCCCTGGTGGTCAGGTTAGAGAATGCAGCTTTAACACATGAAGCATAGACTTCTATACAACCAGAGGAGTCGCCCCCTGGTGGTCAGGAGAGAAATGCAGCTTTAACACATGAAGCATAGACTTCTATACAACCAGAGGAGTCGCCCCCTGGTGGTCAGGAGAGAGAATGCAGCTTTAACACATGAATCATAGACTTCTATACAACCAGAAGAGTCGCCCCCTGGTGGTCAGGAGAGAGAATGCAGCTTTAACACATGAAGCATAGACTTCTATACAACCAGAGGAGTCACCCCTGGTGGTCAGGAGAGAGAATGCAGCTTTAACACATGAAGCATAGACTTCTATACAACCAGAGGAGTTGCCCCCTGGTGGTCAGGAGAGAGAATGCAGCTTTAACACATGAAGCATAGACTTCTTTACAACCAGAGGAGTCGCCCCCTGGTGGTCAGGAGAGATAATGCAGCTTTAACACATGAAGCATAGACTTCTATACAACCATAGGAGTCAGTAGAAAAAACACTTTTAACACGTTTTAAGACACTTACGCTCGGCTTTCACTCTGAAACCCCGTTTGTTTCTTTTTTAGACTTGTATACTTGTACTGTGAGCTTCCCATTTTTTATAAACGAGATTCACCATGAATTATTCATAATTTCCCACATAGACTGTGAGGATGTCCAGGGAGAAGCTTCCTCTGAATTGCTTTGCTTTGCACTCGTATTTATTATGAATGAATATGTAAAACAATGCTTGCTTTCCCGTACATGGGTCTTTGTGTAATACTCCAGCATGAGGGTCCTCTCCACCACAGAAGCTGCTGCTGGACTTCGTTCTCTCACTGCAGTTCGTGGGCGTGATGACCCTCCGAGTGTCGGCGTGAAAACAAAACAAAAAGCAGCTGACTCACGACTTCATCAGCCTCAGCGCAGAACAGAGCTCATTCAGGAAACGATGGAAAGTTCGAGGTTTAGTGAAGTTTCTTTTTTCTCTCGCTATGGAAACCAGAAGGTATAAATATCGAACTGTTCTTTAATTATGATTTGACTTCACACGCTTGTTGCCAGGTTGCCAGGTTGCCAGCTCTTACAGCTCCAGCATCCAGCATGTGTTGTTCCGATGGGCCGACATTACAAATGCCTCAGGCCGAGCCGGCGCTTTAAATATCCTCCAGGAAGCTTCAGCACGCACAAGAGAAAGAAAGCGTTTCTGTCCTCCGGGCCTCGCTCCCGACTCCAGCGCCCCTCGTTACGTCCTCCCTCCCTCCACGCCAGTAAACACCACACGACTTATCCGTCTTTATTTGCTGGTATAATAGGATTCTACGGGCATGTGTGTACACAGGCGCCTCATTGGCTTCCCCGCCAGGCGGCTTGCCTAATGGCGTTCTGCTTAGCGCCTGCTGCCGCCCCCCTGGGGGCCGGTTACCCGTCTGCATCGCATACGTATCGCTTCCTCTCCGGGTGGATTCATGCCTGTTAAGACGCCGGCGAGGAAAATGTTTCCCCTGCAAACAGAGTAGTGGAGCGACGCTCCTCCATCGAGGCTGCTGCTGTGTTTTGACTTTCATTGATTTGATGAAATGTTTGCAGGATGCTGGATGAGCCGTGTTTAGTTTCCTGACCTTTAAGGGTTACTGAAAATAAGCCTTCTGCAGTTTTACTGGTTCAATGAAGACCAGTGCTGGCCTTTCCTCGGCTATTAAAGGGTTAACACCTTGGAGATCAATCAATGGGGGAAATACCGGACGTCTCTGTTGACAAAAGATGATTCGAGTGTGGTGTTGTCAGACATGACCATTTACCTGACTCTGCAGAGGGTGTGATGAAGGAATGATCAACCACTGAAACCCACCACGCTTAATAACTGTAGAAAAGCATGTGATACAACCCATAACTCATAACTCATAACTCATAACCCATAACTCATAACCCATAACTCATAGCCCATAACTCATAACCCATAACTCATAACTCATAACTCATAACCCATAACCCATAACTCATAACCCATAACTCATAGCCCATAACTCATAACTCATAACCCATAACTCATAACCCATAACTCATAACCCATAACTCATAGCCCATAACTCATAACCTATAACCCATAACTCATAACTCATAACCCATAACTCATAACCCATAACTCATAGCCCATAACTCATAACTCATAACCCATAACTCATAGCCCATAACTCATAACCCATAACTCATAACTCATAACCCATAACTCATAACCCATAACTCATAACCCATAACTCATAACCCATAACTCATAGCCCATAACTCATAACCCATAACTCATAACTCATAACTCATAACCCATAACCCATAACTCATAACCCATAACTCATAGCCCATAACTCATAACTCATAACCCATAACTCATAACCCATAACTCATAACCCATAACTCATAGCCCATAACTCATAACTCATAACCCATAACTCATAACTCATAACTCATAACTCATAACTCATAGCCCATAACTCATAACTCATAACCCATAACTCATAACCCATAACTCATAGCCCATAACTCATAACCCATATCGATGAGTGACTTGCATGATGCGTTCTCTGTGGCAGGTGGGGAACCTCGGGCTGCTCTTCATGCTGCTGTTCTTCATCTACGCCGCTCTGGGCGTGGAGCTGTTTGGGGAGCTGGGTGAGTCCTGAAGAGACATGAAGGGTGTCAGAGGGGTTAATGCTGACTTATTTGAACCCAAACACGATGTTTTCTCCCCCTCACCAGGTCTCTGTGTGTCCTGAACATCGCCGGCCTTGTGTCTAAAATATCTGTTCTTCAAGTTCCATCTCTTTTCCCAAGATGCCCGATCACGTCTAGAGATGTATTTTATTTTAAATCCTACATCTTGGACAGATGCAATGGAGCTTAATTAAAAATGTCTGCTGGACGTGAAAAATGAAGAAAAGGACCTTGAGTCAGCCAATGTGAAGTTACAATCAATCAGCCAAATCATAATGTAGTCGTGTTCAGTCGGCCTCGTCAAGGTCACAGCCGCTTGATTTACGTTTGTTTTTGATTCTTAAATCCTGAACCTGACTGGATGTCAGATCCATAAATAGATCTGAAACGCTCTCCGGCCTGCGTGACGATGTCTTTGCTCTCTGATGCAGATGAACATAACCAGAGTGCATCCTTTGTTCTTCTCTGGGTTTCCTCTGGTCATCTCTAATTTATGAACAGACACAAACACCAAAATGCAACTCAGCAGACAAACAGCTGAGCTCTCAGAAAGGTTACCAACGTTCCCTCCTCTTCCTACTCTTCCTCTTCCCTTAGTGTGTAACGCCGACTACCCCTGTGAGGGAATGAGCCGGCACGCCACCTTCGAAAACTTTGGGATGGCCTTCCTCACGCTCTTCCAGGTTTCCACTGGCGACAACTGGAACGGCATCATGAAGGTACGTCAGCTCACCGCTGCTTCGGTTCCTTTGTTCATGTCGATCGTATCGCTTGACCTTTGTCCTCGCTTGAAGCTAAGTTGAAGCTAAGTTGAAGCTAAGTTGAAGCTAAGTTGAAGCTAAGTTGAAGTTCAGTTGAAGTTCAGTTGAAGCTCAGTTGAAGCTCAGTTGAAGCTCAGTTGAAGCTAAGTTGAAGCTCAGTTGAAGTTCATTTGAAGTTCAGTTGAAGCTCAGTTGAAGCTAAGTTGAAGCTCAGTTGAAGCTCAGTTGAAGTTCAGTTGAAGCTCCCAGCTTTTTACGGAATATATTCAAGCTTTGAGGGTTTGTGCCTGGTTAACGTTGTGAAACATTTTAACAACTAGACACGGTTAATGTTAACGGTGTATCACCTGGTTAACGGTGTATCACCTGGTTAACGGTGTATCACCTGGTTAACGCTGTATCACCTGGTTAACGGTGTATCGGAGTATGATATTTCAAAAATCATAAAATTGGATATCTGAGGCGTCTTTGAACAGGTCACAAGGGGACCGTAGTCCTGGAGCTCCAAAATCTGTAATTCAAGTCTTGTGGCGTTTATAAAGGCAAAAGCTAATCGTTTTTCACTCTCCTCTCCGTCACCTCGTCTCTTGCCGTAGACACACAGGAATGTTCTGAGATGAGGGTCAATTAGAAAGTGTGTGTGGGGGGGGGGGGGGGGGGGGGGGGGTTGTAAAAGCATACTTAGATGTTTATAAGGCTGCCTAAACCTTTTTGACACCAATCTCAGCCCAGGCAGAAGCAGACGAGTAATTGAAGGTCTTTAGTTCAGATCCCGGTCCGGAGGATATTTAAGGACGAGGGTCGAGCGTCTTTGAGCCGGAGATGCAAACGTGCACTCAACAGGAAAAACCTATAAAATGTGATCGCCCTCTTCGTTTACTCATCATCACCTCGATCATTCGAGTCACACCGAGAACTTTTGAGCTGTAACGGTATGGCAGCTCCTCTCCTGACCTCTCCCCCCTGACCTCCCCCCCCCCCACCAGGACACACTGAGGGAGTGCCCTCCGGGTCACCCGGCCACCGACTATGGCTGCCACACGGGGCTGCAGTTCATCTCTCCGCTGTACTTCGTGTCCTTCGTGCTCACGGCCCAGTTCGTGCTGATCAACGTGGTGGTGGCGGTTCTGATGAAGCACCTGGACGACTCCAACAAGGAGGCGCAGGAGGACGCCGAGATGGACGCCGAGATCGAGCTGGAGCTGGCTCAGGGAGGCCTGTGCTGCCTGATGGGGGGTGTCGGCGCCGTGGGCGGGGCCACGGGGGGCGGGGCCACGGAGGGTGGGGCCGTGTCTGGAGCCATCGCGGCGGGGGCGGCCGGGGGTCCAGGCGGCGGGGTGATGGTGCCACTACGAGATGGAGGAGGCGGAGCTGCTCACGATGGACACGCCCACCACCGATGTCGGCTCTACTCTCCGGCTCAGGTGAGTTTTACTGCTGAGTCATCAGGTTTGGTTCAACATGTCAGCAACACACAAACATTTTAAAGAAAATGCTCACAATTGACCTAATGACCAAGATGGCGGCGCGAGCAGATCGCGAGGCCCAGCGTCTCCCCAGTTTTTGCAATTTTGTAGTACTTTTACTGCTTATTTCAGGTCTGTTTGTTCAAAACAGTAGGGGTTTCACACCATACACCCGACTGGAGCTTTTGGACATTGGATTACGTCTTTCGGACACTTTTATCACCGATCTGCCACTCATCCCGGAGATCGCCAGAACACCGGAGGCTTCGCACTCTACCCGGCCGGGCGGAAGTGAACGAAGACGGCGCCGAGATCGTAAACAAAAGCGGGGGAAGCGCGGAGGACTGAGAGCTAAGCTAAGGCTAACACCACACCGGCTCTCTCTGCCCAGCATCTTCCTCGCTAATGTGAGATCTCTGGTGAACAAACAACTCCGCTTCAACAACAGCAAGATACTTTTGGACTGCAATGTCATGATTTTCACCGTAACATGGCTACACGGAGGCGTACCGGACAGTGCCATCGAGCTAGCCGGACGCTACACACACCGGGCGGATAGATCAGCTGATGACTCCGGTAAGACCAGAGGGGGGGGACTGTGCATTTATGTCAACAAGGCTTGGTGTACGGACTCTGTTACTCTTGGAAGTCACTGCTCAGCTAACCTAGAGTTCATCATGGTTAAGTGTAGACCTTTCTATCTGCCACGTGAGTTCACATCCAACATTATCACCGCTGCTTATATTCCACCGGATGCTAATGCCAAGCTTGCAATGAAGGAACTTCACGCTGCCATTATCAAACAACAAACTGATCACCCGGAGGCTGCCTTTATTGTTGCGGGGGATTTTAATCATTCCAACTTAAAGACGGTGCTCCCCAAATTCCACCAGCACGTTTCCTGCCACACCAGAGGAAACAAAACTTTGGACCATGTTTACACAAACATGGCTGCTGCCTACACCGCGACCCCCCTCCCCCACCTCGGACAGTCGGATCACCTCTCTTTGTTCCTCACCCCCAAATATTCACCCCTCATCAACCGTGTGAAGCCATCAGTGAGGACCATCAAGGTGTGGCCAGCAGGGACAGACTCTGTACTCCAGGATAAGTTTCAACACACGGACTGGAGTATGTTTGCTTCTCGGGCCACCTGTGGTTCACACACTGACATCAACATCTATGCTTCCTCTGTCATGGATTACATCACCACCATCATTGATGGCGTCACCACAGAGAAGCAGATCACCACATACCCCAACCAGAAGCCATGGATGAGCAAGGAGGTGCGACTCCTGCTAAAGGCCCGCAACACGGCCTTCAGATCGGGGAATGCACAGGCCTACAGCACATCCAGGACTAACCTGAGGAGGGGCATCAAGAAGGCCAAGAACTGCTACAAGCAAAAAATAGAGGGTCACTTCTCCAACTCCGACCCCAGACGCATGTGGCAGGGTATCCAGGCCATCACTGACTACAGACCCAGCAACCTCACCCCCACAGCCACAGACATCTCCTTCCTGAACGAGCTTAACCACTTCTATGCTCGCTTCGAGAGGGAAAACAGAGACAGAGCCACCAAGACAACTCTCCCAGCAGATCACCAGCCCACCACACTCTCCTCCACTGCTGTCCACACAGCACTGAGCCGGATCAACGCACGCAAGGCGGCTGGACCTGACGGCATTCCTGGTCGTGTGCTCAGGGCATGTGCGGAACAGCTCACTGGGGTTTTCACGGACATCTTCAACCTGTCCCTTGCCCAAGCAGCTGTACCAACATGCTTTAAAACCACATCCATCGTGCCAGTGCCGAAACACTCCAAGCCGACGTGCCTCAACGACTACCGCCCTGTAGCACTCACACCCATCATCATGAAGTGCTTTGAGCGGCTGGTCCTGGCACACCTGAAGGACTCCCTCCCACCCACACTGGACCCACTCCAGTTTGCCTACCGCAGCAATAGGAGCATAGACGATGCAGTCTCCTCAGCACTGCACTCTGTGCTCACACACCTGGACAACACCGACACCTACGCGCGATTGCTGTTTGCTGACTTCAGCTCGGCTTTCAACACTGTCATCCCCTCCAAGTTAATCACTAAACTTGGAGACCTGGGCACCAACACCTCCCTCTGCAACTGGATTTTGGACTTTCTGACTAACAGACCTCAACATGTTAGGTCAGGCCATACCTGCTCCACCACCATCTCACTCAGCACCGGTGTGCCACAGGGCTGCGTACTTAGCCCATTCCTCTACTCCCTCTTCACCTACGACTGCAGACCTATGCATGGATCCAACTCCATCATCAAGTTCGCAGACGACACCACGGTGATTGGTCTCATCAGCAACAACGATGAGACAGCCTACAGGGAAGAGGTACAGCACCTGGCCACATGGTGCGCCGAAAATAACCTGCTCCTGAACACCAGCAAAACCAAGGAGCTCATCGTGGACTTCAGGAAGGAGAAAAGAAGCAAGCATGCGCCCATCCACATCAATGGGATGGATGTTGAGCGTGTCTCCAGCTTCAAGTTCCTGGGGACCCACATCTCGGAAGACCTGTCTTGGACCACCAACACCTCCAGCCTTGTCAAGAAAGCTCACCAGCGCCTCTTCTTCTTGAGGACACTGAAGAAAAACCATCTGTCTTCAGCCATCCTGGTGAACTTTTACCGCTGTGTGATCGAGAGCATCCTAACCAACTGTGTCACAGTCTGGTATGGGAGCTGCTCTGTTGTGGAGCGCAAGGGACTGCAGCGGGTGGTGAAAACTGCCCAACGCATCACAGGAACTCCACTTCCGGCCATTGAGGAAATCCAGAGGAAACGCTGTCTGCGTCGAGCTCGCAGCATTCTCAAGGACGCCTCCCACCCTGCACACAGACTGTTTTCCCTCCTGCCCTCAGGCAGACGGTTCAGATGCTTCCGGACAAGGACCAGCAGACTGAGGAACAGTTTCTTCCCCAGAGCTGTTTCCTTATTGAACTCTGCCCCATGCTGACACCCCCCCTACTCCCCAACCACCTCCACCCACAAACCCATCTCCTCGTCATCTCCCCCCACTGACCAAAGACTTTACACCTGCACTCAAACACTTTTGAACTGTCTGCACTAAAAACTGAGCATTGCACTAGTCTAGTAACGTTAGGCAGCTACTGTTTATTATTATTATGCACTATTTAACGTTCACTCAATCTGTATTACTTAACTTATCATATGCCCATTTGCCTTTTGTAAATTATGTTTATAGTTCTTGCTTATAGTCTACCTACATTTAATGCACAAATCAACCTGTATAACATGTACATATTACCGCAATCAATCTGTATATCCAGTATACTAACTTATTATCTGTAAAATACTTATTATTATCTGTATATTGGTATTTACTGCTATTGCACTTCTGGTTGGATGCTAAACTGCATTTCGTTGCTCTGTACTTGTACATGTGTAATGACAATAAAGTTGAATCTAATCTAATCTAAATTGGTACATCATGATTAGTGTCAAGACAGACTGAAATTATGAATTATGATTGGTGGAAAATAAGAATTTAAAGAGTTTCTTTTTTTTCTTTTTTTTTACTGTCGGACAAAACTGTAGTTTTCTGTCATTTTATAGAATAAACAATTCAGTGATTTCACAATCAAGAGTTTAGTAGAAGTAAATAATCATTAGTTGAAAGTTAGAAAACAAAACACGGGGCCTCATAATGACTAGGGGACCCTTCACCAAACTCTGTATTCATATTTTCCAACTCTTTTGCAGCCCCAATAAGCAGCTGACATCACAGCTCCATCTGTACTGCTGATTGGTGGCATTAGGACGTGAAGCTTCATTGTGTTCTTCCTTCGTTCACTTCGTGTAAAGCGTGACGAGTCATAAACTCTCATCCACGACGACGTCGCCCTACTTCTGCAGAAAACAAGGCGCGGA
>CM042219.1:28382906-28435406 GCA_023566465.1 Cottus gobio | reverse complement strand
TATCTTCCTCATCGTCTTCTTCAACATCGCTCCTCCATCTCATGTTTCCCTCCCTTGCTTTCTCTCCTCCAGAGGGGCAGCGGCGGCTCCCACAGTTCGGAGGACTTGCCCGTCCGGGGCGACCCCGCAGGGATTCGTCCCTCCAGCCCCGGAAGCGAGGAGGTGGTCCAGGAGAGGCTGGAGGTGGGGGTCCGTCCTCCGGTGAATAGTCACACACTGGAGCGGCAAAGCACAGGTACAAGTACACAGGACTTGTACTGCAGCGTCTGAGATACTTCCACAACACACAAATACACAAAACAGGCAGTTTTTATAGTATTTCATTGGCTTTGTTACATTACATTACATTACATTTCATTTAGCTGACGCTTTTATCCAAAGCGACTTACAATAAGTGCATTCTACGGTTACAAACAAGAATCAGAACAACAAGAATCAAGAAGGTACAATTTCATCAAAGGTTCGACTACAAAGTGCTATCAGTAAGAGCCATTTTCAGTGCTACTATAGTGCTACTTCCTTTATTCAAGGTATAGTCGGAAAAGATGTGTTTTTAGTTTGTGACGGAAGATGTAGAGACTTTCTGCTGTTCTGATGTCAATGGGGAGCTCATTCCACCACCGAGGAGCCAGGACAGAGAACAGTCGAGACTTTGAGTGTTTAGCTCGCAGCGACGGAGCTACAAGGCGATTGGCAGAAGCCGAGCGGAGCGCATGAGATGGGGTGTAAGGTTTTACCATGTCCTGGATGTAGACTGGACCAGATCTGTTCGTAGCACGGTACGCCAGTACCAATGTTTTGAAGCGGATGCGGGCGGCCACCGGTAACCAGTGAAGGTCGTGGAGGAGCGGAGTATTGTGGGTGAATTTCAGGTTAAAGACCAGTCGAGCTGCAGCATTCTGGATGAGCTGCAAAGGTCGGATGGCACCAGCAGGTAGACCCGCCAGGAGGGAGTTACAGTAGTCTAGACCAAGATGACCAGAGCCTGGACGAGAACCTGTACCGCCTTCTGGGTGAGAAGTGGACGTATTCTCCTGATGTTGTGCAGCATGAATCTGCAGGAACGAGTTGTTGCAGTAATGTTGGCAGTCAGGGAGAGTTGACTGTCCAGGGTCACACCGAGGTTCCTGGCAGTCGGGGTCGGGGCCAAGACTGAGTTGTTGAAAGTAATCGTCAGGTCGTGAGTGGGGGAGACTTTTCCTGGAAGGAAAAGTAATTCCGTCTTGTCAGGGTTAATTTTCAAGTGATGTGCGGACATCCATTGTGAGATCTCAGTCAGACAGGCAGAGATTCGTGCTGCTACCTGTATTTCCGATTTGGGAAACGAGAGGATCAGTTGGGTGTCGTCAGCATAGCTATGGTAGGAAAAGCCATGTGAGCGAATGACGGAGCCAAGAGAGTTGGTGTACAGGGAGAAGAGGAGAGGACCGAGGACGGAGCCTTGAGGGACCCCAGTAGTGAGAGGACAAGGGTCAGACACAGATCCTCTCCAGGTTACCCGGTAGGTGCGATCACTGAGGTAGGATGAGAGGAGGGAGAGCGCAGTGCCTGAGATACCCAGGTCCTGGAGGGAGGAGATGAGGATCTGGTGGTTCACTGTGTCAAAGGCAGCAGAAAGGTCCAGAAGGATAAGGACAGAGGAGAGAGAGGCTTCTCTTGCAGTGTGAAGCTGTTCTGAGACAGCAAGGAGGGCAGTCTCTGTTGAGTGGCCTGCCTTGAAGCCAGACTGGTGAGGGTCCAGAAGGTTGTTCCAGAAGGTTGTTCTGATGGAGGAAGGAGGAGACTTGGTTAAAGATAGCTCGCTCCAGGGTTTTGGAAAGAAAGGGAAGGAGAGAGACAGGTCTGTAATTGTTGACTTCTGACGGGTTGAGAGTGGGTTTCTTCAGGAGAGGGTTAACTCTTGCCTCTTTGTGCGCCGATTCATGAACACCAGAGTCCAGTTTGTGTTGCACGATGAGAACATTGCTGTATTATATAGTCACGTAGAGACCTGTCAATCACCGTGTAGCCCCGCCCTAAAGCATCCCCTGCTTTATGGTCTGTTTGACTCTAAATGAGCATAATTTACTAAATGAACATCATGCTGTATTGAAGAAGACTTGAAACTAGAGATTGAGACATAAACTCATGTTTACAATGTTTACTGAGGGAATACATCAAGAGAGAAGTAGAGTCATTTATATAGACTTCTATACAACCAGAGGAGTCACCCCCTGGTGGTCAGGAGAGAGAGTGCAGCTTGAACACATGAAGCATAGACTTCTATACAACCAGAGGAGTCGCCCCCTGGTGGTCAGGAGAGAGAATGCAGCTTTAACACATGAAGCATAGACTTCTATACAACCAGAGGAGTCGCCCCCTGGTGGTCAGGAGAGATAATGCAGCTTTAACACATGAAGCATAGACTTCTATACAACCAGAGGAGTCACCCCCTGGTGGTCAGGAGAGAGAATGCAGCTTGAACACATGAAGCATAGACTTCTATACAACCAGAGGAGTTGCCCCCTGGTGGTCAGGAGAGAGAATGCAGCTTTAACACATGAAGCATAGACTTCTATACAACCAGAGGAGTCGCCCCATGAAAAAAACATGCATGTAAACAACTAGCATTGTCTGTGTCCAGCAACCAGCCAAGGTGCCGTTTATCCATGTCATCACATTTCTTTACCATAAAAGTAATTTATTAGGTCTACTTTTTAATATAGATTCCCATTTCATCATTTCAATAATAATAAATCTTCAATAGATTTTCTCATTCAACTGAATCTCGGCCATCATATTAAAATAATCCCAGCGTTCCTTATTCCCCTTATCGGTGTTCACCGTGACCCTCGCAGGTCTTAAACCGCCTCCATCATGTCTTTAAGAAGCGTGACTTTGACGTGACATTGATCGTATCGTTTAAATAAGAAGAGGCTTTATGTTTCCTCCTCTGGAGCCGACGCACAAGGATGCGTCTCATATCCCTACGCCGGTTGACTTCCACTGCAAATTAAAGAGAAGTGACAGCGGGAATGTTGATGGATGACATGTTTACGAGCACGGCCGTCAGCGTGGGAACCGGCGGAGAACGAGTCAAATCAGGCGGACAGTTCACAATGTGTTTATCTCGTATAGAAGATCAAACTGTAATTTATTATTCATTTTGTTAATGCGATCAGTTTGGGGAGTGAAATAGTGTCTCTGAATCTTTATTACTCCTTCTCAACCTTGACAAAGGCCGACAGATTCACTCAGAGCATTTCACTGAAGTAGCTACAGTCTTTACAACAGTTTACCTCAAACAACAGGATTCTGGTTTCTGGTCCTCTGACAGGCAACCAATGGTTCTTTAAACTGCATTCTCTCCAGTGACCATCGGTCACCACTCTGTTGTATAAAAGTATATGCTTCATGTATTAAAGCTGTATTCTCTCCTGACCACCAGGAGGCGACTCCTCTGGTTGTATAGAAGTCTATGCTTCATGTGTTAAAGCTACATTCTCTCTCCTGACCACCAGGGGGCGACTCCTTTGGTTGTATAGAAGTATATGCGTCATGTGTTAAAGCTGCATTCTCTCTCCTCACCACCTGGGGGCGACTCCTCTGGTTGTATAGAAGTCTATGCTTCATGTGTTAAATCTGCATTCTCTCTCCTGACCACCAGGGGGCGACTCCTCTGGTTGTATAGAAGTCTATGCTTCATGTGTTAAAGCTGCATTCTCTCTCCTCACCACCTGGGGGTGACTCCTCTGGTTGTATAGAAGTATATGCTTCATGTGTTAAAGCTGCATTCTCTCTCTCCTGACCACCAGGGGGCGACTCCTCTGGTTGTATAGAAGTCTATATAAATGACTCTACTTCTCTCTTGATGTATTCCCTCAGTAAACATGAGTTTATGTATCAATCTCTACATATTGACAATAAATGGTAAACGGAAAAGAAAACACTTTCAATAAAATCAGATATCAATATCAACATTTTATAAATAAAATCATTCATTCTTTGTTCGCTTCCGGCTTCTTACAGTGCAGACGCTTTTTCTGCTTGCTCTCGCTTCTGCTTGCATTTTTTCTGCTAATATCTTCCTACATTTTATTTTTCTTCTGTGAGAGTCCTTGAACAGCAGCTGCTGGACACTTCAAAGTCACTGGGACTCTATTTCTCTGTAGATTTAAAATTCCGCTGGTTTAGAGACAAATCGCTATAGGCTACTTAGCAGCTAAGCTAAAGCTAAGTAGCAACAAGATGCCAGCCCTTTCCATGGACAACTACTACAAACTCCTGCAGAAGATTGCAGTCATGGAAATAAAAATCTCCCGACTAGAAGTGAACTCGGAGGTAAATGGACCGTGTGAGAACGATACCACTTTACCATGGACTCAAAATCCTGGACAAGTGCAAGCTACACAGCTAACTAGCACCACCAGGCCTACCAAGAAACAGGAGGGTTGTGCAGATGTAAATGACTCCTCAAATGGTAGTCCACCCTGGAACTCTCTCGGTTTAAAGCCGAAGAGGAAATCATTCTCTCAGGATGTGGGAGGACGACTAACAGGCAGAGCCCAGAATCCTGAGATTTCTGATGCGACTGGCTGGCCCGCACTACCACGGAGGCAGAATTCCTCCTCAACCCCGGCACGCAGCTGGACACAGCCGAGAACAGCTGGGAAAAGTAAACCCACCAAAGAACCTACACAACAACCAAGACTACAACTTGAAAACAGATTTGCTCCATTGTCGCAGGATCCTGAATCGGATGCCCTGGATAAGCAGCTATCTTCTCAAAGCAGGGTAAGAACTGAGAGTAAATGTGAACGTAAAAGGCCGCAGGAAAAGACTGGGCCGGATACTCTGATTGTTGGTGACTATGCTGTAAAAGATGTGAGAACAGTGTGCAGCAAGAATACCAAAATACTCTGCTTTCCGACGGATATGGTCTCTAATATGAGAGACAAAATCTTGGACATCGTGGCTGACCATCCCACGGTGAAAAACATAATTCTGCATACGGGAAGCTGTGATATTGTGAAACAAGAGTCTGAAGTTCTGAAGAGAGACTTTATTGACTTGTTAAACACAGTCAGCTCTGTCAATGCCGAGGTGTTTATCAGTGGCCCTCTTCCGCCAGCCAGGAGACGAGATGTAAGATTCAGCAGACTGTTTGCACTGAACAGATGGCTGTCAACTGCATGTACTGACCATCCAGTACATTTTATTGACAATTTTTACCTTTTCTGGGAACGCATACATCTTTTTAAAGCAGATGGAATCTGCCTGAACAAGTCAGGGGTAAAACAGTTTGCCTCTAACCTATTTTTCTTCCTGAGGAGGAGTCTCCAACCTCACCAACAAGGATTGATCCCCCCCCTCCGAGAGAGGGGGGGGATCACCAACAAGGATTGATCCCCCCCCCTCCGAGAGAGGAAGATAATTTACTTCAGTCACCAGCACCAACTTCCACCCCCCATACCCCATCCAGGTCCCCCTTCTCTCCATTCTCCCCCTCATCTTACCCCTTCTCCCCCCACCTGGAGTTCACTGACCACATGAAAGAGCTGGTCACTGCCGGAACCAAATTCACTCCCCGCCGCACCCCCATTTTCCCTGCTAAAACCCTCCAGTTCGACCTCTGCCACTGCCTCTAAGTCCAGTTCGATCTCTGCCTCTTCTGCCCCCCTCTCCTCCACGACAGCTGCCATTTCTGCCCCCCTCTCCTCCACGACAGCTCCGCGACTATCCTCAAGCTATATCTGATAAAGAAATCTTGATATTGATATCTTCTTGATATCTTCTGGGTCCGGACTACAAGGCTAATGACACTACTGATTATCTCCAGGAACAGTCGGGGCCCTGTATGCAGCTAGCGTTCTCAATTCCTGTCCTGACTCATAGAAAAGGAAAGGTGAGGCTGCGAAGAAACATTAGTAAATCTGCAAATTTATCAAACTTATTGATCATTCCTCGTCAGCCTGTCCAGACACATAGGACAAATAGAGCTTTAAACACATTAAACTTAGCTTTATTAAATGTCAGGTCTCTGTCAGGAAAAACATTTTTAATCAATGATTTCATTGTTAGGCACAAGCTGGATTTTTTGTTTTTAACCGAAACTTGGTTAGACCAAGATAACAGTGCAGCTGTTCTTATTGAATCCTCCCAACTTCAGTTTCATGAGTGAAACAAGAGCGCATAAGAAAGGAGGAGGAGTTGCTATTTTATTTAATGAGTCTTTGCAATGCAAACAGATGTCTTTTGGTCATTTTACTTCTTTTGAATATGTGGCTCTGAATTCCACTCGAGTTTTATTCCTTAACATTTACAGACCACCTAAATACTGTGCATCCTTCTTTGATGAGTTTACTGAACTGCTGTCTATAATCTGTGTTGATTTTGATTGTGTTGCCATTGTTGGTGATTTTAATATCCATGTTGATAATCCCCAGGACAGAGGGTCTATACAGCTATGTGGTGTCCTTGATAACTATGAGCTGACTCAGCATGTAACAGGTCCCACCCACAACAAGGGGCACACCCTGGATCTAATCATCACCAAAGGTCTGGACATTTCCAAGGTTGCTGTGACTGATGTTGCACTCTCTGATCATTTCTGTGTTTTCTTTGAGAGTGCAATCTCCCTGCACACAAATGTCCAAACCAAGGTTGTGACAAAGCGTTACATCACTGAAAACACGGGTGAACTATTTATTCAGAAGTTCTCCTCCACACCAGCCCTCTCTTGCATCTCAGTCAATGAGCTTGTGGATGACTTCAATTCTAAAGTTAAAAATGTTATTGATGCCATTGCACCCACTAAGGTGAAGGTTGTCTCAGGTAAGAAAAGATCCCCTTGGAGAAACACCATGCTGGTCCAAATAGAGAAAAGAGAGTGTCGGAAAGCTGAGCGCAGGTGGCGAAAGACTAATCTCCAGGTTCACTGTGGTATCTATAAAGAGAGACTTTGCAACTACAATTTGGAACTTAGAAATGCAAGGCAGGCCTTCTTCTCTGACATCATAATCAAAAACAATAACAATGCACGCGCCTTATTTGCTACCGTGGACAGGCTAACAAACCCTCCGGTGTCAGTAACTGCTACGCTCCAATCCACCTGGGCATGCAATCAATTTGCATTCTTTTTTACTGACAAAATTCAGAAAATTAGACAAGCAGTTGGTGGCTCCACACCAACCACAGGATGTGTGTTTTCACCTTCTTTAAATAACAGCCATCCAAATATCATGACACAATTTCATTCAATTAACCAAAGAAGCTTAGAAGATATTATACAACATCTGAAAACTTCCTCATGCTGCTTAGATATTCTACCAACACACTTTTTTCAAAAATATTTCACACTGCATGATCACTGACCTTTTACAAATTGTAAACACATCCCTTCTCTCAGGTGTCTTCCCACAAGCCCTAAAAACTGCAGTTATTAAACCACTCCTAAAGAAGGCTAGTTTAGACCCCGAAATAATGAAAAATTATAGGCCAATATCAAACCTCCCCTTTTTAAGTAAAATAATCGAAAAAGTGGTTTATCAACAGCTAAATAGCTTCTTGGCCAAAAATAACTGTTTTGATGTCTTCCAGTCTGGCTTTCGTCAGCATCACAGTACTGAAACTGCTCTTGTTAAGGTTTTCAACGACATCCACTTAAACACAGACAGTGGCTGAACTTCAGTCTTAGTATTATTGGATCTCAGTGCTGCATTCGACACAGTCGATCACAACATACTACTAGACAGACTGAAAGTCTGGGTAGGACTCTCTGGACCAGCACTTAACTGGTTTGACTCTTACTTGAAGGACCGACAATACTTTGTGTCGGTAGCTAATTACAGGTCAGAGCTGACTGGTATGACATGTGGTGTTCCCCAAGGTTCAATACTGGGGCCTCTTCTGTTCAATATCTACATGCTTCCACTGGCTCAGATTATGAAAAACAACAAAGTGTGTTATCATAACTATGCAGACGACACACAAATCTACATAACTATATCACCAGGGGACTATAATCCCATACCAGTGCTGGCTAAATGTATTGAAGAAATCAACAACTGGATGTGCCAGAATTTTCTTCAATTAAATAAAGATAAAACAGAAGTACTTGTTTTTGGTTCCAAGGAAGAACGATTGAAAGTGAGCGCTCAGCTTCAATCACTGATGTTAAAAACCTCAAACCAAGCCAGAAATCTAGGTGTAGTTATGGATTCAGACCTCAACCTGAACAGCCATATCAAGACTGTTACAAAATCAGCCTACTATCACCTGAAGAATACATCAAGGGTTAGAGGACTTATGTCTCAACAGGATTTGGAGAAACTTGTCCATGCATTTATCTTCAGTAGACTTGACTACTGTAACGGTGTGTTCACAGGTCATTTATCTTCAGTAGACTTGACTACTGTAACGGTGTGTTCACAGGTCATTTATCTTCAGTAGACTTGACTACTGTAATGGTGTGTTCACAGGTCATTTATCTTCAGTAGACTTGACTACTGTAACGATGTGTTCACAGGTCATTTATCTTCAGTAGACTTGACTACTGTAACGGTGTGTTCACAGGTCATTTATCTTCAGTAGACTTGACTACTGTAACGATGTGTTCACAGGTCATTTATCTTCAGTAGACTTGACTACTGTAACGGTGTGTTCACAGGTCATTTATCTTCAGTAGACTTGACTACTGTAACGGTGTGTTCACAGGTCATTTATCTTCAGTAGACTTGACTACTGTAACGATGTGTTCACAGGTCATTTATCTTCAGTAGACTTGACTACTGTAACGGTGTGTTCACAGGTAATTTATCTTCAGTAGACTAGACTACTGTAACGATGTGTTCACAGGTCATTTATCTTCAGTAGACTTGACTACTGTAACGGTGTGTTCACAGGTCATTTATCTTCAGTAGACTTGACTACTGTAACGATGTGTTCACAGGTCATTTATCTTCAGTAGACTTGACTACTGTAACGGTGTGTTCAAGGTCATTTATCTTCAGTAGACTTGACTACTGTAATGGTGTGTTCACAGGTAATTTATCTTCAGTAGACTGGACTACTGTAACAGTGTGTTCACAGGTCATTTATCTTCAGTAGACTTGACTACTGTAATGGTGTGTTCACAGGTCATTTATCTTCAGTAGACTTGACTACTGTAACGGTGTGTTCACAGGTCATTTATCTTCAGTAGACTTGACTACTGTAACGGTGTGTTCACAGGTAATTTATCTTCAGTAGACTGGACTACTGTAACGGTGTGTTCACAGGTCATTTATCTTCAGTAGACTTGACTACTGTAACGGTGTGTTCACAGGTCATTTATCTTCAGTAGACTTGACTACTGTAACGGTGTGTTCACAGGTTTCAGTAAAAAGTCAATCAGAAAGCTGCAGCTGATTCAGAACGCTGCAGCTCGAGTCCTCACTAAGACCAGGAGAGTGGATCACATCACTCCGGTTCTGAGAGAACCGGAGAGGCAGCGTTCAGCTTTTCTGCTCCACATATCTGGAACAAGGTCCCAGAGAGCTGCAGGTCTTCTGAGACCCTCAGCCTCTTTAAAGTCAGACTGAAGACCTTTCTGTTTGCTGTTGCCTTTAATTAAACCAGATTCTACATCTTTTGTTTTGGTTTCCAACCTGCGTGTTGATGAAACGACTCCCTGCTCTTGCAAGTGCAGCGCTTATACTTTGCTCGTGACCAGAGAAATAAATCTACCAAAATGAGAGAAGTTTTACAAAATTGTACCTTGTCACAAGTAAAGTGAAAGCACATATTTCCCCGGGTTTTTTAGTAGGGAATGAGAATAAGTGTCCGCAAGGTTAGGGATTTAGGTAAAAGAATAAGGAGTTTAAATAGGACAAAGGGATGCTCTTTGGAGCTACCGGAGGTCGACTCTAGTCGGTAGAAATCCAAGTTGAATCCGTGTGGCACGTTGATACCCTTGGTAACTGAAGTCACGGAGCGATATAGCGATGAAGGTGGCGGTCAGTTTAGGGTTTAGATAATGCCGCTGTGGGAGCGATGCCGCTGTGGGAGCGATGCCGCTGAGGGAGCGATGCCGCTGAGGGAGCGATGCCGCTGTGGGAGCGATGCCGCTGAGGGAGAGATGCCGCTGTGGGAGCGATGCCGCTGAGGGAGCGATGCCGCTGTGGGAGCGATGCCGCTGAGGGAGCGATGCCGCTGAGGGAGCGATGCCGCTGAGGGAGCGATGCCGCTGAGGGAGCGATGCCGCTGTGGGAGCGATGCCGCTGTGGGAGCGATGCCGCTGAGGGAGCGATGCCGCTGTGGGAGCGATGCCGCTGAGGGAGCGATGCCGCTGAGGGAGCGATGCCGCTGAGGGAGCGATGCCAAGAGGTGCAAGGTTAAGGACACAGGGATAGACTTGTTGTTTTTCATGGAATGTGTGGGTGGTTTTTGTAAGTCTTGGTGAATTAACGAAATCTGAAAGCGTGTGTATCAGAACACAAAAGTGTACTGAGAATTCCTCGGGAGAAAGTGTTCGACTACATATCTGTGGGGATTAAAGGGGAATAAAAGGGAAAATCATAGTCTATGGTACTACGAAGCAAGGAGAAATAAAACAATATTTGTGAACTGGTGTTATAAACCTCAGCGATCGAGCGCTGTATCCCTCTGATACAGTAGAAGCTTCTCGTTCGAGTTCACTGTATTGGGTATTGCAGCCTTTCTCCTGGCCTCCAAGGATACGTGTAAATAAATAAAATAAACTGTACTGCTTTCTGCCTTTTAACTGTTTTTTATTGTTTTAATGACTGTTCTTAATTGTTTTTAAATCTTTTATTTTTGATTGTGTTTTTATGCTTTTAATTGTTTTTAAATCTTTTATTTTGCATTGTGTTTTTATGCTTTTAATGGTTTTATGTGAAGCACTTTGAATCACCTTGTGTTGAAATGTGCTATACAAATAAACTTGCCTTGCCTTGCCTTTGTTCATTATGCGTTTTGCCAAATGTATGCCAGTAACATCACGAGTGTAAATTGGAGAGAGATTTACTGAAGACCGCTGGATTATTTATATATGTTCTCATAGGTGTATTAATAACTCCATATAAATATTTAACTTTAACATGATTATTATCACTGCCAAAGCCGTGTTAATCTCTGAGCGTCTCTCTGCAGAAGCAGATGGAGGCTCCTCCCCCGTCCTCCACCTGCCAGCTGACTTCTTCCACCCGGCCGCCGCCGCTCATCCGGGCAGCCCCAGGAAGGGCGCTGGCCCCGGGGCCCGGGGGCCGGCCAGGCTGCCCTCCCCGGCCTCGTGGGCCTCCCTGCGCTCCCCCGGGGCCAACAGAAGGCCCCTGAGCTCCCAGGTACTAGGAGGCACCTGAGCCCCCGTACATAGAGGACTCAGTAACACAGTTATTATGACATTATCATTAATCCATATGTATTCATTTGATGACTAATTGAACAGAAATTGTCAAACACTTAATATAAAATTATCTACATTTAATTTTAATTAAGATTAAGTTTATTTTATTTTTTATTTTGCATAGCCCAAAAAAATAACTTTAAGATATAGAGAATAAAGAGACTTTCATAACATATCTCAACTCTAGGCTCTGATTGGCTGATGCTCACTGAATGTTTCTTCAGACATGATGTGTTCAAGGACCGTCAGAAAGTTGACAATCCTTTAATGCTGGTCCATGAAGCGATCTCCCCTTTAACAAACACTAGCCCACTTTTACTTTGTTAATAATGTATTGTTATTGTTATTATACATCCTATACACTGTCATCCATATTACGCTTCTGTATATACATACACATATTCTGTATATACACATTCTGTATATATATATATATATATATATATATATATACACATATTCTGTATATACACATATTCTCTATATACATACACATATTCTGTATATACACATTCTGTATATATATATATACACATATTCTGTATATACACATTCTGTATATATATATATATATATATATATATATATATATATATATATACATATTCTCTATATAAATACACATATTCTGTATATACATTCTGAGTTCTCTATAATATTGTGTATTTTACATGTGGAGGTGTTTTATTCACTAAAGTAAAAACCCTCTACAGCGTTTCCTGTGACGAAGACGATGATGAAGACGATACATTATTTCCTTTCAGAAGGTTTTCGGGGTTAAAACCCCAGAAAGATGTTTTCTTCGTGAGCTTCAGTCCCTCCGCTGTGTTTCATTATTTATCTCTAATTAAAGCTCTGGATCGAACGCCCTCTCCCGTGTCGCTTCTGCAGGAAAGCAAACTAGGAAACGGCAAAAAATAAAAAGCACCTTATTTTAGTTCTCGTCCCGTGTAACCATGGAGACAGGTTCTCTCCCTCCTGCCTCCACCTGTTTGTTGGGCTCGATGCTCTGCGGCACTCGGCTAATAATCCCTCCCTTTTCCCCCCCCTTTACCCCCCCCCCCTCCCCCCCCGTGGTCTCACACAGGGTGCAGGGATTATGGATAATAACTAACAACCTGCTGCTCATGTCACATTGTCACCGACACAAAACGCTGGCAGGCTTTAAAAGCCCGGATTTATTTTTTTATTTCACGATTCTGTTGCACCAGAAACCGTAGACCTGATTTTAAATGTAAGAGGTTTTGTTTAAAAAAAGCTAAAAAACATTAAAATCTTTTTCCAGTTTTAGTTCAATCTCTGATCTCTGTTTATCCCGCATGGGGCCGATAAAGGTCGATCTCATGGTTTCAGCCAGGAAACAGACTTGTGTGCATCAGTTATGGAAGTTTCCGTTGCCTGCAATCTGCCACGTCGCCACTAGATGTCGCCGGCTCCTTCACGCTGCTCCTTCTGATGCCAGTCGATTACGTACGAAGTCACTGAAGACAAGAGTGGCGCATTCGCCTCACCGAGCCAACAGGTCATCACCCGGCCAGGTGTTGCTCTTAGAAGAGTTTTAAAGAATGGCGGCTGCAACACAATTTGAATTAACTTAAATATGTAAACTCGTATTTATGGACAAATGTTGTGGCATTCATACAATCCCTGCAGATATACTGTAGTATTACTCGTGCTGAATTAATATTGACTCAAATGTCGCACATGTCTCAGAGCTCCTGCTTTTAAAGCATTTAAAGTCTGTCTGATGCCTTGTTTCACTTGCTAATGTTGTTAGCTTTCATCTCACTGACGCGTCTGCACAGCCCCGAGGCCCAGTCACTGTATTTTTTTGGGGTTTTAAGCAAATTTGGTGCAACGAAATGTAACAAAAACAAAGATTTATTCAACAGCCTTTACTATTCAACAGCCTTTACTTTATTCAACAGCCTTTACCGTTACTGGTTTAGTTCATATGTCATGTTGGTGCAAACCAGCGGCCAACGTTTGCCGACTTGAAGACTAATTGTTGTTGTTGTCGTCGTCCCCCCCCTCCCCCCCTCTGTGCAGCACCCGTCCCGCAGTGACTCCTCTCTGGCCACGGGCAGCTCTGAGGGCAGCCTTCAGACCACTCTGGAGGAGGGGCTCAGCTTCAGCGTGTCCCCGCCCCGAGATCTGGACCTCCCCAGGCCCCTCCCCTCCAGCACGCCACACCCCCAGGGGCCGGCCGCCGCGGACCGGGACCACCTTTTACTAAAGAGATGCGGCGCTTTCACCCTCCGAGCCACCAGGGGGCACCAGAGGAGCCAGAGCAGCGGCGGCAGCACCAGCCCCGGCTGCCCCCGGCAGGACTCCATGGATGAGGACGTGGGCACGGGGCCGGGGGTGGGGCCGGGCTTGGGGGCGGGTACAGGGGCGGGGCCGGGACGGGACGGCTGCCGCCGGACCCTCGACAGCGAACACTTGTCGGAGACGCTGAACAGCCTCTCGCTGACGTCGCTGCTCGGCCTGCGCTCTCTGGCGCCCCCGCTGGTGAAGAAGTGCAACAGCACAGGCTCGCTGGACCGGAGCAAAGACGGACGCCACCTCTACGCCGTCGACGCCCGCGGTTACTTGTCCAACCCCTGGACGGAGGGACGAGGGAGGGGCGAGGAGGAGGAGGAGGAGGAAGAGGAAGAGGACAGTGACATCACGGGCTTCAGCAGCAGCAGCCAGCCCACGGACACAAGCAGGAAAAATAGATGAAAAAACACTTGTGGACTCTGTGGACAGAACAGTTTGGGGGGGCGGGGCTTATCCTTTTAGCATCACCAGGATTCAGCCTGGGCTTTAACATTTGAGCCAGAATATATGTGGAATTGATGAACATTACTTTTAAGTTATTTATATGAAAACTGCGAGAGAGACGTGAAATATCAGAAACATAAATCCCTCGACCTGACCACGCCCTCGACCTGGCCACGCCCTCAACCCGGCCACGCCCTCAACCTGGCCATGCCCTCAACCCGGCCACGCCCCCTCGACCTTCAATAAACTCTGAAGCTTCTTTGGAGGGAGGAGCCAGACTCTGTACAGTCTGTCGTTTTGTTTCTGTAGGACCGTCTCTGACCGTAGCATCGAACGACCGGTCCGTCGTGTTGGAACGCTCCCCAAGTTCTTATTATTTATTCATTTCATCTTCAGCGTATTGAGGGTGTGAGAATGTGTCTTCAGGACCGGCGGCCAAACAGGTGTGGTCGTCTGAGGAAGACTCTGATGAAGACTGAGAGGAAGACTCTGATGAAGACCCTGAGGAAGACCCTGAGGAAGACCCTGATGAAGACTCAGAGGAAGACTGATGAAGATTCAGAGGAAGACTCTGATGAAGACTCTGATGAAGACCCTGATGAAGACTCAGAGGAAGACTGATGAAGACTCTGATGAAGACCCTGAGGAAGACCCTGATGAAGATTCAGAGGAAGACTCTGATGAAGACCCTGAGGAAGACCCTGATGAAGACTCAGAGGAAGACTGATGAAGACTCTGATGAAGACCCTGAGGAAGACCCTGATGAAGATTCAGAGGAAGACTCTGATGAAGACCCTGAGGAAGACTCAGAGGAAGACTCTGATGAAGACCCTGAGGAAGACCCTGATGAAGACTCTGATGAAGACTGATGAAGACTCTGATGAAGACCCTGATGAAGATTCAGAGGAAGACTCTGATGAAGACTCAGAGGAAGACTCTGATGAAGACCCTGAGGAAGACTCAGAGGAAGACTGATGAAGACTCTGAGGAAGACTCTGATGAAGACCCTGAGGAAGACCCTGATGAAGACTGAGGAAGACTCTGATGAAGACTCAGCTTTAACATGAAAGGGCTAACATGTACCAAGAGCAGAAGCTAAATAATATAAATAATAATAATATTTCCCCACAATGTTTAAAAGTGTCTTTTAGCTCCATCCATTACTTTCAAAGACTTTTCTGATGCTATACAAATTGAATTATATATAATATATAAATATATATAAATGTGTCACTGAGGAACATTGGCTTGTCAAACTTTTCCCTCAGATTTAAAACTTACTAAAATATGTATTTAATATTAACAGATTCAAACATAAAATCATTTTAAATTAGGTTTTTATGATCAAAAGACTTTCTCAGCATCTGAACCCTCTTACATGCACACGGGGAGCAGGGATTCCTACAGGTCAATATATATATATATATATATATATATATATATATATATATATATATATATATACGTTTTCTTAAATGTCATTCTAGTGTCATATAAAAGTAAAATATCTTTTCAACCACTGGCTCTGGACTTTGTCTTTCTCACAATGATCGATGCTCTCAGTTCCTTCCTCGCGGTCCAAAGGTTTACGTCTTTAATCAGCGGAGTCCCCCAGAGTCCTAAAGCTTTGTGGTGGTCTGAGAAGGTCTGTGTTAACCACAACGTTCACTTCTCTGATTTATAAAACAGGTCAGTGAACGCCCCTCTGGGAAATGTTAGAGAGCCTAAAGGAGACGACATGAGGACACGATTAGATTACAACTGTCTGGCAGCTGACTGAGGAAGAGGAGCTGCTTCATGCACCGGCGGGGTGAAACGGGTGAGGAGGAGGAGTCAGGTGGTCAGGATGAAGAGGAGGCGGAGGACACGTGGTGGACATTAAAGCTTAACAGAGATGCAGGTATCAAATATAATAAACATAACTGAGGGAGCCGTTTGTGACGATATCACATTCTACAGACTTTGAGCTCATATAAAAAACCTCAAACAGACTTCTCAAGTTTTGAAAAATAAACCATGAAAAATATATTTTCTTTTCATCAACTAATTGATTAATGGACGACATGTTTCTGCCTCAAAACCAACAGATTTGTCCATTTGAACAAAGGAAAACTGACAAATAGAGTAATATTGAATCATATTGAATATTGTATCATTCAATGGTGTATCAACATGTATATGTTTGGGGTTTGGACTCAATCAGTTGATTGAGTAGCAGCTGCTTCAGTCTTTAGAAAAACAACTTCCTCTTCTCTCATTCTCCTTCAGCAGCAGAACATCCTCCCTGTCTGCTCTCTGCTGTCTGCTGTCTGCTCTCTGCTGTCTGTCTGCTCTTTGCTGTCTGCTCTCTGCTGTCTGCTCTCTGTCTGCTGTCTGCGCTCTGCTGTCTGCGCTCTGCTGTCTGCTCTTTGCTGTCTGCTCTTTGCTGTCTGCCGTCTGCGCTCTGCTGTCTGCTCTCTGCTGTCTGCGCTCTGCTGTCTGCTCTCTGCTGTCTGTCTGCTCTTTGCTGTCTGCTGTCTGCTCTCTGCTGTCTGCTCTCTGTCTGCTCTCTGCTGTCTGCTCTCTGTCTGCTGTCTGCTGTCTGTCTGCTGTCTGCTCTCTGTCTGCTCTCTGTCTGCTCTCTGTCTGCTGTCTGCTCTCTGCTGTCTGCTGTCTGCTCTCTGCTGTCTGCTCTCTGTCTGCTCTCTGTCTGCTGTCTGCTGTCTGCTGTCTGCTCTCTGCTGTCTGCTGTCTGCTCTCTGTCTGCTCTCTGCTGTCTGCTCTCTGTCTGCTGTCTGCTGTCTGCTGTCTGCTGTCTGTCTGCTGTCTGCTCTCTGTCTGCTCTCTGCTGTCTGCCGTCTGCTGTCTGCCGCCTGCTTCCTGCTGTCTGCTCTCTGCTGTCTGCTCTTTGCTGTCTGCTCTTTGCTGTCTGCTCTTTGCTGTCTGCCGTCTGCTTCCTGCTGTCTGCTTCCTGCTGTCTGCTCTCTGCTGTCTGCTCTTTGCTGTCTGCTCTTTGCTGTCTGCCGTCTGCTTCCTGCTGTCTGCTCTCTCCTCTCTGCTGTCTGCTCTCTGTCTGCTGTCTACTCTCTGCTGACTGTCTGCTCTCTGCTGTCTGCTCTCTGTCTGCTCTCTGCTGTCTGCCGTCTGCTTCCTGCTGTCTGCTTCCTGCTGTCTGCTCTCTGCTGTCTGCTCTTTGCTGTCTGCTATTTGCTGTCTGCCGTCTGCTTCCTGCTGTCTGCTCTCTCCTCTCTACTCTCTGCTGTCTGCTCTCTGTCTGCTGTCTACTCTCTGCTGACTGTCTGCTCTCTGCTGTCTGTCTGCTCTTTGCTGTCTGTCTGCTCTTTGCTGTCTGCTCTTTGCTGTCTGCTGTCTGCGCTGCTGTCTGCTCTCTGTCTGCTGTCTGCTCTCTGCTGTCTTCGGCTCTTCCCACTTTGTGTTTGATGTTACTTGTCGATGTTTTCCTGATATATTTCCCCGAACAGTCGACAGTACGCTCTCCATCGCCTTCTGCTTGGTGTGTTTGCTGGTTTCCTTTCTGGGTTTCTGGATCATTGGAACTTTAGCGGTTCAGTATAGAACCTCTACGACACAACCTCTACGTTCTTCAGATGCTGGATTCCTGTTGAAGAGTGTTTATCTCCAGCTCTGCAAACACATTCCTTCTGTCCTCAGAGATGTTCTCTGCTGAACTCGATCCTGGGAAATAATCTCCTGGACAAACATTTGTACATCGCAAACAACAGATCTGGACTGCTTCATATAGAGAGAGAGAGAGAGAGAGAGAGAGAGAGAGGAATGTTCTTAACAATGTTCTGAAATATCTATACTATATATTACTCCATTAATAACTTGATTGGTCTTTCATGCCTGCTTGTTTGAACGTAGCTCCATCAGATCAAATGTGTTTTTACAAAAGTTAAGTTAAGGACCAAAAGGCTGTAAATCTAACGAGCTTGGTAACGTGCTGGACTAGGATGGAAACCTTCTTGTTTAGCACGTTTCTAGTCCTCCGGCGCCTCACATCTCTTTAACATCACTCCTCATTCACCTATTCATACCAAACTTTAAGACGGTATATTAGAAAATCATAACTGTGCTCCCCCCTGTGTTTCTTCCATGTGCATATTCCCTTTTCTTATTTCATATTTAACCCCTCCACACCACCATCCATCCCTCAGTTTCACTCAAATCCACATTAAGCTCCTCCACTCTTCCTCTGATGCCACTAGCTTCCCTTTCATCTCTTTATTTTCCTCTCTGATCTCGCCCGGGCCTTCACGCCGCCGAGCTGCCAACTCCGAAAAAGCAACATCATTAGTGAAGTATATGTGACACGGCTCCTGCCGTCGCATGAAGCCCCATCAAAATGAATTCTAGCTCTATTTTGTGCTCGTTTCCCCGTCTCCGGATAACAAAGCAGTGGAAGCTTCCTAACAAATCCTCCAGCAACGCGGCACCAACTGGGAACACGGAGATTATTCTAAAACCTCATCTGCAAACTAAAGGACGCAGTCGCACCTCTACAGGGTCTGTTTGCTCTGAACGAGAACACATTTACATCTGTGAGCTCGGCCGGATTGAAACAGTCGGGAGCCGCCGCCCCCTCTGAGCATCGTGTATGTTCCCCGATGCCTTCAGGTACACGCCGCCATGCTGGTTAATTACATTCTGCCTGAGGCTGCAGGGACCGAGCAGAGCCCCTTTGAAACCTCGTGCATCCGGGTTGTGTTGCAGCGCGTCAGGTGGTTAGAGAGCAAGCTGAGCAAACACCTTTATTTAGGAGAAGGCAGCGAGTCAGAAGAAGTCTTTACACCTCGAGACGTGGAGGTAAGATTCATGGTTCATTAAAAAAAAGGTTTTTAGGGTCTCCGGGGTCAGAGTTAACAAAGAAAAGTTTTGACAACTGCAATCCATAAAACTGCAAATTCATTATTCTAGAAAGGCAGGCTCTTATTTTTAAGCATCGTAATTTTGGGACGTCAACGGTTAACAATAAATGTTTTATTTTTATTTTATTGGACAAACTGAAAAGTCAGTTAATCCCCTGGGGACCAAGATTCCATCCAATACTCAGCCTCACGGTGATGGAGCTGCAGAAGGACCAGCTCTTTAAAAACAGCTTCCTTTGTGCCACAAAGCCATCAATGTGATTGGCTGACGAGAGGCCGACGCCCTTTTGTGTTTCATGCCTCAGTGTTTCTGTTGTTGGAGTAAGTTTGTTTTCCATACGACTGCTGGATCAGAAGATGATGATGATGATGATTCACAGAAACGATGGCCGTCCCCATGAAGCAGAAAAGCTTCAGCGTTGGTTGAGTGATGTCACTTAAAGCAATTCTGCCAGCAAAGCCAATCCAGTTATGCATGAAGAGTAAGCCTACACACACACACACACACGCACGCACGCACGCACACACACAGTTGTGTTTACATGACTTTAGAGGATATCTCATTGAGGTACAGAACTTTCCCATAACGTTACACCAATATTCACTCTAAAATTTCATGATTTAAATGGAGACATTTATTTGTCCCACAAAAAGGCTGGCGGGTCCCCACAATGTGAGTGTGTAGACATGTTCACGTCCCCATAATCCACCCACACACAAACACTCTCTATGCCAAGCCGAGCTCCGGCTCAATGAAAGGCAGCATGTACGGGTGTCCAAACTAATTCATCAGTCTGCAAAAGGGAGACTGATCAATTGGATATGACCAGGAAACAGACTGAGACAGGCCGGCGGACTAACGAGGGAGAGGGGGATAATTGAATGATGGATGTATAAATAGATGGATGTAAAATGGGTGTAGCTGGTGGTAAGACTCCCCTTGATCAATAGTCCTGAAAACAAAACTTCTGGACCAATAATATTAATAAAAAGGCATCGACACGATTAATTTTCAGTCTTTTTAGTCTGAAATCATGACGCCGTTCATCATATTCCAAGATGGCGATGCCAAACAAAATGTCAGACCTCCAGACTTCATAACCAACGACAGCATTGACGGAGAAGACGAGCAAAACGAGCAGTGATATTTTCATTCAGCCAAATAAGTAAAAAGAAACGTCATCCTCAATCAAGTCCTCCAGTTCCCAAACTGACTCTGACACAGAAAGGGGGAGGAGCCAGACCCCAGCTGGTGAAAGGTTGTTGATATGTCGCACAGCTGTGAGGCCTTCGGAGCGCCGTCTGCTGTGAGAATGTGTTTTCTGAGAGAATGCAGCTTTAACACATGAAGCATGGACTTCTATACAACCACAGGAGTCACCCCTGGTGGTCAGGAGAGAGAATGCAGCTTTAACACATGAAGCATAGACTTCTATACAACCAGAGGAGTTGCCCCTGGTGGTCAGGAGAGATAATGCAGCTTTAACACATGAAGCATAGACTTCTATACAACCAGAGGAGTCACCCCTGGTGGTCAGGAGAGAGAATGCAGCTTTAACACATGAAGCATAGACTTCTATACAACCAGAGGAGTCACCCCCTGGTGGTCAGGAGAGAGAATGCAGCTTTAACACATGAAGCATAGACTTCACTTCTTGGAACCGGAGGTTGCCTTCTGATTAGTAGTCCACTCTACTGTAGCTTCTATGGAGAAATGCTACTTTTAGTCGTGGTGGACACACACACACACACACACACACACACACACACACACACACACACACACACACACATCCTTGACAAACCATGTGTCTCCACTTGATAGAATTTACAGAGCAATAACAAGATAAGAGCTATCTCAATTAAATTCTGACTCCCATTAAAAAAAATAGTAATTGGGCCACAGAGAGTGGACTGGTGGGACGGAGATACCAATTAGTCGGAGGTCTGGCTACACGCGTGTTTCCTCTCTGCACAATAAGAGGCCGTCGCAAGGCGGGAGAAGGGCTGCAGAGCACGACATGCAATTACCTCCCCATCTCCGGGCTCAGGCTTAACTTAACGCTCACACGCCGACGCCACATTGGGCGCAAAGCAGGAGACACAATGGAGGGGGAGGGGCTTCAGACGAGCGGAGGCGCCGCAGGAGACAATGGAGGAGCGGCGCCCAACACGCCGTCACGCACAGATGACTCGTGCACATGTAGACGTACTGTGTGCACACACACACACACACCACACACACACACACACAGCTTTGTTCCTCTCTCTGTTTGATTACAGGGGTTGGGTTAGACATACATGGGTTAATAGGTTTAAGAAACTAAACTAGACTCGTTTTCACTGTGCTTTTATTTTGAAGGGGATCTTCTTATGCAGCGCCGTGCCGTCTCTCCTTAATGATGCGTTCACACCAAAAGAGAAGCAAATTTCCACTGACCACAAATTATCCTTTGAATCCAGAACCTTGAAACTAATCAGCGTTTTGTTATGTAACTCAGATTTACATCATTTGCTGTCAAACGCTCATCACGTGCACGTGTTAAGTGTGACTGTGTGTGAACGCTTGTAGGTGTGAGGAGGAAGAGGAGGAAGAGGAGCACAAAGTACTTTTTCTGGAGCCCTTTTCCCAGTTTGTAAATGATGACCATACTTAAGAGTACGGAGGACAGGAACCACCAGAGATGGACTTTGATTTTCTGATCCGGTCTGAATCCTGGAGGACTCAATCATGAAGCAACTGTACATTTAGACTCTGGTAACAGTTTGAATGTCAACGTTTGAAGCCTCTATATTCAGAGTTCTACAAGGACGCCGTGTTCCTCTTAAGAACGTTACATCACAAGATGTTCACGCTCTGTAATGAAGGAAGGAGGAAGCCAACGAGGAAACCAATCAACTTCATGCATTTCACACTTATGTTGACTTTGTTTTACCCCGAGGGTTAGACCGCTAATTAGAAGCATGAAGTAACTGTGATGAAAGACGTTGAAGAAACACACCTGTCAGATGTGATTTAGACGAGAGCGAGGGATGAACTCTGGTTTCCTCTTTCCTTCCTTCTCTTCCTCCTCCCATCTCCCCTTTACCTTCTTCACACACTGCTCCATTTCCATGGGCTGCATCACAATATATATGAATGATACAGAGATGGGAAATATGCATAACCGGAAGATGCATAACCAAAAGATGCATAACCGAAAGATGCATAACCAAAAGATGCATAACCGGAAGATGCATAACCGAAAGATGCATAACCGAAAGATGCATAACCAAAAGATGCATAACCAAAAGATGCATAACCAAAAGATGCATAACCGGAAGATGCATAACCAAAAGATGCATAACCAAAAGATGCATAACCAAAAGATGCATAACCGGAAGATGCATAACCAAAAGATGCATAATCGGAAGATGCATAACCGAAAGATGCATAAGAAGATGCATAACCAGAAGATGCATAACCAAAAGATGCATAACCGAAAGATGCATAACCAGAAGATGCATAACCAAAAGATGCATAAGAAGATGCATAACCAGAAGAATCATAACCAGAAGATGCATAACCGAAAGATGCATAATCGAAAGATTCATAACCAGAAGATGCATAACCAGAAGATTCATAACCAGAAGATGCATAACCGAAAGATGCATAACCGAAGGGGAAATTAATGGCAGGAGTTGGAAGAAGACTGATGTTGAAATGTATAAACACACATATACAGAAATATTTCCTCTCACCCAGATTTGATATATGAGGTTATCACTGCAGTTTAGTCAGAGGTCACACATCCTGCTCACTTTCAGGTCTTTACTTGTATTTCTGGTTTCTGTATGTTTTCATGCTGTCCGTCTGAAGATGTCTGTATTCTGAAAGCCTGGTTCAGGGACCTGTTTCTGTAAATAAACCCAGTCTGTGGTCCGTGTTTCCATGACAGACCTGTCAATCAATCAGCATCTACACAGCGTTCCACAGCAGGCGGCAACCTCCGGTTCTCCTGCTACATTCTCTGTTCTGACCACCAGGGGGCGACTCCTCTGGTTGTATAGAAGTATATGCTTCATGTGTTAAAGCTACATTCTCTGTTCTGACCACCAGGGGGCGACTCCTCTGGTTGTATAGAAGTCTATGCTTCATGTGTTAAAGCTGCATTCTCTCTCCTGACCACCAGGGGGCAACTCCTCTAGTTGTATAGAAGTCTATGCTTCATGTGTTAAAGCTACTGTGGGGCAGGGGCGTGGTTTAGCGCGGCTGCAGAGGGGGGAGAACGAAGGGCGGCTCAGGGAACAGGTGCGGGCAATCGGGGGAATGAGCCGCACCTGTAGCTGGGGGTGTGTGTGTGTGTGGGTGTGTGTGTGTGACTGAATAAAAACCCTGCAGTAGCGACAGAGCGGGGTTGGTGAGCGGAGCAAGAGAGTGGCATCCAGGCAATTCCATGTCAATAAAACTCGTTAAACGTCTAACATCTCCGAGTGATCTGTACTACGCCGTCCGAGACTACCCCGGGAGGAAACAAACCTGTCACAGTGGCGCCTGAACGGGGGTTCCGGGGATAGGACAGCATGAACCAGCCGGAGAGCTTCGCCCAGCCGCTCCTTGCGGTTGGGCAAATGTTGACGAGCCTGGCCGCCATGTTGGGTGAGCAGGCGGCGGCCACACAGCGGGGCCTGGCGGAGCGGCAGACCAGCGCCCTCGAGCAGCTCGTCGCCGCGGGTCCCGCCGCTGGCGGCGGTGACGCTCCACCGGATGGCGGAGGGGGACGACGCCCAGTCGTTTTTGGACGCCTTCGAGGCCACGGCAGAGGCATGTGGATGGCCGAGGGAAGAATGGGCACTGCGGCTCCTGCCATTACTGATCGGCGAAGCACAGACGGCAGCCCTGGGGCTGCCCCCGGCGGACCTAAGGCGACGTTAGGAGGGCGGTCCTGGATCGTCTCGGCCTGTTCGCGGAAGACCACAGGCGGCGGTTCCACGCGGCCAAGCTGGGGCCCAGCGACCGGCCTTTCACCTTCGCCCAGCAGCTGCGGGACGCGGTGGGGCGGTGGCTGCAGCGTCCGCACCCTTCCTGACCCACTGGGGGCCCCTCAGACGTCAGGGCAGGTGTGTTGGAGGTGTGGGCAACCCGGTCACGTGCGGAGGGACTGCCCGCTGATGGAGGTGAGACAGGTGATCCGGGTTGCCGGCCCTCCAATGCCCTCCCCAGGCCCGGGAGCGACGTACCGCGTTCCGGTAAGCATCCAGGGGGGTACACACCAGGCGATGGTGGATTCGGGTTGCATGCAGTCCATGATCCACCAGAGTCTGGTTCGAACCGGGGCATTGGTGGAGGCAGCACGGGTGCGGATAAGGTGTGTGCATGGGGATATACACGGTTATCCCGTAGTCCCGGTGGAAATTCGTTATGCGGGGAAAAAGCATAGAGTAAAGGTTGCGGTTAGTTCCCGCCTTACGCACCCCCTAATTCTGGGAACGAATTGGCCGGGTTTTGATAAGCTAATGGGGCAGGCAGCGGGGGTGCGGTCACGGCAGACAGGGCAGTGCAAGATGTGTGCGGTGCTCAGTGGCGACGCGGGTTCGTCCGACACGGCAGACGGGGAGGGGGAACCGGCTGAGCCTCCCGTGGAGACTTTGCCGGCTCCCGAGTTCCACTCCATGGAAGATTTTCCACTTGAGCAGTCTGAGACTCTGCGCGCGGCCTTTGACCAGGTGATGCGAATTGATGGTCAGCTGGTGCACCCTGACGCAGCGCAGACATATCCGCACTTTTGTTTAATTAGAGACCGGTTATACCGGGTGAGCCGTGACACCCAGACCGGGCAGGAGGACACCCAATTGCTGGTGCCAAAGAGCCGCCGGGAAATAGTTTTCCAGGCGGCTCATTATAACCCAATGGCTGGGCACATGGGATATGATAAAACATTGCACCGGATAATGACCCGATTTTACTGGCCGGGCATCCGGGCGGATGTGCGCCGTTGGTGCGCGTCCTGCCCGGAGTGTCAATTGGTAAATCCCCCGGCCATTCCGAGGGCGCCGTTGCGCCCTCTACCATTAATGGAGGTTCCGTTCGAGAGAATCGGCATGGACCTCATCGGGCCATTTCACCGGAGTGCACGCGGATATCGCTTTGTGTTAGTCCTGGTGGATTACGCAACGCGATATCCGGAAGTGGTGCCGTTGCGCAGCATCTCTGCAAAGAGTGTTGCGCAGGCGCTGTTTCAGGTCATCTCCCGAGTCGGAATCCCGAAAGAGATTCTGACCAACCAGGGCACGTCGTTCATGTCACGCACACTGAGAGGGCTTTACGGGTTACTGGGCGTCAAGTCTATTCGCACCAGCGTCTACCATCCCCAGACCGATGGGCTGGTGGAGCGGTTGAATAAGACTTTGAAGAACATGATCCGTAAATTCATAAGTGAGGATGAACGTAATTGGGATAAATGGCTTGACTCTCTGTTGTTTGCAGTGTGGGAGGTACCCCAGGCCTCCAAGGGATTTTCTCCCTTTGAACTGCTGTTCGGCAGGAAGCCACGAGGGGTGCTCGACCTAATTAAAGAAAGCTGGGAGGAGGGGCCGAGCACCAGCAAAAATGAGGTTCAGTACGTCCTGGACCTGCGCGCAAAGCTTCACGCCTTGGGTCGGCTATCACGAGAAAATTTGCGCCAGGCCCAGGAACGTCAGAAACGCCTGTACGACAGAGGGGCCAAGCTGAGGCAATTCTCACCGGGAGAGAAGGTACTTGTATTACTTCCTTCTTCCAGCTCAAAACTCCTCGCCAAGTGGCAAGGGCCCTTTGTGGTCACACGGCGGGTCGGGGAGGTCGACTATGAGGTGGTGCGTTCTGACCGGGGTGGGGCAACGCAGCTCTACCACCTCAACCTCCTGAAAGCATGGAGGGAGGCGGAGTCTGTCTCTCTGGTGTCCGCAGTTTCGGAGAGACAGGAGCTGGGGCCCGAGGTCCCAAAATCGGCCAATCCAGCCTCGCTCCTTTGCGAAGCCAATCTCTCCGGGACCCAGAGAGCAGACATCGCCCAGTTGCAGGAGCGGTTTGCGGATGTGTTCTCGCTCCGGCCGGGCCGCACCAACCTCATCGTTCACCAGATCGAGACCCCCCCGGGCGTGACCATGCGGTCACGCCCCTACCGACTCCCTGAACACAAGAAAAAGGTGGTTCAGCGGGAATTGGCGGCTATGCTGGAGATGGGGGTAATAGAAGAGTCCAACAGCGCCTGGTGTAGCCCCATCGTTCTTGTGGTCAAGAAGGATGGGTCTATACAGTTCTGTGTGGACAACCGCAAGGTGAATGAGGTGTCACGGTTTGATGCTTACCTGATGCCATGGGTTGACGAGCTCCTGGACCGACTGGGCACTGCACAGTTTTTCACCACGCTGGATTTAACCAAGGGCTACTGGCAGATTCCCCTGTCGCCAGAGGCCAAGGAAAAGGCGGCCTTCTCCACTCCGTACGGTTTATACCAATTCACCACGCTTCCTTTCGGGTTGTTCGGGGCCCCGGCCACGTTCCAATGTCTCATGGACCGGGTGCTGCGTCCGCACGCCGCGTATGCTGCCGCCTACCTGGATGATGTAATCATCCACAGCACCACGTGGGCGGAGCATGTGCGGCGGGTGGGCGTGGTGCTGGAGTCCCTGAGACAGGCCGGGCTCACCGCCAACCCAGGGAAGTGTGCAGTTGGGCGGAGGGAGGTACGGTATCTGGGGTACCACTTGGGCGGAGGGCAGGTGCGTCCCCAGGTGGACAAGATGGCGGCTATTGCAGCCTGCCCGCCACCCAAGACCAAAAAGGAGGTGAGGCGGTTCTTGGGGCTGGCGGGCTACTATAGGCGGTTTATCCCCGCCTTTGCGGAGCTGACCAGCCCCTTGACCGACCTCACCCGGAAGGGTGCCTCAGATCCGGTGCAGTGGACGGAGCAGTGCCGGTTGGCGTTTGAGGCGGTTAAACAGGCCCTCTGTGGGGAGCCGCTTCTACATACTCCTAACTTCTCTCTCCCCTTTACTTTGCAGACCGATGCGTCGGACAGGGGGCTGGGGGCCGTTTTGTCGCAGCAGGTGGGGGGAGTCGACCGTCCCGTGCTCTACATCAGCCGGAAGCTCTCCGAGCGGGAGGCCAGGTACAGTACGGTGGAGAAGGAGTGCCTGGCCATCCGCTGGGCGGTCGACTCCCTGCGGTACTACCTCCTGGGGCGCCAGTTCACCCTCTGTTCGGACCGCGCTCCGCTCCAATGGCTCCACCGCATGAAGGATACCAATGCCCGGATCACCCGGTGGTATCTGGCTATGCAGCCCTTTAATTTCAAGGTGGTCCATAGGCCGGGGACGCAGATGGTCGTGGCGGACTTCCTCTCCCGCTCCGAGGGGGCAGGGGGGGGGGAGTTGGCTAGGCCGGTGGCTCCCCGGCCTAAGTCGGGCGGTGGGGGTATGTGGGGCAGGGGCGTGGTTTAGCGCGGCTGCAGAGGGGGGAGAACGAAGGGCGGCTCAGGGAACAGGTGCGGGCAATCGGGGGAATGAGCCGTACCTGTGGCTGGGGGTGTGTGTGTGTGTGGGTGTGTGTGTGTGTGGGTGTGTGTGTGTGAGTGAATAAAAACCCCGCAGTAGCGACAGAGCGGGGTTGGTGAGCGGAGCAAGAGAGTGGCATCCATGCAATTCCATGTCATTAAAACTCGTTAAACGTCTAACATCTCCGAGTGATCTGTACTACGCCGTCCGAGACTACCCCGGGAGGAAACGAACCTGTCACAGCTACATTCTCTGTCCTGACCACCAGGGGGCGACTCCTCTGGTTGTATAGAAGTCTATGCTTCATGTGTTAAAGCTGCATTCTCTCTCCTGACCACCAGGGGGCGACTCCTCTAGTTGTATAGAAGTCTATGCTTCATGTGTTAAAGCTGCATTCTCTCTCCTGACCACCAGGGGGCGACTCCTCTAGTTGTATAGAAGTCTATGCTTCATGTGTTAAAGCTGCATTCTCTCTCCTGACCACCAGGGGGCGACTCCTCTGGTTGTATAGAAGTCTATATAAATGACTCTACTTCTCTCTTGATGTATTCCCTCAGTAAACATTGTAAAACAGACCATAAAGCAGGGGATACACAGGAATAGGGATGATATGTAATGTGAGATTTTAAATGATTAGGTTGTAGGTTGTAAAGTGTATGGTGTCATGTGGTGAACTGATCTCATCACCTTCTTATTGATCAGCTACTGTTGAAGCTGAATGGCCACGTTGATATTTATCTTCATTTCTGCTTTATTAAAAGCTATGAAAAAGGACATTTTGCATGATATGTATTGTGACCTTTAAATTATTAGGTCGCAGGTTTCTTGAGACATTACAACTGACGGTTCAGGTCTTCAGATTTCTCACACATTTAATTATAACTTTGTCAAAGAACAATAAATTTGAAACAATAAATCTGATTATTTCCATTTTTTTTAAATCAGTCATACAATCTTGAATGAAGTCCTCAATCAGAGGCCGTTCATTCCAAGATGACCTCTGACCTGAGCCACACAGGTACAGCGGTCCGTAAGCAATAGCAGCTAATGGCGAGCGCCTCGGCTCCGTTCACGGCTGAAAGAGAAGCAAATTACTGCCGGACGAGAAGTCCTGACCTGTCCTCGGACTCAAGGACAGATTTAAACATCCCTCAAAGACTCATGTCAATCAGGAGAGGCCAGTTGGATAAAGAAAGAGATAATTGTTATTTTTCACAGGTGATATGTGATGAAGCCCCGCCCACACTGCTTGTCCCAGATTGAATCCAGAGAGGGCAACCAATGGGTTCATCTCTGGTGGAGCCGCTAATTGGCAACAGTGCTTCAATCCGACCTCTCCGGTACGGACGGCAACCCCTCAGCTGCGTTTCCCATCATGCACCATTCCCTCGGGACCAGAACACAGAGCCCTCCACCTTTTTATTTTATTTTTATAATCTGGCACCCAGAGAGCGGGGCAGATGTGAACGGCACCGAGCTCTCGACCTTTGCATCTGCTGCATCAGCCCGTTAATTAACAGCAAACATATGCTGGCCGCACTGGAGAATGTGGAGGGAGGGAGAGAGAGAGAGAGAGAGAATTAACCCAGAGCTTTGAGCCCTCGAAAGATGGATGAATCCTTGATTGAACGCTGCAGTACCCAAAGACTAATAAATGGAGGGACAGTGAAGATGTATAGATGATAAAATATGGATTAATGTAATATGTGTTCACAAATATAAGATGAGTGTCCTCACATTCTGATCAGGAGGAAACATGAAATCTGAGAATTGAAGCCAATGCAGAAGTGTCCTATAAATGGGAGTGAGTCCTCTGGTTGTATAGAAGTCCATGCTTCATGTGTTAAAGCTGCATTCTCTCTCCTGACCACCAGGGGGCGACTCCTCTGGTTGTATAGAAGTCTATGCTTCATCTGTTAAAGCTGCATTCTCTCTCCTGACCACCAGGGGGCGACTCCTCTGGTTGTATAGAAGTCTATGCTTCATGTGTTAAAGCTGCATTCTCTCTCCTGACCACCAGGGGGCGACTCCTCTGGTTGAATAGAAGTCTATGCTTCATGTGTTAAAGCTGCATTCTTTCTATTGATCACCAGGGGGCGACTCCTCTAGTTGTATAGAAGTCCATGCTTCATGTGTTAAAGCTGCATTCTCTCTCCTGACCACCAGGGGGTGACTCCTCTGGTTGTATAGAAGTCCATGCTTCATGTGTTAAAGCTGCATTCTCTCTCCTGACCACCAGGGGGCGACTCCTCTGGTTGTATAGAAGTCCATGCTTCATGTGTTAAAGCTGCATTCTCTCTCCTGACCACCAGGGGGTGACTCCTCTGGTTGTATAGAAGTCCATGCTTCATGTGTTAAAGCTGCACCACCTTCTTCCACGTCAGAGTTGAATTGGTTGTGAGTTTAAGAGGTAAACATTTCCTTTCCTTCCTGCTTCTGCATTTTCTGTACCACTGCGTAACTTAGAGTGACCGTATGAATAAATCAACCTAAATATGATCAAACAGATTCAGTACACGGCCACGACGCCGGCCGAGCGGGGAGGGGGTGGGAGGGTTGGGGGGGAGGAGGGGGGGGGGGGGATACTGAGGAGGGCATTAACATGGAGAAAGCATGAAAATAGAGACGAAGCTCAATCAGCCGCAATTTGTGCTCACCGGTGCACACGGTGTTGTCGGATGAGAGTGGACAGCCTGTCTCTGAACCAATCAGATCAGTGAACCATGACTTCACTAACCCCCCAACACACACACACACACACACACACACACACACACACACACACACACCTCTGTGAGGTCTCAGCTCAATGACTCACAGACGGGTCACCCCAGTCTCTCAATCCAGTAGATGTCATCGTCAGATGTCCATTGTTGTCATCGTTAGCTCACTTGTGTTTATTTTCTTCTCTTTGTTTCCTACACTTTGCACCTTTTCCATAAACCTGCCCTGAAGAGGTAGACGGACGTCCTTCTTTCCAGTGTCAGGATGTGATGATAAAATAAAAACCATGTCCGTTTGTGATCCTCGTGTCTTTTGACAGCCGCAGACGTTCCGATGACGCTCCGACCGGGAATACGACCGCCAACCTGTCAGCCTGCTGCTGTCAGCAGCCGATTGGATTTTGTCAGTTTCTTCCCTCATAACCTCTCACATGTCACAGTCCTGCTTAGGCGGGTATAACTGGATGAAACAGACGAGTGCATTACAGCCCTTCAAAGACCTCCTCGCTCTCCTGTTGCCAGTTGAAAGGCTAATGGAACCAGTAAGGTGTCTACTGGTGCTAGAATGTTGGTACGTTGTTTAACACGTGACGGGCTCCGACAGCCCCGACCAGAGGTCCGATTCACTGATGCTGAGCTCATCATTCACTGAAGATGAGGGTTTCTCGTGCAGTTTCTCTCGTTTCACGGGCCTCGGTGCTGATGCGGAGATAATGAATCAATAACAGAAATATTGATGTTTTTTGAGACATGTCAACTCTCTTCAGACACTAATGATTTTACGGAGCGTTTCTATTTGAGATGATCTTTGAGGCTCGTTTGAGTTGAAAGAGGCCAAATCAAGCGTGTATTACCATATCTATATGTATAAATAGTATTATTATTATATATATACATATAAATAGGAGCACAGAGACGCTGTTGGCTCGGCACCGTGGGGAGTTACAGCGTTTATTTTTGTCTTATTTGCAGGTTTTCACCGGCTGCTAAATCTGCATGTTGAAATGCATCTTTCTACTCGGTGACCTCCACCCAGTTCTGGAGGTCAGGGTCCAACAGGTGGGGCAGCTTCTTAGTTTCTTAGTTTAATGATGACTTCCTTTTAGATCGCAGCTTCACCCAGATGGACGGAGCTGTGCAGAGAGCTTCTGCACACTTGACTCATTCGGCCTCCAATAATCTCAAACCCTTGAACAAATGGGGGACATCTACAGGTGAAGAGCAGAAGATTTCATGTGTCTAGAATCAAACCCTGTATTAAAACGTCCAAGGAAATGCTCAAATCTGCTTGATTTTAGACGTAATATAAGAAAATATGAAATCTATTTAAACTTACATACATCAACAGGCATTAGACAACCCAACAAATAACCAATAAAAACATACACATTTTGTGTGAACTGATGACATCACCTTAGCCAGGAAGCCTGAGCTGCTCAGCACCTTCACACCATAACATACATTTCACTCATTGTTGTCCTGACCACCAGGGGGCGACTCCTCTGGTTGTATATAAGTCTATGCTTCATGTGTTAAAGCTGCATTCTCTCTCCTGACCACCAGGGGGCGACTCCTCTGGTTGTATAGAAGTCTATGCTTCATGTGTTAAAGCTGCATTCTTTCTCCTGACCACCAGGGGGCGACTCCTCTGGTTGTATAGAAGTCTATGCTTCATGTGTTAAAGCTGCATTCTCTCTCCTGACCACCAGGGGGCGACTCCTCTGGTTGTATAGAAGTCTATGCTTCATGTGTTAAAGCTGCATTCTCTCTCCTGACCACCAGAGGGCGACTCCTCTGGTTGTATAGAAGTCTATGCTTCATGCGACCGTAATCCAAGATGGCGACGCCGAACCCGAGGCTTCAAAACAAGACGTCCACTTCTTACATGAATTCTAGGCTCATGCTCAACAACCAATATTTCAGAGCGCCGTGTTTCATCCGTCATGACGGATCCACAGACACTTGGCAAGCCTCAGGAAGGCGCCGCTGGCCTCGATATACGGGGAAGTACCGTATGCGCGGCGGCTGATGGCTGATGAGACGCAGCTGGCGAGCAGGTGATCGGACCAGATGGTCTCCAGGAGAAGGTGGACTCACAGAGGAGCGTTCCAGAGGACGCATTGCATCGGTTACATTTTAATAGACAAAGGGCCGGTTGAAGAATTGAAATGTTCACCGACACGATGAGATTTTTTAGTTTTTCCAAGATGTCATTTCTTGAGCAGCACACAGTGCAGTCCGTTCACTTCCACTGTTTGATGAAGGCAGACATCTCTGAGAGATTCAAAAACCGATGGGAAAGTGAAACAATATTGAGAAAACAGTGGTTTGTAATTGGGGTCAACCTCCTTTATGAAGCTCTTCTTCTTCCTCTCGCCTGCGTTCGTACAGTAAAACCCCCTCATAAAAATAGAAATGGAAAAAGACACACAAACACACCCACACACGTGTGTAGCACATCACACCGTGCACCAGCCCCCCCCCCCCCCCCCCCCTCCTATATTGCCATATGCAATTTGCAGCCTCCCATGTGGGGTTAAGCCTTCAGCCCACACCATCTCTTATATTTTAAACGCACAGATTGGCGCCGCCCAAAACGCCTGCAGAGGCTGCTCGCTATCGCTGCTCCTGTCACGTTCACGGGCAATCATGTTTCCATCCACATTACATAACTCGGATAAACCTCTTAAGAAATGATCCGCCTCTCAGTGTGAGAAGAAACTGCTATTCCCAGCGGACTGCCTCGCAGCCGGGCGTTAGTTAAATTTTCATTAACGGTTAATATTCCACTCTTTCCCCCGGAGAGCCCCAACACGACGTCCGTCCACTGGCTTCAAAGTGAGGCTCCACCCACCCTGCGTCCGAACACACTTCAAAGGGTCCGGTTGTGTTTCGTTGTGCGTTGTTACAGTTCACGGCGACAAAAGAGAAGGTTGTCCTGAAATCACAGAAGTCAAACCTGATTACGAGTCTTTGGTTTCGGTTTCTCACATCGTAATAAACTCCAGACAGAATCTCAACTTTACTTTCTGTTCTATAAAGGCAGCGTGGTCACTGCTCATCTGTCACACATGCATCTCCAGTAGGAAATAGACTGCAGGCTGATGGATCTGATGGATCTGATGGATCTGATGAATCTGATGGATCTGATGAATCTGATGGATCTGATGGATCTGATGGATCTGATGAATCTGATGGATCTGATGAATCTGATGGATCTGATGGATCTGATGGATCTGATGAATCTGATGGATCTGATGAATCTGATGGATCTGATGGATCTGATGGATCTGATGGATCTGATGAATCTGATGGATCTGATGGATCTGATGGATCTGATGGATCTGCTCACTGTGTAATGAATGCTCTCCGTCTTCAATAGTGAAACCTTATTGCCGCTGTAATGAAAGCCCTGTTGGTGGCAGCGTGGGGTGGTGGAGTGTGTGTGTGTGTGTGTGTGTGTGTGGGGGGGGGGGGGGGGGGGTCTTGTCGATGATAAGCGTACCTGGCAGGGGCAAAGCAATTATTTAGCTGATGTAAAGCAGCGCCGCCCACAGCATCACTGTAATCTTGTTATCGACATAATGAGGTAGAAAGAGGGGGCAGAGAGGTACTAAGAGAAGGGGGGACGGGGGAGGAGGGGGAGGACTCTTCAGACTGATTAGGGAGACTCTTGCAATTTCCCAACAGAAACGTATGCACATCATAAAACCTGAAAAGAGCGCTAACAAGCGCTGATGGAGGTTTCTGTTGCAGCCGTGCTGGTTGTGTTGCAGGAGCATGGGAGGAGAGCGAGGGCTCTGTGGAGTGTTACCTGACAGGTGGGCTGACCCCGCTCTGCTCATCAGCTGATCCAGACAGCGGACATTTTGACTGGTCTCAGAAGGAAGAAGCAGCGGTGACGCCGCCGGTGGCTCAGCTCCATGAAGTCTCCCTTTGAGGGGTTTCAGTAGAGCAGCATGTGCGGTAGAGAAAGGTTGAACAGGAAGATAGCGCCTTGCACAACAAAAACGATGAGATTATTTAAACCGTCTGTTTACGAGAACTAAAACACGAGTTTGTTCGTGAAGGGGCGGCAATAAATAACCAGCCTCTGCATCTTGAGGGCCGTGGAGGTCACATTCCTGACCTTGATGAATCTCATCGGTGGCAGTGGGCCAGTGGTTGTCCCTTCTGGATCCAATATCTTTTTAAATCCCTCATCGTATCTCCTCTTCTACTACCTACACTGTTCCAGCCACAGGGCTAGCAACATGAATGCAAACATGTAATACTGTAGTGCTGTCAATCAATTAGACCAGAGGCATCTGCAAGGCACGGCTCTCCATGAGGCGAGTTGAAAATGTACTGAGGGGAGGGGAGAGGCAGGGAGAGGGAGAGGTGCATGAGGTAGAGGTGCATAAGGTAGAGGTGCACGAGGTAGAGGTGCATGAGGTGGAGGTGCATAAGGTAGATGTGCATGAGGTAGAGGTGCATGAGGTGGAGGTGCATGAGGTAGATGTGCATAAGGTAGAGGTGTATGAGGTAGAGGTGCATGAGGTAGAGGTGCATAAGGTAGATGTGTATGAGGTAGAGGTGCATGAGGTAGAGGTGCATGAGGTAGATGTTACATTACATTACATTTCATTTAGCTGACGCTTTTATCCAAAGCGACTTACATGATATACAGTGTACAGTAGACCGTAGACACAGCAACGGTGAGCAATTAGGGTTAAGTGTCTTGCTCAAGGACACAACGACGCAGACTGCCGGAGCCGGGGATCGAACCACCGACCTTCTGATTGAAAGACCGACTTGCTAACCACTGAGCCACAGTCGCCTCATGCACATGTAGATGTGCATGAGGTAGAGGTAGATGTGCATGAGGTAGATGTGCATGAGGTAGAGGTGCATGAGGTGGATGTGCATGAGGTAGAGGTGCATAAGGTAGATGTGCATGAGGTAGAGGTGCATGAGGTAGAGGTGCATAAGGTCTCTACCTTAAGGTAGAGATGCATGAGGTAGAAGAGCGGTAGAGGTGCATAAGGTAGAGGTACATGAGGTAGAGGTGCATAAGGTAGATGTGCATGAGGTAGAGGTAGATGTGCATGAGGTAGAGGTGCATGAGGTAAAGGTGCATAAGGTCTCTACCATAAGGTAGAGATGCATGAGGTAGAAGAGCACGAGGTAGAGGTGCATGAGGTAGAGGTGCATACGGTAGAGGTGCATAAGGTAGAGGTGCATAAGGTAGATGTGCATGAGGTAGAGGTGCATGAGGTAGAGGTGCATGAGGGAGAGGTAGAGGTGCATAAGGTAGAGGTGTATAAGGTAGAGGTGCATAATGTAGAGATGCATGAGGTAGAGGTGCATAAGGTAGAGATGCATGAGGTAGAGGTGCATGAGGGAGAGGTGTATAAGGTAGAGGTGCATGAGGTACAGGTGCACGAGGTAGAGGTTGCTTCTGAAGCAGCTGTGATAAACAGCTCATGGAGGCAATCATGGCACTTCCACTCCACATCTGAGTCATAACTCATAAACACACATTTTCAGAATCAGTTCGACACCCTCTCATTTCCGAGGATTATTATTATTACTGAGGTCTACTGAGAGTAAAACTCCATAAAGCTGAGCTCTGTATCAAAGTAAACCGGTGTAGTTGCGCACAGGGACTGCAAACAGCTGATCACTGGCGCCGAGGTGCCACAACGGAAACAGACATCGTCACAACGTTGTCTGAGGGAATCAAGCATGCCTCTGTTATCTCTGTACGCATCATAATGCAGCATGGAAATGTAAAGCCTGACAGGAATAGCTACAGTAAATGAGGGGGCGGAGCCTAATGAACAGCCAATTTATTGGTGTCAGTGAAATGGAAGAGAAAGGATCATTTATCGTCATTATTCGACACACAACAAAATCCAGTTGTTCCCAGTTTGTGACAGAATAAACACAATAAGCTTCAGCCGGACTGAAGATGAACACAACGATGAACACAGCGATGAACACAGCGATGAACACAACGATGAGCACAACGATGAACACGTAGACGCAGGAAGCAGAAGCTGCAGAGCAGTTTGACAGTCGGTGTGTGAAAGGAAGATCAAACTGCTGAACAGAACACACTCGAACAGCGAGACCTGACAGACACATCACTCAGGCTCCGCCTCCTGCATCTCGTGCACAACAACACAACAACACACGGCGGGTAAAAAATAAAAGGCCGCACAAACACACATGAGAGCTGCTCTTAATTAACAGCCAGTGAACGTTGGCAGCGTGGTGATGGCGGCAAAGGAAGGAAGGCTCACGACAAAGGGCAGAAAACAGCTATAACAGGCGAGTGAGGAGCAGTGGAGCACAGAGGAAGATAATAGAGGATAATGGTGCAGATGATTAGTGCTGCAGAGGGTCCTCCCCTTTAAAACACCTTCTGTGCACCAGTGTTGAGCTGAATGAGACTTTCATGGAGCTGGAATTGTTAATTTATCTGCTTTTGTTCACCGGCAGACGAGGAACTCCACACAATGACGGATGGGTATCATTGTGCGACGAGTTGGGAAATATGATCTTTTACAAGTTAAAGGAAATGGTAATTGTGTTAATTGTGTTGTGGTAATATCTGTGGCTGAAAAGAGAATTCATGAATAACATATTGGGGATTTACTAAAACCGTAATGAAAGAGTTCAAACTCATTACATGCTCATAGTTTTTTATATTGTTCTTTGTTCTTTTTTGTGTAATTTAAGATACTTCAGGGGAACCGCCATCTTCTCCTCATTGCAGTCAAGAAACGTCGTCGGATCACTTTTTTTTAGGGCCCAAAAAATTGTTAAAATGTTCTTGTTCTTGAAGTTTTACATTATTATGTTATACATTATTATTATTATCATTATTATTACTACAACTACTAGGGACTAGAAATACGTGACCGACGGCGTCAGGATATCCATAAGAAGCTCCTGTGGTTCGTCTGCAAACAAGCCTGATAAACAGTGCGTCCCGGTGACCTCCAGCAACCTCCAGCGACCTCCAGCGACCCCGCTCACCTTGCCGGTACACGACTGTGTTTGCCAACAAACAGAAGCCGTGCGCCCCTCCAACCAGAACACACGGTTTAAGCATGTAATCCGCGTGCCGTGGCCCTCTGCATGCACATCGGCATGAAATGATCAACGATAGGAGTGTGTGTGTTGTGTGTCGGGGGGAATACACAAAGCAGAATGAGATTGGGCCGTTTTAAGGATGTGAATATTTTCCATGCTCTCATCTGCGGAGATGGATTCTGTTTTGGATTGTTGCATCTTGGTTTTCTCCATCTGAATTCCATCTCTCATAACATTCATTTTAACGTAGTGACAAACAAAAATATTGTATCAGGACTGAGGAGGAGTGATGTAGAGACACCGTATACATCTCTGGCAGAAACCTGTCAATCACCCTGTAGCCCCGCCCTAAAGCATCCCCTGCTTTAAAGTCGCCCCCTGGTGGTCAGGAGAGAGAATGCAGCTTTAACACATGAAGCATAGACTTCTAAACAACCAGAGGAGTCGCCCCCTGGTGGTCAGGAGAGAGAATGCAGCTTTAACAAATGAAGCATAGACTTCTATACAACCAGAGGAGTCGCCCCCTGGTGGTCAGGAGAGAGAATGCAGCTTTAACACATGAAGCATAGACTTCTATACAACCAGAGGAGTCGCCCCCTGGTGGTCAGGACAACAATGAGTGAAATGTATGTTATGGTGTGAAGGTGCTGAGCAGCTCAGGCTTCCTGGCTAAGGTGATGTCATCAGTTCACACAAAATGTGTATGTTTTTATTGGTTATTTGTTGGGTTGTCTAATGCCTGTTGATGTATGTAAGTTTAAATAGATTTCATATTTTCTTATATTACGTCTAAGACAAAAATAAACGCTGTAACTCCCCACGGTGCCGAGCCAACAGCGTCTCTGTGCTCCTATTTATATGTATATATATAATAATAATACTATTTATACATATAGATATGGTAATACACGCTTGATTTGGCCTCTTTCAACTCAAACGAGCCTCAAAGATCATCTCAAATAGAAACGCTCCGTAAAATCATTAGTGTCTGAAGAGAGTTGACATGTCTCAAAAAACATCAATATTTCTGTTATTGATTCATTATCTCCGCATCAGCACCGAGGCCCGTGAAACGAGAGAAACTGCACGAGAAACCCTCATCTTCAGTGAATGATGAGCTCAGCATCAGTGAATCGGACCTCTGGTCGGGGCTGTCGGAGCCCGTCACGTGTTAAACAACGTACCAACATTCTAGCACCAGTAGACACCTTACTGGTTCCATTAGCCTTTCAACTGGCAACAGGAGAGCGAGGAGGTCTTTGAAGGGCTGTAATGCACTCGTCTGTTTCATCCAGTTATACCCGCCTAAGCAGGACTGTGACATGTGAGAGGTTATGAGGGAAGAAACTGACAAAATCCAATCGGCTGCTGACAGCAGCAGGCTGACAGGTTGGCGGTCGTATTCCCGATCGGAGCGTCATCGGAATGTCGCCCCCTGGTGGTCAGGAGAGAGAATGCAGCTTTAACACATGAAGCTTAGACTTCTATACAACCAGAGGAGTTGCCCCTGGTGGTCAGGAGAGAGAATGCAGCTTTAACACATGAAGCATGGACTTCTATACAACCAGAGGAGTCGCCCCCCTGGTGGTCAGGAGAGAGAATGCAGCTTTAACACATGAAGCCTTCTATACAACCAGAGGACTCCCCCTCTGGTGGTCAGGAGAGATAATGCAGCTTTAACACATGAAGCATAGACTTCTATACAACCAGAGGAGTTGCCCCCTGGTGGTCAGGAGAGAGAATGCAGCTTTAACACATGAAGCATAGACTTCTATACAACCAGAGGAGTCGCCCCCTGGTGGTCAGGAGAGAGAATGCAGCTTTAACACATGAAGCATAGACTTATATACAACCAGAGGAGTCACCCCCTGGTGGTCAGGAGAGAGAATGCAGCTTTAACACATGAAGCATAGACTTCTATACAACCAGAGGAGTCAGCTGTAGAACAAGTATCTGTAGAGCTCAGAGTTTCACATATTTTCATTCAAATCAGAAAGTGTTTGTTTGTCTTTTATCAGCTGCAAAGTTTCTGCTGAAAACAAGATGAACAAGATACGAGGGCGACACAACAAGACTTGCTGCCTGGCTCGTTTCGTTGTGCCTCCTCCTCCTCCTCCTCCTCTTCCTCTCCAACTCGAGGCGAGTTGTTTCATTGTGAGAGCACAAACGCTTGAATCAATTGCGAAACTTAGATAAGAAGACGGGCGAGTTGTTTTCCCTTCTCCTCTCTCTCCCACCTCGAACTCATATCGCTGTTCAATCACACACGAACAACCTGAATCAGTGGTGTGGAGGCTCTGTTCACCGCAGGGTGAAGAGGTGGGGGAGGGGGGGGGGGGTACGACAGCGACCTCATCCATCGCTCCACCGCTCAAGTGAGATCGTATCCACCCGATTACCCAGCAGGTACCCACTCTGCGTCCCTGAACCCCCGCTCTGAGGTTCAGGCCTCGACCCGGAGCTCCTGCAACATTAGCGACGTTAAGACCTTCGTCCAGAGCAAGACACTTAACCCTCATTGCTCACCGTTGCTGTGTCTACTGTATACTGTATATCATGTAAGTCGCTTTGGATAAAAGCCTCAGCTAAATGAAATGTAATGTAATGTAAAAATGAGGGAGCGATTGGATTTTCGGTCAAAAATCTGTTCTCATAAAGTCTGGAAGCTCCTCGAGCACACATCTGGTAAAGACTTCTACGCTCGCTCTTTGCATCGAAGCGCTCCGTGGGTCACTTTTCCTCTCATGACTGGAGACAATACCCAGCGGCGTCTGCATATCCAACAGCTGAATTGCTCTCAAGACTCTATAGCGAATAGCGGGAGTCCACTACATCTCAATTAGAGGAAAGATGACGGCCTGCCTTCTGCGTTACAGCCCTAATTTGTGATTCCTCCTATTACGGGAGCGCCGTACTGCCGACTTAAAGGGAAGCAGGGAGGCGACGAGGAGGAGACGGAGGCCCCAGGAGGAGGCCGCGCTGAGAGTTAATGATCTTTCTGTATGCAAAGGCCACGGTTCAAAAGGCAGCGGGATGATAGGAAGTGGCCAAACCCCATTAACTCCACGACAGTCTGCCATAAGTAATACGCTCCCTTCCGCTCGCTCCGCTCTGCTCTCCGGGTCTCTGTTGTCTCCCGGTTCCCTGGTCTCCGTCTCGGTGTCTCGGTGTGTCTCTTTACTGGAACTATAACAAAATTAAGGTTATAGTTCACTTATTGAATTCACACGGTTCACATTAATCCCAAATTTCTCTAGAAAAAAACAAATGTGATGATTTGCCTGACCCCCAATAATGAAGGAATGAAAAGCGAGAGTTTGTAACTGAAATAATGTCATCAGCTGTCACTCACAGCTGCAAGCTAATGCTAACTCTGAAACTCTTCTGTCTTAAAATGAAAATGAAAACTCTTGAATATGTCAAGATTCATGACATCGTGCTAAACGACTGAAGCTAAGCTATGTCTCAGGGGAAAAGTCTGCATCACCCGGGGTTAATGATCCGTTACTTTGTTGTGCTGTTGCATTATGTTACCGCTACCTTGTTACATTGTTACCTTGTTCCTTGTTCCGCTACCTTGTTACATTGTTACCTTGTTCCGCTACCTTGTTCCGCTACCTTGTTCCGCTACCTTGTTCCGCTACCTTGTTACGCTACCTTGTTACGCTACCTTGTTCCGCTACCTTGTTCCGCTACCTTGTTGTTCCGCTACCTTGTTGTTCTACCTTGTTGTTACGCTACCTTGTTGTTCCGCTACCTTGTTGTTCCGCTACCTTGTTGTTCCGCTACCTTGTTGTTCCGCTACCTTGTTGTTACGCTCTCTTGTTGTTACGCTTCCTTGTTGTTACCCTACCTTATTGTTACCCTACCGTGTTACCCTAAACATTCATCTCCCAGCTTGAAAGGATTGATTTAAACTCTGCCAGCGACTCCTTGAACCTCACGTCTGGCTGCTAATCACATGACAGACTGGGAGGAGTCCAGACTCAGAAGGCGGGGCCACCGACGGGCCGGATGTGTCAGCAGCACCCAGCGAGACAAACTAATGGCCTGGACCGGTTGCCATTTAGTCCCTGTCAGACCCGGCCAGCTTCAAAATGCCACCAACCGCGTGCATATAAATCATCAGAGTCACCGGCTCTTTTTTTAGAGTGAAAAATACAACTATAATGTGGTCAAAGCCTTCTGTGATTTTGATTGCAGTTGGGAAAAAGAGGGATTTTGAACTAAAGTGAATAAGAGAGAGAGAGAGAGAGGGAGAGGGAGAGGGAGAGAGAGAGAGAGAGAGAGAGAGAGAGAGAGAGAGAGAGAGAGAGAGAGAGAGAGAGAGAGAGAGAGAGAGTCCTGTGTTCATTTTTAAACAAATCACTTTGCGACACATCCAGACTGAGTCAAAGGGATGAGGTGCTCTGGAACACACACACACACTGAGACTTGAACCCCTGATCAATTATGTGTGACAGTTGTTAGTATCCGACTCTGTGAGTGTTAGAGAGAGGAGGAGGAGGAGGAGGAGGAGGAGGAGGAGGAGGAGGAGGAGGAGGAGGAGGAGGAGGAGGAGGAGGAGGAGGAGGATTAATGGGACCAGAGGTGGAGAGAATAAAACGAGACGCTGCCAGCTGGATCGGTGTTGACAGACGAGCTCGGTAACGGGGCATTAGCCTGTTTTGTTGTCCCGGGGGTGAATCCGGTACTGCAGAAGAGCGACATCAAACCCCCGGTTTCCACAGATGCGGAGAGGAGAGGATGAACCACTCAGAACCGTGGGGATCTGTTGCCCCCTACTGGCCGAAACATGGAGCTACAACAAGGAGGCCGTGGGACATCCACACGTTATGTTTTGTTTTTTAAACATTTTACTGAATATTCCAGATGAAAGTACTGTGTGCACCCATCCATACATGGACTGAGAAGATATAACAGACTCCACGTTTCATGGACTCATGGTTGCTAAATACAAATTACATGGATTCAACATGAATTTAAGAAAGGATCAGAATACTGTTGTAACTTCTAAATATACAAATGTTTTACTTAAAAAACAAGTTATTTTGAATTAAAGGCCACACGGAGGACAAGAGCAGCTCTTACTCAAAATGTTCTCTTCCATTTTTCAACGTACATTATAAATACATAATCATCATAAAATATAAATACTAGAAAAGTCACCAATAACAACACCTGAAAATGTGAAACGTACTTATTTATTATTAAGTTGAAAAAATCATATATAATATATTTAATCACACTGACACGTGGCTGCAGTGTGAGCAGAACCCATACACTATGCATCCTCTAATATTTACTTGCTTCCACTATTACGTCCTAAAAAAAGCATTTAATGACAACATAACCCAACATGAAGGTATTTTACTAACTTTGAGGAAACTACTAGAGGTCATGAGTCATGCAGGCGGACGGATCTACTTTATCGCTGCGCCCTATTTAAGTGTTTTTACCGCCTCACACCTCCAGCAGCACCGCGACCATAACCTCCAATTATGCGGAAAAGGGAGTTCAAACTTTTCACTCCCTCGCGCGCGAGCAGTCCGGGGCTGGACCGCGCCTCTCGGGCCACCTGAGGGCCGACAGCAGGGCCTCTTCTCCGGGGCCAGCGGGAGGAGCGGCGGGCGCATGGACGTTTATTAAAGAGGTTTGATTCAGTTCTTCAAGCGGAGGAACAGCGCGTGCTGAGGACGCTCACCTGTGCGGACCTGCCCCGCCCCCCGAGGAGGACCAAGAAGGGGGGTCGAGGGGGAGACACACCTTACCTGCCTTTTTGGCTCTAAAGCTCTCTCTCCACCCTCTCTCTCTCTCTCTCTCTCTCTCTCCCTCCCCCCCCTATCTCCCTCTCTCCTTCTCTCCTTCTCGCTCTCTTTGGAAGCGGAGGAATCTGAAAACTGAGAAATGTCGGCTAACGAGCGAGCCACGCGAGCTCTGCGGGAGATCCTGCAAAACCCGGGAAATGACGCCTGTGCAGACTGCGGCGCGGCTGGTAAGAAGAAAGAAAGACATCTTTAATTGTCTCTGAACAAATACATAATATAAAGTATGATATTAAGTAATATGTCTTGGTTGGCTGGGGACGCGCAGCAGGAGGTGCGGGGCGCGTGCCCGTGCCAACATGGAGCCAGACGTCCCGCTGCCGTTTGTTGTAAACTTTACTTCCGTCGGTGCTTTCTGCGGACTGAGGCCGAGGGCAGCGGGCCGCGGCCGGGCAGGCAGGCAGCCTGTCGGGGCCCTTCTTCCGGAGGGAGAAGCTTCCAGAGCTCAACATGTGTGGACCTGCAGAGGAGCCGTGGAGCTCACCGGCAGCCCATAATAGTCTTTACAGCCTGAGAACTCACTATTGTCTACCCCCAAAGATCTCTGCAATAACCTCTAAAATACTTAATTGGCTCATTAATGTAATTAATCTCTTTTAAATTACTTCTTAAAACCCATTTCTACTGACTGGCTTTATTGTGATGTCGTCACTTTACGGCTTTATTTTATTAGTGGTATTATTTTCTCTCTTTATCGATTGGTTTCATTGTTTCATGTTTTAACTCTTTAACCTCGGTTTGTTTTGCTTTGTTCTTTCTGTCGTTGTATTGTCTTCATGTCGCTGCTTTATGTCAAAACTCAGTTTTTAAGGTGCTACATGAACCGTTATTATTATTGATAATAAATGCAGATACTGCAATCTGTCTCTGGTTATTCTCTAAAGGAGTTGTTTACCATTCCAGCAAACTACTCTTGTCTTTGTTCAGATTTAGTGGAGTTGCTTTTGTTGACTTAGCCGAGCTGGTTAGCTATCAGCCTGGAGATTACAGCTGATAACAACCTCTGGTTCTGCCCAGTGTTGAAGCTGCATTCTCTCTCCTGACCACCAGGGGGCGACTCCTCTGGTTGTATAGAAGTCTATGCTTCATGTGTTAAAGCTGCATTCTCTCTCCTGACCACCAGGGGGCGACTCCTCTGGTTGTATAGAAGTCTATGCTTCATGTGTTAAAGCTGCATTCTCTCTCCTGACCACCAGGGGGCGACTCCTCTGGTTGTATAGAAGTCTATGCTTCATGTTTTAAAGCTGCATTCTCTCTCCTGACCACCAGGGGGCGACTCCTCTGGTTGTATAGAAGTCTATGCTTCATGTGTTAAAGCTGCATTCTCTCTCCTGACCACCAGGGGTGACTCCTCTGGTTGTATAGAAGTCTCATGTCTGCTTTGTCTCAACCAGCGGAGAAGTTTGCTTCTGTCGGAGCTTTGCTCTGAATTAGGTTTCACTTTTATTTTCACTGTCCGGCTCCCTCGGTGGATATAAATGTATTTTTCTAAGCTGATTCTGACACTAAGAATCTTGGTTTAATGTGATTAAACTCTGATTAAAACATGGATATGAATAATATATTTCCATCTCTTAATCCCTGTAGATGTGACTCATGGATCCTTTAATAGCGAGTAGCCTCTCTTGACTTCGTAGCTTGTTCTATCAACAAGATAAATGACACCCCCTCACATGTCTTCCTCTCTGCAGACCCCATGTGGGGCTCCTGCTCCCTGGGCGTCTTCATCTGCCTGGCCTGCTCTGGGATCCACCGCAACCTCCCCGACATCAGCAAGGTGAAGTCCCTGAGCCTCTCCCACTGGGAGGACCAGGAGGTGCAGGTGAGACGCATGAACACAGCGACCTTCAGAGCCATAGTTTGGTCCCCACACATTTAGCCTAGCTTAGCATAAAGACTGGAAACGAGGAGAAAGGCTAGGCTAGGGCTAGCCTGGTCTTCCAGCGCCTCTAACGTTAACTGGTGGATGTGATATATAACAAACTACGTTACACAGAATCCAGGAAGAACAACTATGACGTAACATCCCTCAATGAACAAACACAGGACTTTCTCCCAGGACACCGCTGTTTGGGTCTAGTAAAAACAAGTCAACTTATTTCACTGTAGTGTTGTTACCTAACTTCTATTTCACTAAGTTGATGATGTATATCAACAACACAAATGTACTTATTTCAACCCAAACACTCCTTTCCTAAATCCAACCAAGTAGAGGGAGAGAAATCTCTTGATTCTTTATCACATGATCATTAAAGATCTAAATGGTTCTCATATAAATACTACACAAAGTACTACTTCAAGTTGGGAAGAAGCCTTTTATGAGGCCATGAATCATCATGAGATCACATTCTTGCTCAGAATATTCCCTGAAGCCGTGCAGCATATTCGTGGAAACCAGATAATAAATGATAATAAATGCTGTTGGTGCTTTGCACAGCTTGATCTGAACATATTTGTTGCATTTATCATCTCGGCTCTTTTTTTCCCGTTTATGATATTCCTCCGTGATGGAATTCATCCGTGTTCATGTTTTCCTCAGTTCATGGCTCAGCATGGCAACGAGCTGATGAGGAGCAAGTATGAGGCGGCTGTTCCGGTCTACTACTACAAACCCACCCACAAAGACTGCCAGTGAGTAGCCATGGCAACACATGCACATGTACACAAAACCCAAATATGCCATCACATGTACAATTCCTACATTTTCAGTTTCAAACACTGTTTTTGTATTTGTGTGTTATTCCAATGTAAACACTGCTGTTTACGTTCATCCTGACGCAAATTCATAAAATGAAACACTGTTTCTTTTATGTGACTTATTGGCTACAAAAGCATTTTGTTTCATAAATTTCATAATTTATGAATCTAAAATAGAGAATCTATAGATTATTCTATACAATCTGATTTGTATAGAAGAATCTACATTTTACTAGACTACTTGTGAACGCATCATGAGAATGTTATCATTTATCTTCAGCCAGTACTCATTTCCACTGAGCGGAGCCTGAAGGCATCATCATGTAACTGAAGAGAACCTCCGCTGGTTCTCTGTTAGCGGTGATGCTAACGTTACTAGCTCTCCTCCTGTTGGTTCTCTGTTAGCGGTGATGCTAACGTTACTAGCTCTCCTCCTGTTGGTTCTCTGTTAGCGGTGATGCTAACGTTACTAGCTCTCCTCCTGTTGGTTCTCCATTAGCGGTGATGCTAACGTTACTAGCTCTCCTCCTGTTGGTTCTCCATTAGTGGTGATGCTAACGTTACTAGCTCTCCTCCTGTTGGTTCTCCATTAGTGGTGATGCTAACGTTACTAGCTCTCCTCCTGTTGGTTCTCTGTTAGCGGTGATGCTAACGTTACTAGCTCTCCTCCTGTTGGTTCTCTGCTAGCGGTGATGCTAACGTTACTAGCTCTCCTCCTGTTGGTTCTCTGCTAGCGGTGATGCTAACGTTACTAGCTCTCCTCCTGTTGGTTCTCCATTAGCGGTGATGCTAACGTTACTAGCTCTCCTCCTGTTGGTTCTCCATTAGTGGTGATGCTAACGTTAATAGCTCTCCTCCTGTTGGTTCTCCATTAGTGGTGATGCTAACGTTACTAGCTCTCCTCCTGTTGGTTCTCTGTTAGCGGTGATGCTAACGTTACTAGCTCTCCTCCTGTTGGTTCTCTGTTAGCGGTGATGCTAACGTTACTAGCTCTCCTCCTGTTGGTTCTCCATTAGCGGTGATGCTAACGTTACTAGCTCTCCTCCTGTTGGTTCTCCATTAGTGGTGATGCTAACGTTACTAGCTCTCCTCCTGTTGGTTCTCCATTAGTGGTGATGCTAACGTTACTAGCTCTCCTCCTGTTGGTTCTCTGTTAGCGGTGATGCTAACGTTACTAGCTCTCCTCCTGTTGGTTCTCTGCTAGCGGTGATGCTAACGTTACTAGCTCTCCTCCTGTTGGTTCTCTGCTAGCGGTGATGCTAACGTTACTAGCTCTCCTCCTGTTGGTTCTCCATTAGCGGTGATGCTAACGTTACTAGTAGGGATGCAACGATACCATTTTTTACAAACCGATACGATACCGATATTTTTATTTGTGTACTTGCCGATACCGAGTACCGATACCGATACTTCTTAGATTTGGTCTCCATGAAAGTGCAATTAATTTGGAGGCAGATTTTATTTTATCCTCTGCAGATTATGTCAAGCCTATAGTACAAAATTAACAGAAGGCTATCCCAAGCTTTAAACTTCTTGTGGAAGTCCCTCTAATGTCGGACCATAAAACGCCCCGTGTCCGGGTTCATAATGTAAGCGATAATATTAGGGATCGAGCAATTATATAGGAAGCTGTGTTCCAAGTTATGTTTCCGGTGCTTTTATTGTGGAGGGAGAAACGGAAAGGAAAAGAGTGGAATTGTGGGATATACGTGTGTGAAGGAGATAAAAAAGTGGTTCAAGTTACCCTGCAGCGTGTTTTCATTTTATTAGAATTACAAATATAGACACACAACAGACACTCGGCTACAATAATATCATCCGTAGCCGCACAACAGCGTCTGAATGAGGCCGCAGCCAGCGCTACTATAGGTGGATCAGCAGCCGTTTGATTCAAACCGGCAGGACGGCGGTGATGACGCGCAGAGCTTCTCAATTATAGATGTATTAAATATGGAAAATTTCAACTCTCGCGTCTAACGTGCCGCCGGCGTAAATTTGCGTCTGTCGCAACCACACGCGTCTGTGCATAGACTTTACATGTAATCTGGTCGCGCGAAACATTTGCGTCGCGTTGGGACGGACTGATTACAAGTAACTCTGGGGCTGTCAGCCACTAACAAGAGCACTAATATGAGCACTAATATGTCATACACACGTATGCAACACCGGTTAATAAGCACAATATCGATAAAGTCTTGTATTGTACTCGCGTCTCACTTTTCTCCTGTCTATTGAAAGAAGTGAGCGCTGCGTAGCGAGGATCCAAGATGGCGGCTCCAGATTCTGCTGTTGAGACAAACTGGCCATCTGATTGGACGGCAAAACAACTTGGATAGCGTGATTGGCTGCTCAGAAGTTGAGACTGTTGAGACAGTTGAGACAGAGAAGAGTGTCTCCGGCTCCGCCACGGGGTTGCTTCTCCACAAAGCGCGACCAGTTTGTTGTAGTGAAATACTGTTGAGTGAGTATCGGTTATTGGTATCGGCAATTGAAACCGATGCGAGTACGAGTATTTAACGCAGTATCGACCACCGATACCGATATCGGTATCGGTGCATCCCTAGTTACTAGCTCTCCTCCTGTTGGTTCTCCATTAGTGGTGATGCTAACGTTAATAGCTCTCCTCCTGTTGGTTCTCCATTAGTGGTGATGCTAACGTTACTAGCTCTCCTCCTGTTGGTTCTCTGTTAGCGGTGATGCTAACGTTACTAGCTCTCCTCCTGTTGGTTCTCCATTAGCGGTGATGCTAACGTTACTAGCTCTCCTCCTGTTGGTTCTCTGTTAGCGGTGATGCTAACGTTACTAGCTCTCCTCCTGTTGGTTCTCCATTAGCGGTGATGCTAACGTTACTAGCTCTCCTCCTGTTGGTTCTCCATTAGTGGTGATGCTAACGTTACTAGCTCTCCTCCTGTTGGTTCTCCATTAGTGGTGATGCTAACGTTACTAGCTCTCCTCCTGTTGGTTCTCTGTTAGCGGTGATGCTAACGTTACTAGCTCTCCTCCTGTTGGTTCTCTGCTAGCGGTGATGCTAACGTTACTAGCTCTCCTCCTGTTGGTTCTCTGCTAGCGGTGATGCTAACGTTACTAGCTCTCCTCCTGTTGGTTCTCTGCTAGCGGTGATGCTAACGTTACTAGCTCTCCTCCTGTTGGTTCTCCATTAGCGGTGATGCTAACGTTACTAGCTCTCCTCCTGTTGGTTCTCCATTAGTGGTGATGCTAACGTTAATAGCTCTCCTCCTGTTGGTTCTCCATTAGTGGTGATGCTAACGTTACTAGCTCTCCTCCTGTTGGTTCTCTGTTAGCGGTGATGCTAACGTTACTAGCTCTCCTCCTGTTGGTTCTCCATTAGCGGTGATGCTAACGTTACTAGCTCTCCTCCTGTTGGTTCTCTGTTAGCGGTGATGCTAACGTTACTAGCTTTCCTCCTGTTGGTTCTCCATTAGCGGGGCTGCTAACGTTACTAGCTCTCCTCCTGTTGGTTCTCCATTAGCGGTGCTGCTAACGTTACTAGCTCTCCTCCTGTTGGTTCTCCATTAGCGGTGCTGCTGACGTTACTAGCTCTCCTCCTGTTGGTTCTCCATTAGCGGTGCTGCTAACGTTACTAGCTCTCCTGTTGAAAAATCAAGTAATATAAATAAACAGTAATAAACATAATAAAATAAAACAGTAAAGAAGAAATTGAATGTACAGTAGAATATTGAATATACAAATTACAAAAATATTGCACTAGAATGAGTTATGATCACATGTTCTTCTGGATATTGAAGGAGAACTTGATTTACTCTGTGATGGTTAGCGTTAAACTGAGTGGGGTCAGAACTGATCAGGATCAATAACGCTCCGTTACTCCACTAGTTTTTAGGGCTGAACGCTCTGTCCTCTCTAGGGCTGTCAAAATTGCTCAAAAATGACGTTCGAATATTCCCTTTAAAAAAATACACACATTCGAACATATTCGAATATTCAAAGTTGCGCATTAGGCACGTCAATAACAGGACAAATTAATACAACGAGACATAACTACTTGTATAGGTAATTTATTTAAGTTTAAACATATTTAACAACATATTATCTCCACGAAAATAAGTAAATGAACTAATGGCCAAGACCGCGGACCGCTCGCACACGCACTCTTTCGCGCTCTCTGTGCATAGCGGTTTAAATGAACGACAACAATAAACAAATGCTGAGTGCTGATCAAGAGTTTTGTGCAAGCAATTTAAGGTTGCGACTCTTGTCCCAAATATGGCTTCATTCAGTGATTGAAACACCCGCAAAGCAGACAGTCGCGCCGCTGCTGCCGCTGTTGTGTTTTTTTTAATTTATTTATTTTTGTAATTTTTTTTTTAACATTCGAATATTCATTTTGACATTTGAATATTCGGTTTTTAACAACTATTCGAATATATATTCGAATATAGAATATTCGTTGACAGCCCTAGTCCTCTCACACCCTGAGGCTAGAGATGCATCGAGTAGTTTGGAAACCATTCAGCTCCTCTTTACCTTCTACAGTGTGAGCTGCTACTGGCAGCGGTTCTTGAGCTCCAGTAGTGGAGGGCGTGTCTCAATCTGCCAATCAAACCACAGCATCACCAAACTGATAATTGGGATCAAGAGGTGTTTTACGGAGGGCCCAGAATCGTCTGCCTTTGTTTTGGTTTAATAACTGAATCTATTAAACGTCATGTAAAAGTTTTAAGGTCACAAAGGCGAGGCCTTTGTAAATGTCTTGTTCTGATTAAAGGGTGTCAGAGAACGTTCACCTCACCTTGCTGTTAGCGACGTTTCATTTGCATCAGTTTTAATTTCAATCCATTACACTGCACAGAAAATATGACAAATAAAGTGAATATACAGTGAGACCAGAGGGCAACAGGAAGTTCTTTCTGGACGGGTTTGGACTCCCTCGTTGAAACCGTGACTCAGACTGACAGCGTCTGTTTCCAACCTGTGAGCGCATGATCCTTTGAGACATGATTTAATGTGTCACATCCTCACTAATAACTGCTATTAGGGAAGATATCCTTTCACCCACAAACAATAGACTGTAAAATAACAGGTAATTTAGTATTACATATTCTTCACCCACTTCCACAAGAATAGCTCATCACAGCATGAATAAGATCCAACACACGTGACTCAAAAAAGAGAATAGGTCACTTCTAAAGCCGGTTCGCCATTATTTCCTTCTTTTGAACTAACAGGCCGGTTCGGTGATTGTTTCTTTGAACGGCAGAAAGGTCCATAAATTGGGATGCTTTAGGGCGGGGCTACCAAGTGATTGACAGGTAAAGACGTATACAGCGTCTCAGAATCAGAACCGTTTATTGCCATGTTTGTTTTCACATTCAAGGAATTTGTCCTGGCGGAAGGTGCATACATTTAACATTTAACAGTCTCTGCGTTACTCCTCCTCAGTCCTAATATGGTCACTTCCTGTTCATCTGGCGTTCAGGTCGTCTTCACTACAGTTATTGTTCTCTGCCATATTGTGTGGAGTGTTTCTTTGTTGTCTCTTTGAGGTGCAGCCTCCAGATCACCTGTCTCTGTCTCGTAGGGTGAGTTACTGTGGCAGCTCCTAGACAGGAATGTTTGGATTTGTTTTAATGTGAAGCGGGGAATTCATTTTGAAGGGGGGGTGGCTAAAAAAAAAAGGTGTCATGTGACTGAAGTTGCCCCGTGTAAACCATCGGTTAACAAAGTCTTTGCTTGATTAAGGAAAATGCAGTGGGAGTGTTGAATTTGCCTGAGGGCAGCTCAAGTGTACACACATACACACACACACACACACACACACACACACACACACACACACACACACACACCTTTGATCATTAGTGGCACCGCCACAGAGGAATGTGGTGAAGAAGGGAACACTTGGTTCCTCCCATCGTGTAGAGAAAGAAACATGGATTTGTTATTCAGTGATTGATGGAAACACTTAAAGTACATCAGTGTTTTTAAAAGTAACACATTGGAGAATATTAATAAATGAATGTAATTTGGGTCCAGTGGGGTCATTACTTCTGCTGCTGAGGATCTTTAACATGGATAACTGCATTGTATGATGTTTTCTAGTTGAACAGTGAATACTGACAGTCTCGTTTTTATCTGTATTTTCTGTATTTCTTCTTCTACCAGTTGTGTTGACGCTCCACCTGTTTGTTCTGTGTTCAGGACGTTGAGGGAGCAGTGGATCAGAGCCAAGTACGAGAGGAAGGAGTTCACCGAGCCTGGCAAGAACTTCACGTATGAGGAAGGTGAGCGAGCACACACACACACTCACACACACACACACACACACACACACACACACACACACGCGCTGATATCGACTGGCCTTTGCTGGTTTTCGTTCTGCAGGAACTCGAGATGGCCTGCTGATGAAGAGGGGGCGGGACAACGGGCAGTTCCTCAGCCGGCGATTCGTCCTCTCGGAGCGAGAGGGGACCCTGAAGTATTTCACCAAATATGACGTAAGCAGCGGCTTACTCCTGCCTCACACCTCCTTTAATTAGAGAAGACATCACCAACACCACCACATTATGTAGCTGCATGTTTTTACACACAGTGAATAATCTTTAACTCTTTATAATCGTACCGAGAAGCCAACTGAAGTGCATCTGTCGCCTGCT
>CM042219.1:28365913-28382706 GCA_023566465.1 Cottus gobio | reverse complement strand
TCCATTACTGTATTTCTGCATCCTCTGCTTGTTTGTTTTCAGCTGGTACCCAAACTTACGCGGAACTTTCTGAAGGAAGGATTCATGGAGAAGACGGGCCCCAGGGCAAGTCACACACACACACACACACACACACTAGGTATTGTCTACCTTTAAATTAAACCATAAACTCATGTTTACTGAGGGAATACATCAAGAGAGAAGTAGAGTAATTTATATAGACTTCTATACAACCAGAGGAGTCGCCCCCTGGTGGTCAGGAGAGAGAATGCAGCTTTAACACATGAAGCATAGACTTCTATACAACCAGAGGAGTCGCCTCCTTCTGGTCAGTAGAGAGAATGCAGCTTTAACACATGAAGCATAGACTTCTATACAACCAGAGGAGTCGCCCTCAGGTGGTCAGTAGAGAGAATGCAGCTTTAACACATGAAGCATAGACCTCCCCACCGTCTGTCAGTGTGTCTGCGAGGGAATAAAAGGCTTCAAGCTGAGGATCAACTTTAATCCTGAGGTGTCAAACCCTCGAGTTCCCACAGAAACACAAACGCGTGTCAGGATTAGTCGAATGCTCCAAGAGCCCGTTTGTACATATTCACGCGTGCAGACGAACGCCGAGCAGCCGGATCCCAGAGACTCAGTTAAATCTCCGTCTGCTTTTGGGCTGACTTGCTGAGCAGATGTCATCCATCCATCTCCCTGTGAGGGGGACTGGTGGAAGGACTCGTTGGAGAAGGGGGCGTCGCTCTGGCTTCGAGCCACGAGGACAAAATCAAACGCTTTCATGAGGACGGAGCGAGCGTCCTCATCTAATAGCCTCATTATCGCAGCTTCAGTACCAAATAATTGCAAATCTAACACTCTAGTTTTGTCAAAGGACAGTTGGGAGGGAAATCATCCAAAGAGGTGGAACGAGGCTGCAGAGGGTTTCAGTATCAGACGAGCAAACGTGAATAAAACCAGCAGCTCAAACTCATCTGTTCTCATCCTGATGCTCCAAAGCTTCAACATTTTAATTTAAACTCCACCCGTCAGATAAAGACCACGGCTTCACTAATATTATTACTGTTATATACTGTTTGTGCAATTGGACTCCGGTGGTGGGAATTTGTTTATATTATTATTATATATCAGCATATTGTTTCCAACGCGTGTGAGCCAAACAGTCCAAAGGTTTATTGACGATTCAAAAACATGTTTTTTTTTAAACAAAATATTGTACTTCAAACCATATTTGTACAACTGCTGTAATCCTGCATTTCCCCACTGCGGTCTAATAAAGGAATATCTTATTTTATGACCGGTACGAAAGCCCTTTGATTTAAAGTGCAGAAACAACTAGAAATGAGTTTCTGTGAAAGATAATTTACAGGATTGATTTCAGCTTTTTGAGAAGTTCTATGGCCACTTTAATAATCAGCTTCCTGATACTTCATCTGATGAAGTATCAGGTAAAGTCAGATCAGATGAATCGGGAAGCTGATGCATGAACTCTTCATACAAAGCAGTCATTTAAGATTATGATTCAGGTTTAAGTTTGGAAACCAGACTCTGTACAAAGCTTCTGTGTCTGACGTCTGTCGACCTCTTTGTCTTCACAGCACACGGAAGGCTTCAAGAAGCGCTGGTTCACTCTCGACCAGCGGCGGCTCATGTACTTCAAAGACCCGCTGGTACGGCACCTCTCACGCCTTTAGCTCCTCCTGTTGATCACAAACCAGCCACAACAAGGTCTTCATGGTATTCCTGTGATCTCAATAAGATATGAACCGACTACCTCAAAGGGAATTGAAACGCTAGCTTCATTCATCCTGTGAGCTACGTTGGACAATCGACTCGTCAGCTTAATGTGACGTCAGCGCTCAGTTCTAGATGTTGATGAAGTGAGAATCTGATCATGGAAGGGTTTGAAGTGGTGGGTTATCACTTGCATTGAGAGGGGGCGGCTCAGACGGCCCAAGACTCGGCTGAACCCACATCAGATGGCTCGGGCAGATTAGCTCAGCGCTGTGCTGATGAAATAGTTCAATGGGGAGGTGCAACGGCTATAGGTGAGCGAAAGGCCCGACTTCCCCGAGAGGGTTGGACCAGAAACACTGGGAGATGAAAGGAAGAAGTCTAATGAACTTGAGTGTGGAGGGAGCTCAAAGCCAGAGTAATGTGATCACTTGTAAATGATGCATGTTAGATGTGGTGTGTTCAATGGTTCATTGTGTATTTAAGTGCAGTTTGTTCACACTTTGCTGAACAGATTGAGATTCATTTCAGGTGATTGATTAGTGGTGTCACCTTTCAGACGAAGGGAAGGGAATACTTTACCCCTGAAATTAACCTTGAATATCAATTACTCACCATGAGAAAACTTAGATTTTTCTTTTAATGGGAACAAAGAATCCACAAACTGAGAAAATCAATGCTGATGAATTGAAGTAAATGGGGACCAAAAAAACACACAAAGTCAGGGGATCAGCAGAGTCGATGGGATTCATCCTTGTTACCATCAATGTGTGCACAAAATTGCATTGCAATCTATCCAGTAGTTGATGAAATATCTCAGTCTGGATCAAAGAGGATGGACCAATTAATGCCATGCAAAGAGTCAATTTTGCTACGCTAGGCTAGTTCTGGCTAACAAACAGCTGTTTGCTAGCTAAGAGCAGCACTAAGGTAAAACCACTGCCTTAAAGTCAGAAGTGTTCATTCAACCGGTTCTTCTCTCTTTGAAGGACGCCTTCGCCAAAGGCGAGGCCTTCCTGGGGAACAAGGACCACGGTTACAGCGCCTCCCCCGGCTTGCCTGCTGCCACCCACTGCAACGGCAACTGGCAGCACGGCATCACCATAAACACGCCCGAGCGCAGCTTCCTGTTTACTTGCGAGTCGGAGGTCGACCAGCAGGATTGGCTGAAACACTTCAATGATGTCATGAATGCTGTGATGTCCCCTCAGGAGTACTCAAGTAAGAACTACAACCTTTGAATAGTCTGTAGATATTTAGAATCATCTGATGATTACTTCTCCGGTAAGCGGCTGTTGATGGGGCCCATGGAATACATAATAAACATACGCAACAATGGTAGTACGTAACAATGGTAGTACGTTAGTAAGTTACTATTGTAAATGCATTAGTACGTAACTCACGCAACAATGGTAGTACGCAACAATGGTAGTACGCAACAATGGTAGTATGCAACAATGGTAGTACATAACTCGTGTAACAATGGTAGTACGCATCAATTGTAGTACGCAACAATGGTAGTACGCAACAATGGTAGTACATAACTCACGCAACAATGGTAGTACGCAACAATGGTAGTACGTAACTCACGTAACAATGGTAGTACGTAACTCACGTAACAATGGTAGTACGTAACTCACGTAACAATGGTAGTACGTAACTCACGTAACAATGATAGTACGTCACTCACGTAACAATGGTAGTACGTAACTCACGTAACAATGGTAGTACGTAACTCACGTAACAATGGTAGTACGTAACTCTAACCCGTACTCTGACGTTGGACTCTGGTTGGTGTTTCAGTGGAAGCCTTGTTCAAGCACCGGCATTGATGGACCAGAGGCCTGCGGGACCGCCTCCTCTCCTCTCAGCCAATCAGCAGCCTGACACAGGACCACAGCACCTCTGCCACCCAGCATGCACCTGCACCAACATCTGACCTTCACTAACCTGCTGAGACCGGAGCTCGAACCAAGTCCCAACGCTGCATTTTGGCAATTGGATTCAAACCAGAGGACCGATAACTCAAAATGACCAGAAACACATAATGTACAGTGATAATCATACAATGTTTATTTAGTTTTGGGGACAGCTTTGATGTTTTACTTTTGCTCTTTCTCTAATTGGATTTTTATTTCACGATAGCAATGCTATTCATCTGTTTTATGTCAACTTTATAACTACTCTTAGTCTAACATATAGACCTATATATGAATATTATGCAGGAAGTATTCACGCATCATGCTGATTATTGTGCCGTTTCAGTTCTGAAGGTCAGGTTTTCCACGACGACCTTTTGTATTTTCTCTTGAGACAAAGATGAGTTGTAAGGATGTTTTGAGGCATGTGAGATAAAGAAGGTTCACTCGAGCATCAGCAGGAGGCGCTGCAAGCCGGTACGGTCTCACAGCGCCTCCATGTGGCCTTCAGTATATCCACTAAGTCTTAAAACAAACTATAATAAATAAAATGTAACTTTTTACTGTCAAATTGTGACATTTTTGTGGTATTTTACAGTTTTTTCCTTTTCTGTTACTTTGTTTACTTTTTTAAAGGCATTTCTGTATTTGAGCTGACTGATCACTAATAAAAATATTTCCTCTGGAAGTCGTTTATATAAAATAGTCTTATTGCATATTATCAATCTCAAACAGAAGTTAGTTAGTGGTTTCCACCCTGAACATCCGGTGCATCTCTGGATATAAACCTAGACACTGTTCTGTGTTTCTTCTATAAATATAGCCAGACATCAGAATTTATGCACTATGACCTTAAATATTGAATTAGCAGAAAATAGATTATTTAATCCTAAATACACTGAGATGTCATTTAGTTTTTAGAATAGAAGAAAAGATTCGGATTTCAGCAACAAACAGTAGATGAAGTTATACGTCTAAAAAGAGTGTGTGTGTGTGTGTGTGTGTGTGTGTGTGTGTGTGTGTGTGGTTGTGTGGTTGTGTGTGGTTGTGTGGTTGTGTGTGGTTGTGGTTGTGGTTGTGGTCAATTGACCCCACCAGGGATTTAAAAAGAAAACTATCTTTTCTCCATAATAAAGGAACACAGACATGAAACATGCAGTTCACAGTCATCAGACATGAAAGATCTCTCTAAAATAAAGAAGTGGTTTCTGAGTGTCTAAAACCACAGAGACCCGAGAGGAATACCTCATAAATCTATGAGCCATTGCAAGTTTTTCACCCAGGTGAGAAAGAGTTAGGGGAGAGGAGGGAGAGACCAGGAGAACCCAGACCACAGAGACAGTCTGCAGAGGAAGAGGAGGGAGGCGCTGACATGGATCTCCTGGACCGAGCATCTCTTGAGGACCTCTGAAGCGTCGCCACGCTGAGAGATCTGGAAAAGCCTCTGGACTGGATGTCGTGCAGCCGAGGATCCGACGAGACGAAGAAGAGGAAGAACCGGCGTTCCGGTTGTCCTAGTTGAAATCAACACCATGAGACGCTCCCTGGACGCGTCAGCCACTCGGGGTCCGGCTCGGGCACCGCGCTGCTCTGCGGGAGGCTGAGCGCAGTCGGTGGAGTTGAACGGCAGCGCCCATTTTTTTCCCGAAAACAAGACGGGATCATGGCGGAGTGGAGGACCTCCGGTTCGGGAACGAGCGCTCCAAGCCGGCAGGAATCTGTGTAGAGAAGCTGCTGCTGCTTCTTGGATTCGTCTCTCAGACATTTGCAGGTTTGAACAACGTTTCTAAAAGCGATGCTTCTCCCTCGATGGTGCAAAAGCCGCTGAACGCGTCCGGGACCTCTGACCTCTGACCTTTTGATCCACAACCTTGAGATGAACTGCACTCCCAATGCCACCCTCACGCCACAGCTGGGCCTCGCCCTGAGCCCGGGGCCCGGGGATGGAGCGCCCCAGGAGAGCGGCGGCGGTGGGGGAGGGGGAGGAGGCAGCGGCGGCCTCTGGGTGACGTCGCTGCTCGGCGCCACGCTGACCATCATGTGCGCCATGGGCGTGGCGGGCAACACGTACACGCTCGTCATCACCCGCTCGGCCGCGCTGCGCCGCACCGGCTCCATGTACGTCTACATCGTCAACCTGGCGCTGGCCGACCTGCTCTACCTCTCCACCATCCCCTTCGTGGTCTGCACCTACTTCGCCCACGACTGGCTGTTCGGCGAGGCCGGCTGCCGCATCCTGCTGAGCCTGGACCTGCTCACCATGCACGCCAGCGTCTTCATCCTGGTGGCCATGAGCCTGGAGCGCTACCGCGCCGTGGCCAGGCCCTTCAGCGCCCACAGGTCCTCGTCCCGCAAGCGCAGGCTGGCGGCGGCGGTCATCTGGGGGTTGTCCTTCGTGCTGACGCTCCCCATGATGGTGATGATCCGGCTCAGCGAGGGAAAACCCACCGCGGCCGGCTTGGTGAAGAGGATCTGCTTCCCCACCTGGACCCCCGAGGCCTTCAAGGCTTACATCACCGTGCTGTTCCTCACCAGCGTCCTGGTCCCTGGCCTGGTGATCGTGGGGCTCTACGCGGGGCTGGCCGGCCGCTACTGGGCCGTGCAGGCCAGCCTGGGGGGCAGCAGCCGGTCTGTCCGGCGGAGGGGACTCAAACAGAAAGTGGTGTCCATGATCTTCTGCATCGTCGTGGCCTACTGGGCCTGTTTCCTGCCCTTCTGGGGCTGGCAGCTGGCCAAGCTGTTCTCTCCGGACTCCCTGAAGTCCTTCTCTCCAGCAGCTCACAACTACGTGAACTTCTTCGTGACGTGCCTGACGTACGGGAACAGCTGCATCAACCCGTTCCTCTACACCCTCCTGACCCGGAACTACAAAGACTACTTGGCCCAGAAGGGCCAGTCCGTGGGCTCGAGCCGGGCTGACCCGGTGTCGGCCGTGACGACGCCGCTGCAGGAGCTTTAGCGGGAATGAAGGATCCCCGACGCTCATCGGGCTTTTATTTTGTAATATTTGTGATCTGACTTTCTACAAACTGTGATCTCTGTTTGGAAACCAGATAAGGGTTCAGAGGAGCTCTCTGATGCCGGTCTTCTGGTGGGAGGCCAACATGTACAGGACTGATTTCACCAACCGATCTATAAAACTACTGATGTTTGGGTTTCACATGTGAGTTCAATTAGCTTAGAAAAAGTTATAAAAAAGTAAAATATTGTTTTGGTGACAGGAATTCATAACGACACTTATTTGCTAATTAAATGTTGAGAAGTGCTTCATTTTGTTCTCTCTCTCTATTCTTCTGTTTGCCATCCAGCTGACACACACACACACACACACACACACACACACACACACACGTACAGGATATTTCTTCGCCTCTCGGGGAATGTGCTCGCTCCGTGCCACATTCCTCAGCCTGCAGTCACGGCTTCTTTGAGTCTTCCTGCAAATTGTCTCGTAGAGAATGTGCTGAGTGGCTCCTCCTGTTTGTTAGAGCCTCTCTTTGCAGGTCAGTATATTATTATGTTATTACAGTTGATAAACAGTATATTCATGTTTAGGATCACAGTACACCTCGGTGCCAATGTTTCCCCTTTTTTTTTATTGTGTTCCCATCTTGTCTATGGCGTCTGCTAACAATTGAAAACAATTTAAACCCCTTTATTGTACAAACTTGCATTAAAAATTAAAAGACGTCCAGAATAATACGTCATTGAATTTAATGGTCGTCATGCAGATTCAGTGGCTCTTGTCTGGTTTTAGGATTTTTTAATTCATTAACACTACAGGTAGAATAGGATTTATATATATATATATATATATAAATACATATATATCAACATATGTATTTATAAATATAGATTTACTTAAATATATATTTATATCAATATATATTGATGAATGTGTGAGGAACATGATGTCCATGTTTGTTCACCTTATTTGCCTCTATGAAGGTTTTCCTCTGGTGGGCCCACTGCCCAACAGGCATAGTTCTGCTTATGTAAATTATGTAATAATATTGATATAAATATATTATTACTTTCATATAAACATATGTATATCAATTTCTTTACATAAAATTCCACAGTTGGTTACTTACATTAGATTTCTAATATAAAGTCTGTTTCATGACCGTATAGGTTGAGTTAAAAGAACAAACCTCTCAGAGGTTATCGGTGTGTGAGCCAGAGAGACGGACACTTTTCTTCACACATTTATTAACCAACACTGATGAGCACAGAGGCTCCCTCTTCAGGTCATTTCATGTCATTACAACATTGACACACACAAGGGGCTCAGGTCAAGGGTCGAGGACTTCTACTTGATCTTGATGCCGATGATCCTCGCCCCCCCGCTGACATCAAAGTACTTGTACTTGACGTCTCCCAGGCGGTTGGGGAAGTTCAGCATGGAGCCGTCGGGGAGCTTGATGTAGAACTGCTCGTTGTTGAAGTTGATGTGAAACTGGAGAGGACGAAGAGAGACCTTTCAGTTACGTTCTTACATTCAGAGAAGATAAGAGCATGTGAAAAAGGACTGAGAACAGAAGATATCTATCTTGGCTTTACGAGCCCATAAACCTCGACGTGATTGCACCGCTAAGCATCTGTTGACTCAACAGCTTTGACTCCACGCCCAGAGATAAAAACCTCCTGATGAGCTAGAGCCAAATGGCTCCAATAAATACAGGAAAAATACTTTGAATATTCTTTAAGATACAGCGGGATCACCCCAAAGCAGCTTTGAGCCTTTGTTGTTTGGCCGATGATGAAACCAGAAGCCGGCGTTAGATATCAGATATTTATGTGCTGCAGAGTTCGACACTGAAGGATTGAAGGGATCAAAAGTAAAACGCTGCCTTGAGATAAACTTAAAGGCGGCACCACGTCTGTCGACCTTTTTTCTTCCTGTTTTGGAGATTAGATTGTGTGAAATTTCTTTTACTCTTGAATTAAACAGAAGTGACAGAATAAATAACTCGTTCTTCCTCTCACAAATGAAAAGGGGAATAAAACAGCAATAAAGCCTCAATAAGAAATATACCACAGCTTTCACTGATTCAACCTTTTGATGGTCTGGCGTGAGTCTCAGTAGCTTGTGGTGACTCATCTCGTCTTGTTATATTGTAACTTTGTTACGTTGTTTTGTTACGTTGTTTTCTTACATTGATTTGTTAAGTTGTTACGTTGTTTTGTTACATTGTTTTATTACATTGTTCTGTTATATTGTTTTATGAAGTTGCTTAGTTTTGTTAGATCATCACTATAAAAGAGACGTCTATAAAAAAGACAAATGGTTAATTATGACTCTTTCTGTTTTTGATCCTAGGACATTTTATATTGTAAAACTTTCCTTGAGCTGAGGATATATAAATATTTGCCGCCATCACATTGTGAAGTCTAGGGGCCGAGCAGGAAGTGGCGGGCGGGAGACATACAGCTGGTCACAGCGGGCTAAACCCCGAAAGTTAAACGTTGTGGGGAGAACTGTGGCTTGATTTAGTGTTACGACTGTTCTCTGTCCTGGCTCCTCGATGGTGGAATGAGCTCCCCATTGACATCAGAACAGCAGAAAGTCTCTACATCTTCCGTCACAAACTAAAAACACATCTTTTCAGACTATACCTTGAATAAAGGAAGTAGCACTTTAGTAGCACTGGAATGGCTCTTACTGATAGCACTTTGTAGTTGAACTTTATTGATGAAATTGTACCTTCTTGATTCTTGTTGTTCTGATTCTTGTTTGTAACCGTAGAATGCACTTATTGTAAGTCGCTTTGGATAAAAGCGTCAGCTAAATGACATGTAATGTAATGTTACACAAGGCTGAAGGGAAACTTATTGATAAAATGTACAATGTGCATTTTATTTGACGGCTGCTGGGTCTCTCTCTCTCTCTCTCTCTCTCTCTCTCTCTCTCTCTCTCTCTCTCTCTCTCTCTCTCTCTCTCTCTCTCTCTCTCTCTCTCTCTCTCTCTCTCTCTCTCTCTCTCTCTCTCTCTCTCTCTCTCTCTCTCTCTCTCTCTCTCTCTCTCTCTCTCTCTCTCTCTCTCTCTCTCTCTCTCTCTCTCTCTCTCTCTCTCTCTCTCTCTCTCTCTCTCTCTCTCTCTCTCTCTCTCTCTCTCTCTCTCTCTCTCCACACCTTGCATTCCTCCCCACGCACAAAGGGGAAGTTCCCCTCGGTGTACTCGTCGCCCCAGCATCCCCCGGACAGCGAGTTGAAGGCGATGGTGCTGGACTCGAAGCGCGGGTTGAAGTGCATGGCGATGTTCTCAGAGTCGTGACCGATGTTGATGGCGAAGCTGCAGAGGGGCGAAGCACGGAGGTCAAAAGGGTGCAATGAAGAAACAAAAGGGAAGAAGTGGATGAAACATTAACCCGAGACGCCACTTCCTCTTCCCCCAACGCGGATCCGAGTGAGCGGACTTACGATTCGCTGTCGCCCTGAGGCTTGATGCGGACCTTGAACTCCTGCCCCGCCTTGAACGTCATGTCCTTCACTTTCTGCAGAGGGAAGGACAAACAGGGGAATGGGAAGTGATTCTGATGGATGGCTGTCGGTATCAAAGTGAATGAATATGAATATTAACGAAACAAGCAAACGTTTAAATGAGAAAATGAACCAAACTCGTTATTTTTTATTTCATTAAAACTACATAATTGTGATCAGACCAACATCTTCCACAGGAAGCTGAATGTGACCTCGTGTTCATTCTTCTGCTTCACAAACTGTTTCATTTCTTTGAGAAATAGTTATTCTTTGACGTTCAGATGATTGAGTGAGAACTGTTTCAGATGTAGATGATCAACCCGGTGGACCGATGCCCTTCGGCTGTAAACACTGAAACAGGAAGGCGGCGTGTTTGTTCCTCGTCGTAACAGGACAATAAAACCATAAAAAACCCATAAACCATAAAACCTGAGCGTCAACCTCCTGCTGCAGTATCGCCCGGCAAACAGGAGACAGGTGCACATTCACCACACCTGTATAAACAGATGTGGGCGTGGCTTAGCAAACCTGATAAAACATTATCTTTAATTGATTAAAAAACATCACTGCACTCCAGGAAGTCAGTTGACCCATAAAGCCATACATATCATTCCTAGTGTCCCTCCTATGGATGACCTGACATGAGTCACAGGAACTTTATACCCTGACCTCCGTGTACCGGCACCACACCTGTAGATACATCAGCCTTCTCCCTGAGCTCAGTTCAATACGCGTTAATCATTGACTGCACAGGAGTATAGATAAAGTAGTAGTAGTAGTATTATAGATAAAGTATAGTTAGTTGTATTAATCCCTTTATAGATTTGAGTCATCATAACTATTTAGGAGCGGTTCACAACATCCTGGACACTTTACATCACTAATAACTGCATAATCTCACAGGAGTTATGAAAGAGGCTCAGGACGTCCTCCTGAGGTAGCCGAGCGTGGACTATGTGGTATGTGGACCATGTGGACCATGTGGACCATGTGGACCATGTGGACCATGTGGACCATGTGGACTATGTGGACCATGTGGACCATGTGGACCATGTGGACTATGTGGACCATGTGGACTATGTGGACCATGTGGACCATGTGGACTATGTGGACCATGTGGACTATGTAGACCATGTGGACCATGTGGACTATGTAGACCATGTGGACCATGTGGACCATGTGGACCATGTGGACTATGTGGACCATGTGGACTATGTAGACCATGTGGACCATGTGGACTATGTAGACCAGGGGTGTCAAACTCATTTTCACCGCGGGCCACTTCAGCATCATGGTCGCCCTCAAAGGGCCGGTTGTAACTGTAACACTGTATAAATTTAACTACTACCGAACATATTGTTAAATAACTAACTTTGTATTGTTTATTCAAGTGTAAAAATATTGTACATGCATTTATATACACACACACATATATATATATATATATATATAAACCCACATTATTCTATCAAAGATCAAACTTAAAACACAAGAAAATAACAAAGACAAAGATCAAACAATCGTTGTTATATTAACTTTGTTCAAAGCTTTTTTTGTCACAGTTGAGAAGGACATAACTAGCCAATAAGAACATGCATGTGGTCTGGGGCAGTGGTTCTACTGGTCTGGCTGCACCATCACCCCTGAATGAACCGAGATCCAAAGCAAGGAACATGCTCAACTTCTCAAATGGATTTAATGAAAAGATGGTGCAGTTTGAGCCTGAAATGGTACAGAATCTCACATGCCAACACAAAAAAACTAGTTTGAAATATTCCCTTTTACACTCAATTAAAAACCCCAAAGTGCATCTTAAGGACACAAAGTAATACAACACACATAATCATTTTATAACTTCAGCCTTTTTTAACAGACTCAGCAGTGCTTTCATGCACAAACATAATAAAAAGGTCGGGAATTAAGTGAACTATCACAAATAGTGCGTGTGTAAACTCATGCAAGTGTGTTGTGAACGCAGCACTGAGGAGTGTGAATAGACGCACTCTGCTGCATTCAAAATTACCTTCAAAATAAAATCACAGGATTTTTATATTGCCCATGCAAAGGCCCGCAACCCACTGAAAACGAGTCCGCGACGAACCGAAAACGGGTCCGCAACCCACTGAAAACGGGTCCGCGACCGACTGAAAACGGGTCCGCGACGAACCGAAAACGGGTCCGCGACGAACCGGAAACGGATCCGCGACAGACTGAAAACGGGTCCACGGTGGTCATCATGCCTTCCAAGCCGTCGCGGGCCACATAAAATGACGTGGCGGGCCACATCTGGCCCGCGGGCCTTGAGTTTGACACATGTGATGTAGACCATGTGGACCATGTGGACCATGTGGACCATGTGGACTATGTAGACCATGTGGACCATGTGGACTATGTAGACCATGTGGACTATGTGGACCATGTGGACTATGTAGACCATGTGGACCATGTGGACCATGTGGACCATGTGGACCTGTTAGATCAGTGGGTCAGCTTTAGGGTTTAGTTCTCCAGGTCTTAGACCCCCTGCAGAGGGGAGGAGGCGTCACATGTCCCGTGGTAATGATTGACCAGATACTTAGTATTAAAACTATACAAACTAAACTCAAAGAAGCAGACATGGTGCTACCAAACACTAGAATTCAAGCTTTCAGCGGTGAAACAACATCTGGTGAACAAGTGTTAAAAAACCAGAAGCAAAGAACGTTGAGACAAACGTCTTTAAACAGAAGCTTCTCTCAGTGAGCATTTATAAATGTAATGCTGAACATTGACATTTCATTTATCTGAGGCTTTTATCCAAAGAGACTTACATGATATACAGTAGACCGTAGACACAGCAACGGTGAGCAATTAGGGTTAAGTGTCTTGCTCAAGGACACAACGACATGGACTAGTGGAGCCTGGGATCGAACCACCGACCCTCTGATTGAAAGACAGACCAGCTAACCACTGAGCCACAGTCGCCCAGTTAGAGCATAGATAGTGTGGATGTAAAGGTTTGAGGAGAAACCTTCTCGTTCTGAGCTTTGAGATGTAACTGAGATGAGGAGAAACCAGATGAATGCATCCATGTGTCTGTCTGCAGGTGTCTGTCTGTCTGCAGGTGTCTGTCTGTCTGCAGGTGTCTGTCTGTCTGCAGGTGTCTGTCTGTCTGCAGGTGTCTGTCTGTCTGCAGGTGTCTGTCTGTCTGCAGGTGTCTGTCTGTCTGCAGGTGTCTGTCTGAGTGCTCTTACCATCTTGGCTGTCTGCTGTGGGCTGCGGCTCCAGTGACGGAGCTGTGAGCAGGTGAGAGGTTTATATAACGGCGGTGACGCTGAGGGCGGAGCATCAAACAAGAAAAGGGGAGGAGGAGAGGAGGAAAGAGGAAGAGGAAGAGGGAAAGAGAAGAGCAGCACACAGGGCGACATCGTCCCCTAACGTCCTCAGCAGGAACCACAGGAAGCTGCTTGACTCACGACACGCTCGTCATTTATGGGCTACTGAGAAATTTGCACAGCCTGTTTATAATATTTAATATATTCGATGCTGTTCAGGGCTGAGTTTTAAGAGATGAGTTGTGTAGTAGTTTGCATTTTGTTTGCATTTTGTTGGCCTCATTTCTTTTTCCAGTCACATAGACGTTAGTTCATCAGTTTATTGTTTACATATTAGGAAACTGACTCCATGAGCAAATGCACTGAAAAAGCATATACAGCCTTTGAGAATGAACATAATACAAAATAGAGAAATGAATACAAATGCACAAGGAAATGAAAAGAAACAAATTATAGATATAATCTGTTTGAATGAGAATGTGTCAGAGCCATTATGGAAAAATATTATTACCGCTGCATTGATATTATAATAGCAGAAACCTAAACAGAACATCACATTTATGAACAAGCCTAATACACAGTACACATTACATGTTTTGGTGTTGGAATTAATAAAATAAAAAAATTAAAACTAGCATTGTCGTAATTGCAAAGCCTGTTGATATGGAACATATATGTTGATATGCACATACATAGTTATTGTCATGCTTTTCCCATTAAAATACTGTAAATACCAACTAGCTGGAACTGGAAAAAGAAAAGCTGAATTGTTTTATTGTCGTAAAATCTTTATTATCAGCATGTATTCACAGAATAATTATAGTTGCTGTAAGTGCATTTAAATGGCACCTAAAAACAACTATTACTACTACAAGCATTTCTATTTAACTAGTACGTTCAGTGCAGGTTGACTTTATCTTGCCAGAGATGAATATTTCATTCATTATTAATCATTTGTTTATTTTCATTTGTGTGAAATCCTAATTTTTCCGGGTTATCCACAGTGATTACGTCACCCTGAGCGCGTGCGGTGGTCTCAGTGAAACTAGGTCAGGATTTCACCCTTTTTTCACTGAGCGCGTCATCACGGGGGGGGGGGCGTTACTTTGTGGAGCAACGTAGCCAATCGCCTGTCTACGTTCCACGGTGGGCGTGGTCACAGTCAGCGGCCAGAAGAACCCCCGAAGCTAACAGAATAGGAAACTAAGTTAGCTTCTCAGCTAGTTAGCAACTGGTACGTCTAATATTCCATAACGGGTTTAATATCGAGCCCGGCTTCATTAATGTTGCACATATACGTGACGGCCATGGCGATATATTGTGTTTGTATATGTTCCTTATTCTCTGAGCTACGTGTAATGTTTGGTTAGCATTAGCGAGCTAGTGTAGCCAAACCAAAGCTATATACGTGTTTATTTGTTGTTGTTGTTGTTTTCTCTCTCTCTAGACATGGCGTCGTTAGCGGCGGCAGAAGCCGCGGCGGAGTCCATCGTGCCGGCCTGCATGTTCGCTCCGGACCGGGGAGGCGCCGACGACGCGTCCGGCATGGAGGGCTCTGAAGACGGGGAGGACACGAACGGAGAGTCCGCGGATCATCTGGACCTGAGCAGCAAGGTGGGCCGCAGCTGCACAACTACAACAACAATGCGCGTAGTAACTAACGCGGAGGGATTCCTGTTCTACAAGCCGTACCACGCATTGTGTTGCACGCGAGCTGCACGTGCACGTTGTTTTGGGACAAAACACGAGAGGAAGGTGACGCGTACGTGGCTCTCCGTCCACAACGCGTCACGCTCCAGGTCGGAGCGAAGCCTCTCGGGGTCCTGAGACACGTAGCGTGTAATCTGACTCATGCATGTGTATTTCATCACGTGCAGCAGACAGAAGCACCACACACCTGCACCTGTAGCCCCGGACACACACACTTATTACACACCTGCACCTGTAGCCCCGGACACACACACTTATTACACACCTGCACCTGTAACCCCGGACACACACACTTATTACACACCTGCACCTGTAGCCCCGGACACACACACTTATTACACACCTGCACCTGTAACCCCGGACACACACACTTATTACACACCTGCACCTGTAGCCCCGGACACACACACTTATTACACACCTGCACCTGTAACCCCGGACACACACACTTATTACACACCTGCACCTGTAGCCCCGGACACACACACTTATTACACACCTGCACCTGTAGCCCCGGACACACACACTTATTACACACCTGCACCTGTAACCCCGGACACACACACTTATTACACACCTGCACCTGTAGCCCCGGACACACACACTTATTACACACCTGCACCTGTAACCCCGGACACACACACTTATTACACACCTGCACCTGTAACCCCGGACACACACACTTATTACACACCTGCACCTGTAGCCCCGGACACACACACTTATTACACACCTGCACCTGTAACCCCGGACACACACACTTATTACACACCTGCACCTGTAACCCCGGACACACACACTTATTACACACCTGCACCTGTAACCCCGGACACACACACTTATTACACACCTGCACCTGTAACCCTGGACACACACACTTATTACACACCTGCACCTGTAACCCCGGACACACACACTTATTACACACCTGCACCTGTAACCCCGGACACACACACTTATTACACACCTGCACCTGTAACCCCGGACACACACACTTATTACACACCTGCACCTGTAACCCCGGACACACACACTTATTACACACCTGCACCTGTAACCCCGGACACACACACTTATTACACACCTGCACCTGTAACCCCGGACACACACACTTATTACACACCTGCACCTGTAACCCCGGACACACACACTTATTACACACCTGCACCTGTAACCCCGGACACACACACTTATTACACACCTGCACCTGTAACCCCGGACACACACACTTATTACACACCTGCACCTGTAACCCCGGACACACACACTTATTTATTTAAACACTTACTCAGGCAGCCATGTGCCAAGCACTCAGACTCCTGGTCCTCCTCTGAAGAAGTGATGGATGCATAAAATATTTTACATTATGTTTTGTGTGTTTTGTGTGCATTGTGTTCTGTTTTCTCTGCTAAGACCTCTGCTGATGGGGATCCAGATAACAGACTAATGACACACACCTTAACCCCACGATTGTCTTTGTTTACAATGTGCTTTACTGGTTGCAGACCTGTTTGACTGAGTGTCTCTCTCTCTCTCTCTCTCTCTCAGCTGGTCCTCGTGAGTCCGACAGGTCAACAGTACGATTCACTGCTCCGGCACCTGAGGGAGCAGATCGACGAGGGCTGTGGAG
>CM042219.1:28175913-28363413 GCA_023566465.1 Cottus gobio | reverse complement strand
ACGAGGCGCTGCATTGTGCATGTTTAAAGGGAACGCCGGCGTTCCTCACGCCGACGTTCAAAGGTTTCGTGACCAAATTGTCAGAATAGTTGAAACGTTCCTCTCAGATTTGACAGAATGAGACGTTTAAAGTGTTGAGCGGTGTGTGTGCTGGTTCTCGTGCTGTGGGCGTCGTTTCCTTCACATGCCGCATCACTTCCTGTCTGCAGGTGGTGAACAAGCCCGACAGCCACGGCGGAGGTCTGGACTGGACCAAGATCTGTGAGAAGTCCTCCAAGGTCATCACCTTCATCGACCTGGCCGGGCACGAGAAGTACCTGAAGACCACCGTGTTCGGCATGACGGGCCACCTGCCCGACTTCTGCATGCTCATGGTGTGTGTGTGTGTGTGTGTGTGTGTGTGTGTGTGTGTGTGTGTGTGTGTGTGTGTGTGTGAAGGTGTAACCGCTGAACACCTTAAACCAACGTCCACCGTGATGATTGTTATGATCTGTAAACTCATCTCTCATATTCATAAACTTTATTGCCTTCATACTAATACCCCCCCCCCCCCCCCCAGGTTGGCAGTAACGCCGGCATCGTGGGCATGACCAAAGAGCACCTGGGTCTGGCTCTGGCTCTGAACGTGCCGGTGTTCGTGGTGGTCACGAAGATCGACATGTGTCCGGCCAACATCCTGCAAGGTAATGTTCAGTTGTGTTCAAGGACCGATGGGACTGATGTTCAGCAGCCTGTAGTGTCTGCAGAACGCCTGGTTCTGTGACCCTGGTTCTCTGTGACCCTGGTTCTGTGTGACCGTGGTTCTGCGTGACCCGTGGTTCTGTGTGACCCTGGTTCTGTGTGACCGTGGTTCTGTGTGACCGTGGTTCTGCGTGACCCGTGGTTCCGTGTGACCCTGGTTCTGTGTGACCCTGGTTCTGTGTGACCCTGGTTCTGCGTGACCCGTGGTTCTGTGTGACCCTGGTTCTGTGTGACCCTGGTTCTGTGTGACCGTGGTTCTGCGTGACCCGTGGTTCCGTGTGACCCTGGTTCTGTGTGACCCTGGTTCTGTGTGACCCGTGGGTTCTGCGTGACCCGTGGGTTCTGTGTGACCCGTGGTTCTGTGTGACTCTGGTTCTGTGTGACCGTGGTTCTGCGTGACCCCTGGTTCTGCGTGACCCCTGGTTCTATGTGACCCTGGTTCTGTGTGACCCTGGTTCTGTGTGACCGTGGTTCTGCGTGACCCGTGGTTCCGTGTGACCCTGGTTCTGTGTGACCCTGGTTCTGTGTGACCCTGGTTCTGCGTGACCCGTGGGTTCTGTGTTACCCGTGGTTCTGTGTAACCGTGGTTCTCTGTGACCCTGGTTCTGTGTGACCCTGGTTCTGTGTGACCCCTGGTTCTGTGTGACCGTGGTTCTGCGTGACCCGTGGTTCTGCGTGACCCGTGGTTCTATGTGACCCTGGTTCTATGTGACCCTGGTTCTATGTGACCCTGGTTTTGCGTGACCCGTGGTTCTGCGTGACCCGTGGTTCTGTGTGACCCTGGTTCTGTGTGACCCTGGTTCTGTGTGACCCCTGGTTCTGTGTGACCCGTGGGTTCTGTGTGACCCGTGGTTCTGCGTGACCCCTGGTTCTGTGTGACCATGGTTCTGTGTTACCTGTGGTTCTGTGTGACCCGTGGTTCTGTGTGACCCCTGGTTCTGTTTGACCCCTGGTTCTGCGTGACCCTGGTTCTGTGTGACCCTGGTTCTGTGTGACCCTGGTTCTGTGTTCTGCAGAGACGCTGAAGCTGCTGCAGCGGTTGCTGAAGTCTCCGGGCTGCAGGAAGATCCCGGTTCTGGTCCAGAACACGGACGACGTCATCGTCACCGCCTCCAACTTCAGCTCTGAGAGGTGAGACGGCAGCAGAGGAACCGTGTGAGAACCATGTGACGGAATGTTCTAGTTAAACATGTTGATCCTGAGAGACGAGGAAAATGTACGAAGAGAACTGAGTCTTTTAAAATGTTCCCGTAATGTTCACTTTTCTTTTGCATAAATAAAATAAAAACTAAAGTTAACGGCATTTCTGAGGATAAAAAACTCCCCGATGTTTTTATTTTGCGGTCCTCTGTCGGTTCTGTTACCTCTCTCTCCTCTGACTCCGCCCCCTTTCCCTGCAGGATGTGTCCCATCTTCCAGATCTCCAACGTGACGGGCGAGAACATGGAGCTGCTGAAGATGTTCCTCAACCTCCTCTCGTCCCGGACCAACTTCAGCAACGACGAGCCGGCCGAGTTCCAGATAGACGACACGTACTCAGTACCGGTACGAGACGCCGGGTTCTCTACGAGAAGAGAGAACCCGTTTAGCTTATGGTTCTCTAACACACCTTCATGTTCTTTAGAACAGAAACTAGAGACGTGGTCAAAAGAAGTCTTAAAAAAGCGAAGAAGAATAAAGAATAAATAAGTAAAGGAAGCCGTAAAGACCAGGCGTACATATGGAACTACTTCCTGGTGCGGCGGGGCGTCTCACGCCGTGCTCCACCTTTCCTCAGGGCGTGGGCACCGTGGTCTCGGGGACTACGCTCCGCGGGATGATCCGGCTGAACGACACCCTGCTGCTGGGCCCCGACCCGCTCGGCACCTTCATCCCCATCGCGGTGAAGTCCATCCACCGCAAGAGGATGCCGGTCAAAGAGGTGCGCGGGGGCCAGACGGCGTCCTTCGCCCTCAAAAAGGTGTGTGGGAGGGGCCTCGTTAGGCCGAGTAACCGCCGTGTTCTGTCTCTTTAAATCCTGGTTTGGCTTCATTAACCCCACCCCCCCACAGATCAAGCGCTCCTCCATCAGGAAGGGCATGGTGATGGTCTCCCCGAAGCTGATGCCGCAGGCCACCTGGGAGTTTGAGGCTGAGATCTTGGTGCTGCACCACCCGACCACGATATCCCCGAGATACCAGGCCATGGGTGAGCCTCCAGCACCCTGACGCCCACCGCTGTGTGACGCCCAGTGTGACGCCCATGGGTGACTCCCTCTCTCTCTCTCCCCATCACACCAGTCCACTGTGGCAGCATCCGGCAGACGGCCACCATCCTCACCATGAACAAAGACTGCCTGCGAACGGGCGACAAGGCCGCGGTCCACTTCCGCTTCATCAAGACCCCCGAGTACCTGCACTGCGACCACAAGCTGGTGTTCAGGGAAGGACGCACCAAAGCCGTGGGCACCATCACCAAGGTCCCGCCCCCTTTTCACAACTGCTAGATTATCATGAGAAACACGAGGAAACCGTGGATTGACTGTTTGTTCTGCAGCTCCTCCAGGCGGTGAACACCCAGGCAGCCAAGGCCCAGCAGGCCAAGCTGCTGGCCAGTAAGAAGACCTTCAAAGAGGGCGCGGCGGCCAATGAGGAGGCCGGATCGCCGCCACGGCCGGCCAGTCCCAACGCAGCGCAGCTACCAGTGAGTAACTGGTTAACATTTTATCACTTTTTCATGGACACACCCAGATTTCACTAAATGTTTGGTCATGGAAATTTGGTTGAAAGTCCTGGAAAAGTCCTGGAAAAGTCCTGACCTCCATTGGTCAACATGTGTGGACCCTCTAACTTTATGGATCAATTCCTGATTCCTAATGCGATTCATACAGTTAAATCCATGGAAATGGAGTTGAGCGGTCTCAAGGGTGGTATGCTTCATCTACCTTTAACACTAATTTATCATATTTCATCCATCATATTTAATTTATCATATTTAATTAATCATATTTCATTCATCATATTTCATAACGGCGCTCCAATTTCAGCAAACTGAACTTTGAGCGTTTAGATGTTAGAAGTCCTTTAAAATGTTTCCTTTCCTTTTCCTGCTTTTGACCTTTAAATGAGCCAGTTCCCCTCATCCATCACACTCGTTCCCTCCCCTCCTCCTCCTCTCCTCTCCTCCTCCCCTCCTCTCCTGGTTCCCTCTCCTCGTTCCCTCCCCTCCTCTCCTGGTTCCCTCCCCTCCTCCTCCTCTCCTCCTCTCCTCCTCCCCCCCTCCACTCCCCTCTCCTCCCCCCCTGTCTTCAGCTCCTAACTCTTGTCTACTCCCCCTGCTGCTCCTCCTTCTCCTCCTCCTCCTCCCCCCTGTCTTCAGCTCCTAACTCTTGTCTCCTCCCCCTCGCTGCTCCTCCTTCTCCTCCTCCTCCCCCCCCCTGTCTTCAGCTCCTAACTCTTGTCTCCTCCCCCTCGCTGCTCCTCCTTCTCCTCCTCCTCCTCCCCCCTGTCTTCAGCTCCTAACTCTTGTCTCCTCCCCCTCGCTGCTCCTCCTTCTCCTCCTCCTCCCCCCCCCTGTCTTCAGCTCCTAACTCTTGTCTCCTCCCCCTCGCTGCTCCTCCTTCTCCTCCTCCTCCCCCCCCCTGTCTTCAGCTCCTAACTCTTGTCTCCTCCCCCTCGCTGCTCCTCCTTCTCCTCCTCCTCCTCCCCCCTGTCTTCAGCTCCTAACTCTTGTCTCCTCCCCCTCGCTGCTCCCTGTCTGCCGCCAGGCGGTGGAGGAGGAGTCTCTGTGTAAAGACGGCAACAAGGAGAACAAGGTACAGCGGTGCTGCCGAGTCGGTGCATCCCTTAAAACAAGGAGGAATACTGGCATAAAATGATCAGAGTCATACGAGGAATTTGATTCAGTGAAAGGTGCATAAAAATAAACAAAACAATAAAACAATCAAAATATTATTAAAAGAATAAATTATATATAATTCAAATATTTGTTGCTCAACCCTGATTGGCACAACTAAATATATATATATTTTTGTACGTTCCCGTCTCTCTGACATTCCCATCTCACTGACGTTCCCGTCTCACGGTGTCGTTCCCGTCTCACGGTGTCGTTCCCGTCTCACTGTGTTGTTCTCGTCTCACTGACGTTCCCGTCTCACTGTGACGATCCCGTTTCACTGTGACGTTTCTGTGTTGTTCTCGTCTCACTGACGTTCCCGTCTCACTGTGTTGTTCTCGTCTCACTGACGTTCCCGTCTCACGGTGTCGTTCCCGTCTCACTGACGTTCCCGTCTCACTGTGTTGTTCTCGTCTCACTGACGTTCCCGTCTCACTGTGTTGTTCTCGTCTCACTGACGTTCCCGTCTCACTGTGTTGTTCTCGTCTCACTGACGTTCCCGTCTCACGGTGTCGTTCCCGTCTCACTGACGTTCCCGTCTCACTGTGACGATCCCGTTTCACTGTGACGTTTCTGTGTTGTTCTCGTCTCACTGACGTTCCCGTTTCACTGTGACGTTCCCGTTTCTCTGTGTTGTTCTCGTCTCACTGACGTTCCCGTTTCACTGTGACGTTCCCGTTTCTCTGTGCTGTTCTCGTCTCACTGACGTTCCCGTCTCACTGTGACGTTCCAGTCTCTGTGACGTTCCCGTCTCACTGACACGTTCCCGTCTCACTATGACATTCCCGGCTCACTGTGACGTTCCCGGCTCACTGTGACGTTCCCGTCTCACTGTGACGATCCCGTCTCACTGTGACGTTCCCGTCTCACTGACGTTCCCGGCTCACTGTGACGATCCCGTCTCACTGTGACGATCCCGTCTCACTGACGTTCCCATCTCACTGTGACATTCCTGTCTGTCTGCAGCTGAAGTCGGGAGGCGGAGGCCGGCGGCGAGGCGGTCAGCGGCATCGAGGGAAAGGTCTAAACGCACCAACGATCTCCACCGTTCTGCCTGCAGGAGCGGCGGGCACCGCCTGAAGAACACCATCTCTTTTGGGGGGGGGAGGGGCTGCACTCCAGGGGCCGTGTGCAAAGACCGAACGTCTTTGATATAAAAGAATAATTCACCAATTTCTCTTCCGGAAAGTGATCTGATTTTCCCCCTTTTTGAGTTAATTTATAACTTTATTTGCATAGGGTTTTTTGCAGTTATCTGAAATGTGTAGATTACATCACACACAACCTTTTTTATTTTAATACAAGTGTTTTTGGTGTGGGGAAGGGGGGAGGGGGTGGGTGTTCATCAGAACTTATTTTATAGCATTAAACTTTTTCCCCAGCCAGCAGAGGCCCAGCCCCTTTCCCCGCCTAAACTTTACACATAATATAATTTTTTTCCTCTTTTGGATTTTGCTCATTACCTTTTCTTTCATTCTTCACCTCCACGAGACTTTCATCAATACACCTTCATCTGAACTGAAAGGTAGTCGACGCCCATATTAGGTGTGTTCATCTGAACTGAAAGGTAGTCGACGCCCATATTTAGTGTGTTCATCTGAACTGAAAGGTAGTTGACGCTCATATTAGGTGTTCATGAAGCAACAACAAAACACATGAATCATTTGTCCGATGCGCGTTTTTGAAGTTTTGAGCTAAAATCCGCTCTGAAGCGCGTCGTCGTGGATGCCGTAGAAAGGTCGTCTTCCCTCTGGAGCCAATACTCAACGCTTTTATTTAGTTTTTCTCTCCGTCTACTTAGTTTGAAATATCTCAACCCGGTCCGACCACTGAAGCTGACAATCTCGTGCACAGTGGTGTTCCACACTTTAAAAGTCAAAAAGCCAAGTGAGAACATATTTATTTCATTATAAAAAATAATTATCTCTTCATACTCATTATGAATCACGAGGCTGCAGGAGAGATTTCAAGGCTTCAAGGGCCCTACAACATGTCGGACACAGGAAGTCGGTGATTTTCATGTGAGCCGAGATTTAAAAAACTCTTTTCGATAACTTGATGTTTTTATATGATTCAGTTCGGACCATCAGCCTGATAAACCGTGTTTTTGTTCAGGGTCTAAAACAGAAAAACAGGCTGGTCAGAGCGGCGGCCATTTTGTTGCCTTTGTGACCGTTGTGGCGGGCTAACCGCCGCGTAAACTGAACCAGAGGTTTAGCAGCAGCGGTTAAAAGGAGCAGTAGAGTGACGTCACGAAACTTCTTCGCGGCTCACTTCCTGTTGAATCACTTCCTGTCGCCACTGTAGCGTTGCAGCGCGGCGGCATTACCAACGCAAGCTAGCGTACGGCTGGCTAGTGAGCTAGCTAGCTTGCTAATTCCGCCGCGCAGCAACGCTACAGCGGTCACTGAGGCCGAGGAGCTCCTCGCCGCCCGTTCTTGTGTTGCTGTCGTCTGAACACGTTAAACACGCTAAACACATTAAACACGTTAAACACGCTAAACACGGTAAAACTGAACTAAACGTTAACGAGTCGCCACATTACGACCTTCAGTTCGCGTCTTCCCTCGGGTTTCATCCAATCGTTCGAAGGTCACTGGAGCGTTGTCTGGTCAGCCTGTTCTGAATTAACATTTTATAAAGATCACAAACTGAACTGCCAGATTACTAGAAGTTACCGTTTTTAAATTTTTTGAAGGGACACATTTTGTTTGTATGCCTACAAATACAACGTTGTGCAGTTGAGCTGAGGATGAGAATAATATGCCATTTAGGTGGTGCCAGTTTGTGTTGTAAATCCTTTTAAATAAAGATGTTATAGAAAAATGATTTCTGATTTCTACTTTTTGTTGCATGTAAGTAATAATAATAACAGGTTTGAGCTCACAGATAAAGACCCCTTTGCTGTTGCTGGTTGTTTAAAAGTCAAATGTATTTATTCACATTTCATATCCATAAACATCCCAAATATCTTTACAGATTTACAAAGAACACAAATGATTAAAACAATAACAGAAAGCAAAAGCATTGAAACGAATGCTAATAATAATAATAATGACTGGAAAAAGTTATTTTTATCTGCATGCAAATGTTAAAACTACTGATACCTTTATAATCTTCTTTTGTTGGCATTTTCACCTTCAGACCAGGTGGCACTTTGAAAAAAAAGCAAAGGTGGCGGCCATTTTTAAAAATCTTGCACAATCCCTCAAACAATGTGGAATTTCCAGGCCTGGAAAAGAACTTGAAAAATAAAATCCCAAAAGTTTTGTAAAAGTCATGTAAATGTGTTATATTCATGCTCATGTCGTTGGGGTTTTACGCTGAGTTTGAAATAATGAATATGCTTTTAAAAGAAAGACTTTTAAAGTCCTGGAAATCCATTTGTCTCAATGTATATGAACCTCCTCCTCCTTTTTCTCCTCCTCTTCCGCCTCCTCCTCCTTCTTCTCCTTCTCTTCCTCCTCTTCCTCCTCCTTCTTCTCCTTCTCTTCCTCCTCTTCCTCCTCCTCCTTCTTGAGTCTCTAATCACAACAGGAAGTTGCTGTGAAGCGATTAGATTTCATGGCTTTGGGGCCTCGGCAGCTCCGCTGAGGGGCTGTCAATCAAAGCGTTCAATAGTTCATAAAGCGCCGTCCTCCGGTCGTAATTGTTTTCAGGCTCCGCTGACGTTTCAATCAGAGTTTCCCTCCGTGAGTCTCCGCTCAGATGGAAATGTGAACCTCGGGGATCAATGAACGACGTGATGAATGCTGCTTCCAGGTGGCTCTTTAACGGTTTATGAAAGTATTAAAAACAAAAACAACCCGCGGCTCAGTTCAGGGAGACGAGTTGCAAACAAGCAGTTAAGTGAACACACAAAGAAATATGGGAATAAACAAACAGGCTGGCAGGCTGTGCAGCACGAGGGGGAGGGGCCTCCATCGCAGTTAGCAGAACCGAGTGGGCGGAGTCAAGCCTCGCCAAGATACGCACCACAATACCATTCATCCATCCATCCATCCATTATCTGAACCGCTTATCCTCTTTAGGGTCGCGGGGCGCTGGAGCCGATCCCAGCTGTCATTGGGTGAAGGCAGGGTACACCCTGGATAAGTCACCAGTCTATCCAGGGCTCACATATAGACAGACAACCATTCACACTCACATTCACACCTATGGGCAATTTAGAGTCCAATTAACCTAACATGCATGTCTTAGGACTGTGGGAGGAAGCCGGAGAACCCGGAGAGAACCCACGCTGACACGGGGAGAACATGCAAACTCCACACAGAAGGCCCGCCCAGACCGGGATTGGAACCCCGGCCCCTTTTGCTGTGAGGCGACAGTGCTAGCCACTACGCCACCGTGCAGCCCACAATACCATTTATGTCCAACAAAAAAAATGAAAATGTACTTGTGGCTGAAATATGATTAATCACGGCCTGCAGCACATGGCTGTAGCGGAGTGAAGACTGTTCAAGGACCAGGAAGGAGTGTGGGAATTTTCAGTGTCGGCCGAGTTGACACGACTTCTCGAAATGTCTGAATTAAAATAATTATAAAAAATACTTTACTTCACTCAATCAAAACAGGAAGACTCCCAGATGACATCAGGTGGTGCTTGACATGATTTATAAATCCTTCGTCATCCGAGGTGCCTGTACCCTCAGTGCTCATTGCCTCGGCCTTGCTGGGTTCTCCAGACCCTCAGAGACCCGTCTCCTTACATAAAGATGCTCAGCGGTCTCGGGCCGACGGGTTGACAGCCGTCGTCATGGTCCTCACGACGCATCCTGGGCTGGTTTGTGTGTGTATGACACGGACCTCCATAGAAGTCTTTATAGCCGCTGAGCTGCTCTTGTTGTTGTGCTGCGTCTTTTACCTGCTACACCTGTCTCTGTGTCTATATGGACGTATTCTGTCTTTGTTCTGTCTCTTTGTTTAATATCTCTTTGTAGTAGTTTTATTTTCTGTCTCTTTACTGCGAGCCAGATTTATCGTTTTGATAGAGACTGATTTTCTGGCTTTCAGACTCCTGAAGAAGAGGAAAGAGAAAGAAACTGGAGCTACATGGTTTCTTCATTTGCATCCATTTAAAATCACTCAAAGTGAGGTAACGTTTTGAATCACAAGATGAATTAGTGAGGAGCAACAAGACCAAAGTGAATCTTAAGTCTCTTGGCCGTGTGCTGAGCTCACAGAGCGGCTTCTTCTTCTTCTTCTTCTTCTTCTTCTTCTTGAGTCCAGCAGGTCACTGTGGAGCCATTTCCATTAGCAAAAGAAAAAATAAGATGAAAATGTTCAAAATAAAATGATCCTCATGGTAAGTCATAATTATTTTGAATTTCAATTATTACTTGTATGTCATAATTTTGACTTACCATGGGGATATTTTTATTTTGAACATTTTCATCTTATTAAATTAAAATCTTACTAACGGAAATGGCCAGCAGGTGTCACTGTTGCGTTGGCCAGCAGGTGTCACTGTTGCGTTGGCCAGCAGGTGTCACTGTTGCGTTGGCCAGCAGGTGTCACTGTTGCGTTGGCCAGCAGGTGTCACTGTTGCGTAAGGATGTATTTAAATGCAGCTGCACGAGCCTCTCATTAGTATTTGGCAGCGCGCTCGAGAATGAAGAGAAGCTTCGTCTGGCATGTTTCCATGAAGCAGTATTATCTCCAGTAACGCTGATACTGTAAAGGCAGCCACTGAATATAGAATGTCATAAGACTGTGTGTGTGTGTGTGTGTGTGTGTGTGTGTGTGTGTGTGTGTGTGTGTGTGTGTGTGTGTGTGTGTGTGCCGTTTCCAGAGACTTTGGCAGAGAAAGAGAGAGAGAAAGGGAAGTTGTCAGTTGTATTTAGGAGGCTTCATTAGTTGAGGCTCTTACTTTTGGCCCCATTTATCCCTGATTCAGCAGTTACTGTCCCAGCCGGCTGCTCACACACACACACACACACACACACACACACACACACACACACACACACACACACACACACACACACACACACACACACACACACACACACACACACACTGCTGTCTGTCTCCTCTCATCCAGACCAGGAGGATCTTCCTCTCGGATGGCAGTGCTCTGTATGTTTTTCACCTCGTGGCTTTCAGCCGCGACGATCTGCATCGTTGCAGATTTAAATTAGCCGATGCAAATATTTGGAGGTAATCTACAGCAGCTCGGCACGCTTAATAATTCAAATGCTCGCTGTTGGATGGGAATGTGGGCGGAGGAGTAGTGGCGGCTTGATGCATAGACCTCCTGCTGTGTCCTGGGAGGGGGGGTGGGGGGGGGGGGTGTAAGTGTTTGTACTGTGATGTTCTTAAACTTTCAATCAGCCTAGTTGACGTCCGGGTGACTGGTTCTTTGTCTCTTCCTCGTGATCTCTGTGATGAATTTGTTCGCAGTAAAAATGGTGGAAACATCCACCAAAAGTCTTCTGATCACGGATCAATACTCCGGGGAATGAAGGCTGCTGCTCGAAGGAAGCAGACGATCCATCGCACAGGAGAGGACGACGATGGGAGGAGCCGAGGAGATCAAGAACCTCGAGGCTCATTCACAAGATGTCGCGTTCACACGAGTCTCAGATGAGGCTGACAGCTCGAGTCAGATGGATGAAGGATGAAGGATGAAGGATGAAGAATGGAAGGATGAAGGATGAAGGATGAAAGGACACTGAGAGCTAACACTGAGATATAAGTTGCATTCATTGTTTTAATCTTTATTCGTATTCAATCACAATGCATTCCTCTTGATATTTGATGTTAAATCCATCAGCTTCCTGCTTCATCTGTCACCTGACAGCTGTGTGTGATCCACACAAGAGTTATTATATCAGTATTGTATCAGTCTGAATATAATAGAGTGGATACAAAGCTCCGGGTAAATTGCATACACATTCTTTTTTTTCTGGGGGGGGGCTAGAAACTGCTGACTGGAAAAGCTCTTCAGGACTCATTAATAATCACGCTAAATATGTGCAGCAGTGAACGCTCCCTGCAGTTCGTCTCCGGTTGATTCCTATAAATAAGTGAAGGCATCTCACGGTTTGACGGGTGTGTTGAGGTGATGGGATCTGAACAGGTTCAAGAGCAACTAAACCCCAGAACCACTCCCAGACGTTACCATTGCCTCCATCTTTTGTGTGTTCAGGAACCTCCAGCGACTCCAGGGAAGTTTCCCCGAACTGCAAAATGAAAAAATAAAAATGTGCACGGACACTTTATCTTTCTTATCAGGCTTTCTGTTTACTAGCGAGGAGCGAGTGTCTGTGGACGAAGAGCAAGCTGTGGGATGCCGCCTCCTAAGTGGACCCCCACCCTCCCGGGGCCTCCCGGGGCCCGCTGGACCTCCCGAACCCTGTGGGCACCGAGGAGACCCAGCAGGCTGGATCAGAGGTATTTCCAAAACTGGTAAATATCCAATACTATATATCCAATGCCGTCTCCCCTGGATGGTAAACAGATATTCATCCCATTTAATAAGATCTGTCAATCATTCCTCATAAGATTTCCCCACTGAAGAGATTACATTTCATAAACAATTGGTTTTTGAGACCTCCTGTTTAAGAAGAACTATGTTTGATATGTTTATACTGTGATAACCCATTTAGTAGTTCATTAGAAATCACTTCCACGTTGTCAAAATCTAAACTTCTTTAACTTCGTCAGCATTTGGCCTAAGCCTAACCCTAACCCCTAACCCCTACCCCTAACCCTAACCCTACCCCTAACCCTAAACCTAACCCCTAACCCTATTTTTAACCTATTCTATGAAGTTTCATTTAACCGTTTTAGGTTCTTTTAAAATCCAAATGTAGCCCCTTAGTGCCAGTGCTTACCTTGGTCCTCTTCGGAGGATCCCGCCTTCCACAAAACCTAACCCTAAACCTAACCCTAAGCCTAAGCCTAACCCTAACCCTAAGACCTTTCTGTCCAGGTTCTTAAAGCCTTGGTCAGTTGTCTTGAAATATAATCTTTACTTCCTTTCATACTTATTATCGTGCATCCCGCCTCCACCCAACCAGCCCTTTGAGCTCCAGGGTGTCCAGGGAGACTCAACCCTACAGCCGATGGGTACCTTTCTGTCTTCATCCTCTGCTTACTGACGATTCTTCACGTCGATTGGCTTATTGCCAAAACTTTCCTCTCTTGCTAACCTCAACAGATATATTTTTTATACACTTCCAATTGATCTCTCCTTATTGAACTGCTGGTTGCCAGGAGAAGTGGGCCTGAAAGTTAATAAACCGATCACTTTGATTGATTTGACTGCGTTTGAACGTTCAGAAAGGATAATAAAACTTTCAAAAACTTTTACACACTACACTTTAGAGAGCTCTATACATCACATACTTGACTTAAAGCAGAAAGATTTGAATCATTACTCACTCAGTCCATCAGTGAAATAAGTTTTTTTTTTTTTTTGGTCACTGCCTTCGAAAATAACCCATATCAGCGTTTTTCAATCCGTTGCCTTTATGATGAGGACAGCATTGTTACGTTGGCATGAGCTATGAAAGATGTGGGCATTTACCGAATGGTGCAATGAAAAAGAGATTTTGAGTTGCGTTTTGGGGAAGAGTGGCTAATATATATATTCTGGAGCCTTGACCCGAGACAGCATTGCTTTGGATAAACTGTACACGGCTCCACTTTGGGCCGGAAAGAAATATCTCAGCAACTATCTGATGGATCCCGGTGGACTTTGGTGCAGGTATTCATGTTCCCCAGGGAAATAACTGTAAAGTCTTGGGTTAACCCTTGACCACCATGAGGTTATCGTTTTTGGTTTTCAGTAAATATTTTCCCGAAATTAAAGCTGCATTCTCTCTCCTGACCACCAGGGGGCGACTCCTCTGGTTGTATAGAAGTCTATGCTTCATGTGTTAAAGCTGCATTCTCTCTCCTGACCACCAGGGGGCGACTCCTCTGGTTGTATAGAAGTCTATGCTTCATGTGTTAAAGCTGCATTCTCTCTCCTCACCACCAGGGGGCGACTCCTCTGGTTGTATAGAAGTCTATGCGTCATATGTTAAAGCTGCATTCTCTCTCCTGACCACCAGGGGGCAACTCCTCTGGTTGTATAGAAGTCTATGCTTCATGTGTTAAAGCTGCATTATCTCTCCTGACCACCAGGGGGCGACTCCTCTGGCTTTAAAACCGTTGTTCTCAAACCAACGTGTGACATCACAGTGTCTGTCGTCTTTTTGCAATTTCCTAAACTTCCCAGAAGTAAAATGAACCGTTACTCTTTGGTTCTCCTCGACCGGATTTGTTCTAATTAAACGCTGAACTCGGACACTCGTCAACTTATCTGAAGCCCTACAGAACAGCTCATTTGTCAAAATGAGACGAACGCTGGTTCAGGATCCCACTAAGTTGGCTAAGATCAGGACCAGGAGCAAGTTTCCCTCCCTAAAGCCAAAAGTTTAGGAGTCTATTTCTCATAATCCATCTCCAAAAGCGCCTCTAATTTGGCAGCTGTATTCAGCGAGTGAGAGTTCCGCGTCGCTCTAAAGGACCCTTCAACAAGAGATCTCGTGGTAGTTTGGTCCTCATTAGTTCCTTCAGGGGATCAAACCCGTGACCTGCCCATTAAAGCGCTGCTCCTCCATCCTTATCCACCGCTCCCGGGGTTAAGTCTTCATCGGCTTGTGTTGACGCTGTGACAGCGGCTCCAGAATCTGAAAACATAACCCTGCGCCTCAATACGGTTTTGAACATTAATGATACCGTTTCTCTGCATTTTGAGGACATCAATTGTCTCTGATTTTTACTGAATGCTTCAACAAAGCTGCAAAAAAACAGCCTCTTTATTCCCAGCTCTACATCTTCCTCCACAAATTAAAAACACATCTCTTCCAACTACACCTTGAATAAAGAAAGCAGCACTTTAGCAGCACTTAAATGGCAATTACTGATAGCACTTTGTAGTTCGGCTTTCTTGAAGAAATTGTACTTTCTTTATTCTTGTTGTTCTGAGTTTGTCCTCATGGTCCTCACTTTGGTTAAAATAATCAGCTAAATGTGATGGATCAGTCGGTCTGACTCCATCTGACCTGCAGATGAGGCAACATTTAGTTTTTAATGAAATATCTCAACAATTCTTGCATGCATCATTGGTTAATTTTGAACAGACGTTTATGGTTTATGGTTTTGTTGTTGTTTCTGTGGTGGTAGTCTGCTTTCGTCCCGATGACACACACTGACTCACAAGGTGAACACAACGGGCGTGGAGGCTGGTGATGGCGTTCCCATTATCCTCGACTTCACTGTGTATTCAAAGCTAATTAGCAAATGTTAGCATGCAGACACGCTTAATTAGGACGGTAAACATGGCAACCATGATAGCAGCTTAGCATGTGCATTAGCATATTAGCATCCATTAGCGTTTGCCCTAAAGACCCTCTGGGCTTCATGAAGCTGCTGGTACGATTCAGAAAGGATTCAAACAAGACTCTACGACTCGTACCCAAACTAAAGAGCACTTTGAAGACTGAAGATCCATTTGGCCTCACGGGAGGAAAAACATTTCAGATGTTTTCTCACGTTTTTGCAGGTCCCAATGCTGAATGCATGTTTAGTGAAAGGTCCTACAGTGATCGACATGCACGACATCTGGTAAAGATCACAAAAGAGTCTCATCAGCTGGTTTGTTGCCGAACATCAAAGTGAAGGATGGATCGGTTCTTCCTCTGAGATGTGGTTCTGGTTCGACTCCGTTCCTCCCAGAGCTCAGACGTGAGAGATGTAGACGTCTTCTCTGAATCCTCTGCAGCACAATGCGGAGCGTTTTATTAACAAAGCAATACATCTGATTGATGTCTTACGTTTGCTTTATTTGCCTTCAGCATGAGACGAGTCTTTTTTAAAACAATCTTTATAATCCTGCGCTGTCAGCTCAGCATATTACTTCCAAAACTGGGTAAATCAAATTTTTCTACCACAAACATTAAAGATGAAACATTGCTAAGATCAGATAATTCAAATATATACAATTTAACTACAAGCCGTTCTATTAATAGAAAGCTATAAAAGCTTCTGTCTTCTTCACACTGACATCACAGAGGCCATGTTTTGGGGGTCAAACACCATTTTCATTCCATGTCATGCTACATTATTCAGGGTTCAGATCTGAAATATGAATATATATTCATACTCTTCAAAATGGCCCTGTGGTGTACAAAATGGATTCTTTGATGAGACGGCGAGATAGTCACAAGAAACAATTGCGTTGGCAGAGACGCGATGAATTCACTTCTTTTCCTGTCGGGTGTTTTGCAGAATAGAATATATAAATCTCCAGAGATTAAACTGTGGTGACATCCATGTTTTTACAAGAGGGAGAGCATCACTCTCTGTGGGTCGAGGATTCTTACTGCTCAGCGTCTGTAGTTTGAGAAACTTATTCAAACCATAATTTAATAAAAGTTTGATCCGTCATTGTACCGCTGACGTTTCCCTGGACAGGAAAACCGTCACGGGCACTCACTGCAACGACACAACACAAAGATTACACCAGTGTCTGCACGATGGGGAGATAATTTACAAAAGACCGTATGACAGATATATATATGATGGATGCATGTTTATGACGGATATATATATGATGGATGCATGTTTATGATGATGCATATGATGGATGCATATATGATGGAGCATATATGATGGATGCATATGACAGATGTATATATGATGGATGCAAATGATGGATGCATATATGATGGATGCATATATGATGGATGCATATGTGATGGGTGCATATATGATGGATGCATGTTTATGATGGATGCATATGACGGATGCATGTTTATGGTGATGCATATGTTGGATGCATATATGATGGATGCATATATGATGGATGCATATGTGATGGGTGCATATATGATGGATGCATGTTTATGATGGATGCATATGACGGATGCATGTTTATGGTGATGCATATGTTGGATGCATATATGATGGATTCATATGACAGACGTATGTTTATGACGATGCATATAAGAGATGCATATATGATGGATGCATGTTTATGACGGATATATATATGATGGATGCATAAGACGGATGTATATATGATGGATGCATGTTTATGATGGATGCATATGACAGATGCATGTTTATGGTGATGCATATGATGGATGCAAATGATGGATGCAAATGATGGATGCATATGACGGATGCATGTGGCGTTTTAGCGATATTTGGAGCTTGTGCATTGGAAAAGACTTGGGAAGCTGCATCGTGTACTCCACAGCTCTGCAGCGGTTCCACGTCCATAACGTGACAAACGATAACTCTAAATCAAGACTCGTCTCACGGGGAATCACAAGATCAAGAAGGTTCTGCGTGGCTGCCGACAGGAGGCCGAGGAACCTGGAGGCTACGTGGTTATCGTGCAGCCAGAGGACCAACCAACGCTACGCGACTGCAAACGGCAGAATCTACTGTTGGTGAGTTTGTCGACCGCTTTCCAGCTTTATTTAGTCTCTGCCAGAGAAGACTTACTGGCAAAGACAATGAAATAAAGCCAATGGAATAAATCTGCTTCATTACATCTCATTAGGACAGATTGCAGACCAGACTGATAAAAGATGGAGATTTGTATCAGCTCATTGTCTGCCAGAGTTACAAGATACTGTACACGCACACTCACAAGTCTCCTGACTAATTGCAACCTTCCCGCCTACCCAGCTCCCACATTCCAGGAATTCAAAGTTATGGGTAACTTTATTGGATGCTAATAGAGCTCCGAGCCACCAGAACGACTAGCCAGCAGAAGATGGAGTACACAGTGGTGATGAGGCGGGGAGGGAGTTGTAGATGCTGAAATGCTGCCAGTAAAAAGCAGCAAAAGCACAATATGGAGTCAGATGCTTTAGAGCTTTTAATATGGAGTCGGATGCTTTAGAGCTTTTAATATGGAGTCGGATGCTTTAGAGCTTTTAATATGGAGTCGGATGCTTTAGAGCTTTTAATATGGAGTCGGATGCTTTAGAGCTTTTAATATGGAGTCGGATGCTTTAGAGCTTTTAATATGGAGTCGGATGCTTTAGAGCAGGGGTGCCCAATACGTCGATCGCGATCGACCAGTCGATCACCAGGGTAGCGCGGGTAGATCGCATGCCATTAAAAAAGAAAAAAAAAAAGTATCTTCCCTACGACATTTGCCACTTGATTGATATACAGACCAGCCAGTGTGTAAATCAATGTCCATCACCACGGACGGTGCGCCCGCATGGTCGGCCGCTTGAATGCATTATTTGCGCTTCTCTACTCCCGTGAGTTTACTCAACTTTATGTGGTTTTTACTTTACTCGCGGCTGAAAAGGGGCAGGGATATCTCCGTGGCTTATCTCCGTAAAAGCGGTACCATTTCCGCCATCCACCATTGAACTAACCACTAGTTCTGCTTTATAGTTATTGTGGAAATCCCTCTAATGTCGGACCATCAGACGCCCCGTGTCCATAATATCATCTGTAGCCGCACAACTGGGTCTGAATGACGGCTGCTTCCAGCGCTGCTTCAGGCGGACCAGCAGCAGTTTGATTCAGCACCGGCAGGACAGCAGTGATGATGCGGCGCTTCTCAACTCTGATTGGCTTTCACTACGCAAATCTTTCGCCCAAGTTATTCGCGTCATTCGCGTCTGTGCATTGACTTTGCATGTAATCTACTCGCGAATAATACGTGCCGCATTCAGTGTGAACGCAGCATAACCCTGGCTGTTTCTATTCAGTGCAAGTCAGAGTAAAATGTAATGACCAAAAATGTACAGAATTATATTGTGTCATAAGTTATGCAAGGTACGCCAATATTGTAAATATAAAGTATACTCGGTATATTAATACATTAATAATGCTATTTATTAATATATATCTATATAGATTTATATAGATATATATCTATATAGATAGATATTTAGCATTATTAATGTAGGTATATCTTTTTGACTAGGTCATTTTAAAAGTAGCTCGCAAGCCAAAAAAGTGTGGGCACCCCTGCTTTAGAGCTTTTAATATAGAGTCGGATGCTTTAGAGCTTTTAATATGGAGTCGGATGCTTTAGAGCTTTTAATATGGAGTCGGGTGCTTTAGAGCTTTTAATATGGAGTCGGGTGCTTTAGAGCTTTTAATATGGAGTCGGATGCTTTAGAGCTTTTAATATGGAGTCGGATGCTTTAGAGCTTTTAATATGGAGTCGGATGTTTTAGAGCTTTTAATATGGAGTCGGATGCTTTAGAGCTTTTAATATGGAGTCGGGTGCTTTAGAGCTTTTAATATGGAGTCGGGTGCTTTAGAGCTTTTAATATGGAGTCGGATGCTTTAGAGCTTTTAATATGGAGTCGGATGCTTTAGAGCAGGGGTGTCAAACTCATTTTCACCGCGGGCCACATCAGCATCATGGTCGCCTTCAAAGGGCCGGTTGTAACTGTAACACTATACATTTAACTACTACCGAACATATTGTTAAATAACTGTCTTTGTATTGTTTATTCAAGTGTAACAATATTGTACATGCATTTATATATATATAAACCCACATTGCTCTATCTATTAAAACAACAGAAAATAACATAGACAAAGATCAAACAATCGTTGTTATATTAACTTTGTTCAAAGCTTTTTTTGTCACAGTTGAGAAGGACATAACTAGCCAATAAGAACATGCATGTGGTCTGGGGCAGTGGTTCTACTGGTCTGGCTGCACCATCACCCCTGAATGAAGCTGGTGGTGGACTTCCGCCGGGGCAAACGCTCTCCTCCGCTACCATTGAGCATCCAGGGACTGGACATTGAGATGGTGACGTCTTACAAGTACCTGGGTGTTCACTTGAACAATAAACTGGACTGGTCCGACCACGCACATGCACTTTATAAAAAGGGACAGAGCAGACTCTTTCTGCTGAGGAGACTGAGGTCTTTTGGGGTGCAGGGAGCACTCCTGAAGACCTTCTTTGACTCTGTGGTGGCATCAGCCATCTTCTATGGAGTGGTCTTCTGGTGCAGCAGCATCACGGCAGCTGACAGGAGGAGACTGGACAAACTAATAAAGAAGGCCAGCAGCGTGCTGAGGTGTCCTCTGGATACTGTGGAGGTGGTGGGAGACAGGAGGATGATGGCCAAGCTCTCATCCCTGATGAACCACGCCTCCCACCCCATGCAGGATACCCTGGCAGCTCTGCACAGCTCCTTCAGCCACCGGCTGATTCACCCCCGGTGTGTGAAGGAGAGGTACTACAAGTCCTTCCTCCCTGCTGCTGTCAGGCTGCACAACAAGCTGACCTCCCAGTAGCCCACAAACATTCAACTATCAATACTTGAACACTTTTTTATCACTCTGGTCACTTTACTCCATTCTGGTGCAATATTTTGTAATATTTAGTAATTTGTATATTCAATATTCTGGTCACTTTAATCCATCCTGGTGCAATATTTTGTAATATTTTGTAATTTGTATATTCAATATTCTACTGTACATTCAATTTCTTCTTTACTGTTTATTTTATTATGTTTATTACTGTTTATTTATATTACTTGATTTTTATTTTATCTTTACGTACTGAGCAATGCTGCTGTAATCCTGTAATTTCCCCACTGCGGGACTAATAAAGGATTATCTTATCTTATCTTATCTTATCTTATCTTAATGAACCGAGATCCAAAGCAAGGAACATGTTCAACTTCTCAAATGGATTTAATGAAAAGATGGTGCAGTTTGAGCCTGAAATGGTACAGAATCTCACATGCCAACACAAAAAAACTAGTTTGAAATATTCCCTTTTACACTCAATTAAAAACCCCAAAGTGCATCTTAAGGACACAAAGTAATACAACACACATAATCATTTTATAACTTCAGCCTTTTTTAACAGACTCAGCAGTGCTTTCATGCACAAACATAAAAAAAAGGTTGGGAATGAAGTGAACTATCACAAATAGTGCGTGTGTAAACTCACGCAAGCAACGTGTTGTGAACGCAGCACTGAGGAGTGTGAATAGACGCACTCTGCTGCATTCAAAATTCCCTTCAAAATAAAAGCACAAGATTTTTATATTGCCCATGCAAAGGTCCGCAACCCACTGAAAACGGGTACGCGACAAACCGAAAACGGGTCTGCGACAAACCGGAAACGGATCCGCGACCGACTGAAAACGGGTCCGCGGTGGTGATCATGCCTTTCAAGCCGTCGCGGGCCACATAAAATGACGTGGCGGGCCGGATCTGGCCCGCGGGCCTTGAGTTTGACATATGTGCTTTAGAGCTTTTAATATGGAGTCGGATGCTTTAGAGCTTTTAAATATGGAGTCAGATGCTTTAGAGCTTTTAAACACTTTGAAGGAGCGTTCCTTATTCAGAGGGTGAGGCGTTAAAGCAGATGCTTTATTTGGAGCCAGAGTTTTGTCTCATCCGTCAGCCTCCAGCAGGACAGAGTGTCAGAACCTGTGATTACACTTATTGGACACAAAACCTCAGATACAAATAAATATTAAAAATGTAAGTTTGAGTTGGAACATGAAGCTGTCAGCTGCTTCATTCTAAACCAGCTTTCATCTCCCGGCACAGCGATGACCTCATGAACCGGTTATTGATTATTCATAACCGGCCGGCCGGCCACTTCTTCAATGTAGCATCTAGAGTGCTTTTATAACAAGATGGCGGTGCGCAACGGCAGTCTGGCAGGTCATGCTGGAGCGCACGCAAACAACATTAACAAATTTGCTTTCCTACAAAAAAACGGCTTGTGTTCTAAATCTACACACAAAAACCGTAGACTAGCCGATATGGTTCAAAGATTTTTTGTTTTAAACTATGTGTTTGCATTACTGCTACTCTCCGTGCGAAGTTGCCTTCCAGGCCAACAACAACAACAACAACCTGGCTGCAAACGTGACGCTCGTAGCGGTTTCAATCTCAACCCATGGAGCCAATGTGTAATCTTTGCCAAGATTCTAAACAATGGCCATGCTACCCAACCATCAACTTGGACAAATACCAGAGGAACTGAGAAGTTGAAACAACCACATAGAAATATAATCTACCTAATGGCAATCCTCCTGCTAGCTGGTGATATCCAACTAAATCCAGGGCCTGGCCTGGCATCCGTTGGCGGTCTGCTGCCTTCTTTGGGTGCTCTGGATTTCCCCCCTGCTTTGGCGATGCCTCCGTCGGCGAGTGGAGGTGTGCGCGGAGGGTGCCTGTTGCGGTGTGGGGACAGCGGCGGCGAGTGGAGTGGCCTGGCTGCTTCGTCCTTGCTGGGGGGCGGCGCACTCGACGTGGATCTTTCTTTTGGTGTCGGTGCGCGGTGTGCTGTCCGTGCTTTGGATGTTGCGGGCGCGGTTGTCGGAGATTTGCCTTGGATGCGGTGTGGAGGACGCTCCTGTCCACGAACGCCAGGTAGCGGTGAGTCTCAAGACTTGACTGCTCCGCTCTCAAAAGAAAATCGGTCAAATCCCGTTCTACAGCCCGTTCTCGACCGGCAACACTGGGGATTAAACCCAGCAATACGGAAAAATCGAAGAATGAACTTTTTTAAAACTCTTAACCATGCAAAACTCACCTGGGATCCACAATCCAAACCAAAAGGATTACTCGGCGGACATTTAAATATACGAAGTATTGTCTCTAAAAGCAATCAGCTAGAACATTTATTGACTCATTCAAACTTGGACTTTCTTGGTCTTTCTGAAACATGGCTTAACAAACGCTCACCCGAGGCTGCCTTTGACATCCCTGGGTATAATGTGTTTAGGAGGGATAGAAATAAGGGCAAGGGAGGGGGACTGTTAGTATATGTTAAAAACACAATTAAATGTAACCTCATTGAATGGTCACAGGAAATAGACATGGAGTATATTGGGTTGAATATGTCACTATCTCCCCAAATGTCTTTTACTGTAATTTGTTTATATCGACCACCATCTTCCAATAACATATTTTACGAGCATCTCCATAATATTCTTAAACAATGCGATGATAAAAATGAGTTAATATTAATGGGTGATTTTAATATAAACTGGGATAAAAAAACTGAGAGGAAAAAACTTAAAGAGATAACAAACAAATTCAAACTTTCACAACTGATACAAGGTCCAACAAGAATAACCAACTCCTCTCAGACACAAATTGATCTGATATTTACTAACAGACCTGAGAGAGTAACTACATCACATAATCTGCTGACTGGTCTGTCCGATCATAATATCACATTGCTAGTAAGGAAACTAAAGAAAAAACAAATTGTATATTCAATCTCAAGAAAACAATTCTATGAGAAAATTCCTAAAAATGAAACAATCAACTTGGAAAAAGCTATAAAACAAGTTGACTGGTCTGACCTCCTAACCAGCAGAGATACTGAGATTAGTTCACACACTTTTTTTTCTACTATCACTGAGATAAGAGCAGCCTTCATAAGAAAGGTTAAATGCAATCATGGAAAAAAGACCACCTTACCATGGCTAAATGATAGTCTCTGGCAACAAATGAAAGAGAGAGACTCTGCTTTAAAGAGGGCTCTAAAATCAGGACATAGTAGTGACCGGCTCATCTTCACAACTCTCCGAAATAAGGTATTAAAGAATTTAAGAAAGGCAAAGGCAGAGTTCTTTATTACAACTATTAATGAAGCTCATGGAAATGGAAAACTTATTTGGAGAAATCTTAAAAAATTAACTAGTAGGAATCAAGAACAGAACATAACTTTACCTGAACTGAAAGTGAATGGAATCCTGACTCAAGACACTGATATGATAGCAAGTATATTTAATGATTTCTTTATAAATTCAGTCAAGGAGCTGGCTCAAAGTATCCCGACTGAAACTATATCATCTATTCCCATTGATAAAGCTAAACCAATTTTTAAAATAAAGGAAATATCTGAATCAGAGGTTATAAAAATTATAACCTCGTTAAAAAACTCAAAAGCTAGGGACTCACATGGTCTTGATACCGCATTTTTAAAATTACACAAGGACGCACTTGCTTGCCCAATTGCACATCTGATCAACCTGTCAGTTAGGCAAAATATTTTTCCAAGCTCTTGGAAAACAGCAGTTGTATCTCCGATCTATAAGTCTGGTGATAAAACAATGGTGTCAAATTACAGACCCATTAGTATTTTATCAGTAATATCCAAGGTGACAGAAAAATGGGTAGCAGAACAGCTGAAAAACCATCTAAACTTGGGCAACACTCCTCTACACCCAATGCAATTTGGATTTCGCACAAACCACTCTACAGAGACAGCAAACTGTTTCCTCCTTGAAAATATCAAGTCAAAATTAGATGAGGGTGGTATAGTCGGTGCAGTGTTTTTGGACCTCAAGAAAGCTTTCGACACTGTGAATCACCAGATACTATTATCAAAATTATCCTTTTTTAATTTCTCAGATGAGGCCATGAAATGGATGGAATCATATTTAACTTATAGGAAACAGAGCGTACATATTGGTAATTCTTATTCTCCTTACCTCGACTGTAATATTGGTGTACCCCAGGGGTCAGTATTGGGCCCTATCTTGTTTAGCTTGTACATTAATGACTTGCCTACAGTTTGTCAATCTGTTAATATACGAATGTATGCAGATGATACAGTTATTTATTTGCATACTAAGACCAAACAACAGGCTACAACTAAATTAACCGAAGCACTGGTGCATGTTTCTACCTGGCTAAAAATGTCAGATCTACATCTTAATATTAACAAAACAGTGTGTATGTTCTTTTCTAAGAGGTCCACAAATGTACAACAGGCTGATGTTTTTATAGAAGGAGAAAACATCATGGTAGTGTCAGATTTTAAATACCTTGGTATTATTCTAGATTCTAATTTGAATTTTAAAAAGCATGTTAAAAAAGTGGCTAATACCATCAGATATAATATGGCTAACTTCAGACACATTAGGCCATATTTAACAACAGAGGCAGCCAAACTATTTATGCATGCCATGATTTTTTCACACATATACTGTTTCACAAGCTGGTCCCAAGCAAACATTACAACTCTTAAACCAATAGAAACACTTTATAAGCAAACTTTAAAAATATTAGATCGAAAACCTACCAGTCACCACCATTGCAATATTATTACTAAATACAAATTATTCAATTTTAATAGTTTCTTACATTAGCGAGATGCCTGCCTCATTTTCAAAATTTTACATGGGCTTGCACCTCCATCACTGGGTGAATTTATACAACAGAAGAACAGCAGTGGTAGGGCAACTAGGGCAGCTACCAGGGGAGACTGTGCTGTACAGTATAGGCGAAGTAAGTTTAGTCAAACAGTCTTCTCCGTACGGGCCTCAAATTACTGGAACTGCCTCCCTACTGAACTCAGAGAGAGCACCAGCTACTTATCATTTAAATTTAAACTTAAGAAATGGATTAAAAACACTCACAACTGCAATCATCAATAGTAGGTACTGCCCATCGTTCTATTGTACTTATTATTATTTATTTAGTTTTTTAATTCGTCTTGTATTTTTTCATGTATTTTATTTGTGTACCATGATGTTGTGTTGACCTGCCAAGGGACTACAGATGAAAAATAGCTTCTTAGCTAACTCTGGCGCATTTACATTTTGAGTGTAAACAAAAAATGTTAATTAATGTGCATTGTCCCTTTTAAATAAAGTTATTATTATAACAATACTTCATCAAGGCCATAGCTGTGTGCAGAAATTATTTGTTAACGAATCAGAGCAAAGTGCAAACACACAACAAACACACAAAGACTTCTGGAAACACATGCAAGTACATATGTACACACGTAGATTCATTATGTCTCAATTCAAACGGCTTCTGATCTTAATTTATGATTAAGTTTTAATGGACAGTCACACACATCAGAATGCAGAGGTTCTGTTTCCAGTGAGCAGAAACAGGGATACACACACACACACACACGCACACACACACTCTCCACCTGCCGCTAGCATCGACTTATAATGTCTCCATGTCAGATACAGTATATTACCATTCTCACGGGCCCATACATAAATGGAAATATTAAGCCCCCCCTGGGTGAGTTCTTTCCATTTCCTCCTAATATGACATTAATATATCTGCAGCCTGAGGCCTTGGTAGGAATCATTAAGAGGCAACGACTCAGTCCCATAGAAGTGGCATAATATAGTGTGTGACAACCTATTTGTGGTAATTGCTGAACCGTGTAGTGTGTGTGTGTGTGTGTGTGTGTCTGTGTGTGTGTGTGTGAGAGAGAGAGAGAGAGAGAGAGAGAGAGAGAGAGAGAGTGTGTGTGAGTGATAGAAATTAAGCCAAATGTTTTATCACATCAGTGTGTTACATTGCAGGTGCATTTGAAGCCATTTGAGAGGTGTGTGTGTGTGTGTGTGTACTGCTGAATTATTAACAGTCATGGGGTAACAAATTTGCAAGTCAGAGGGAAACATAACCTTCTATCATCCGTTGGGGGTTTCAATGCAGCACGTTAAATATTAATCCCTGCGCTTCGTCTCCAAGGCTCCCACGCAGGTGGTCTGCTTTAAACTGCTCATTAAACGGGTGTTGCCAGGTTCCCAGACACAGAGCTCTTCTTCTATTAAGACCAATGTGCTATTCAGCCACATGCATATGTGTTTAACACAGCCTGCCGTGGCACTGGTGGGTACAGCTGGGTTCAATGGGGGGATGCTGTGTATGTCATGGGTTCAACACCCACAACCTCTCACACACTAAACATACATTAGCACTTACAATAACTGTTTGGTTAAAAGCTTTCATTTATCCATATAATAATTGGAGGAGACAGAATAAATGTAGACTTAGAGGACATAACGAGACCTGAAGGTTTGTGTGGAAACGAGCACGTTATGTGAAACTAACCCTGAGATTCAAACATGAAAATGTGCATTAATTAGGAGACACAGAAACATGACAATAAACAGCCAAAACAAAAATACACTTTGGTCTTTGATGATCATCCTATCCAAAATGCCTGAAATGAGACGACCACCTGCAATTTAGTTTTGTTTCATCATGAAGAAAGTTTGTTGCTAAAACAAGTAAAAGAGGCAGGAGGTTGCAGCGCTGCAGGATCAGAGAGGCGTGGCCTCCTGGTGAAGGGGAGGATTTAAAGAGAGGAGACGATATTAATGCCCACAGAGGCGGAGTCATGCTGCACGACCACTCGGTGACGGGGATAATATTGGGCTTTCCGAATGGCTGGGTTGAGCACACACACACACCTGTACTGATATCGTTATGGGGACCCTTCCTGACGTAACGCATCCCCTAAACCTAACCATCCCGACTAAATGCCGAACCTGATCCCTGTTCAGACCTGATCCATAAAAACATGTCTGGATACTCAACAGGCCTTTGAAGAAGTTAAACGTCCCCACTTGGTTGCTTTTGGGAACAGGTCCTCACTAGGTAACAAGTACAAGAACACACACACACACACGACTTCCTCACCGTGTCCTCTATTGACATCGACCACATCCTCACTTCTTCTCACTCGCTCATCTCCAGTCTGTATTTAGTGCATTTCACAGTTTTCAAACATGGATTCATCTTCCCCGTCATTATGTCGGCTCCCTGCATCTCTCTCCCTCTCCCTCTCTCTTCCTCTCCCTCTTCCTCTCTCTCTCCCTCTCTCTCTCCCTCTCTCTCCCTCTCTCTCTCATGTTTAATCAGTCCACCAGGCGGTTGTCTCTACAGGGGACTGTGAATTATTGATGTAAGGGGCTACGAGCAGAGAAAGGAGGGGTGAAACAGCAGGAAAGAAGGGTGGAGGGGGAAATGAGTGAGAGAAGAAACAGAACATCTTCCTCCGCCGGCCTGCGCTGATGTAGACGGACAGATGAGAGGAGAGAAGGAAAAGAGAGAGAGACGTGAGCGGAAGTGAGGGTGGCACGAGACTTCAGGTGCATGAGCTTGACGAGGAAGATCAGCGCTTTTTATTTTTAACATTGTGGAACAACAGCAAAACCTTTTAAGTTTAAAAAAAAGTCTTAGCCTGAACATTGTGAGTCTTTCATGTATCGATGTTTGGTAATAGGAACATTTCCAAAGAGAATTGGATACGGACCAGTAGCTCCGGAAATTACATTAATATCGGAGAATTCTTCATCATCTCACGATTTACCCCGAATGCACAATAACTGTGTTTGGTTTCATTTATGCGTTTAATAACTGGAGGAGACGTTTGTCTCTGAGACTCTGAGAGACGCTTCATAGCTGAAGACATCTAACCCGGATGAATGAGGACTTTGAGGACACAAGACCTGGAGTTGTATGTGGAAACGACCACGTTATGTGAAACAAACCCTAAAGTTAAAAGATGAAAACACAGAGCGGCGTGGCTGCTGGCAGGAAGTGCAGGAAACCGAGGACAATCAACCACCGAATACATTATGCTCCTTTATTGAAATCTAATCCAGACTGCATTTCATTAAGAGCAACAGAAGAAGCACCCATCATTTAGTTTTTGTTTGGTGGTTTTAAAAAAAAGAAGAAAAACTAATTAAAAACCTGGATAATATGAGCCTCAGATAAGAGACGACTGTCGTCATCGGCCAAAGAAGCGAACAAAGCCAACGGAGAGCTGTTGGCGTCGTTATTGAGCTGGAAGTAACCGCAAGGCCTCGGGGAGCTGCAGACATATGAGCTGGACGACACGATACGAGACGATACGAGACGGACGATACGAGATGATACGAGACGGACGATACGAGACGATACGAGCTGGACGACACAAGACGAGCTGGATGATACGAGCTGGACGATACGAGACGATACGAGCTGGATGATACGATACGAGACGATACGAGACGATACGAGCTGGACGACACAAGACGAGCTGGATGATACGAGCTGGACGACACGAGACGATACGAGACGAGCTGGATGATATGAGACGATACGAGACGATATGAGACGAGCTGGATGATATGAGACGATACGAGACGATATGAGACGAGCTGGATGATATGAGACGATACGAGACGAGCTGGACGACACGATACGAGACGATACGAGATGAGCTGGACGATACGAGACGATACGATACGAGCTGGACGACACGATACGAGACGAGACGAGACGATACGAGACGATACGAGCTGGACGATACGAGGCGATACAAGACAATACGAGACGATACGAGACGATACGAGACGAGCTGGACCAGACGATACGAGACGATACGAGACGAGCTGGACGATACGAGACGATACGAGACGATACGAGACGATACGAGACGATACGAGACGAGCTGGACGATACGAGACGATACGATACGAGACGAGCTGGACGATACGAGACGATACGAGACGAGCTGGACGATACGAGACGATACGAGACGAGCTGGACGATACGAGACGATACGAGACGAGCTGGACGATACGAGACGATACGAGACGAGCTGGACGATACGAGACGATACGAGACGAGCTGGACGATATGGCTTCTAATCTGGGGACCAGAGCAATAAGGCCATCAACAATAACTGTCACGAGGAGAGAGCAATGCAGGTGATTCCTTTTTATTTTTCGGGGGTTGTCGACGTCCCACACGGAGCAATCGATCGCCGTCCAGGAACGTTTGATGAAGACAGAAACCAGATTAACCCTTAACCTTCTGTTTCAACCCTGGTGGGGTCCAGTAAGAGGAGCACATGGTGGTCATCTTATAATCAGTGGAGTCCAATGGGAATTTCTAGATGATACATATTCAGTAATATCTGTTCATAAAGTGTCCTGACGTAACATAAATCATTACTCAGCTACGTTTGACCACTATAGTTCCCCACGGTGTGATCACTTCACCAGACCAGTGTGGACTGGGATCGATGGGGCTGTAATGAGGTGGGAGGGGGGGGTCATCGACTGGGTAAACGTCTCAGCGGTGATCATTTACTCCGGCTGGTTAAAGCTTTGTCACCCGAGTGGAGGAGAGTAGGGGGTTAAAGGCAAGATGGACGGTCAGGTGATCAAAAAGCTCTATTGAACGTGTCGGCATCGACCCGCCGGTTAGCTTCCTCTCAAGAGCGCTGCACGCTGAGCGCAGTGCTTTAAGGAGAGGAACGTTCATCAGCATCCACTGCGCCACACGTCAGGTCATTCAGGAGGAAGACATGAACATGACGTGCACTCACCGTGCACCTGCTCTCTCCGTGCACGTGCACTCACGTGTACTGAAGCCTCTCTGTTCAGTTCTGCTTCACTTTATCAACGTCCATCTGTGAGACTATTATCATTCGTGAATAATATCATACGTGTATATTCAAATAAAATATGTATTTAAAAATAAATATGTATTAAAATAAATATTTATTAAAATAAATATTTATTAAAATAAATATTTATTAAAATATTTATTACAATAACACCACAAGGTAGCGTCACACTCGTGAAAGCAAATAAGGTGTGAAGATAATTTCCTTTTGGGTTGGACACAGGACACGGACAGCGGTCTCCTGGGTGAAAGTCCTGGGTTTGTCTGACCTCATCATTGAGACTTTCTCATTCAGTCAATAAAACGGAGGTAAAATAATATCATTTCTCCTTTATCAACTGAGTGATATCGCTGACAATACTTTTCCTCTACACAGAGAACACAGAGCACAGAACACAGAACACAGAGCACAGAGCACAGAACAGAGAACACAGAACACAGAACACAGAGCACAGAACACAGAGCAGAGAACACATAACAGAGAACACAGAACAGAGAGCACAGAGAACAGAGAACACAGAACACAGAGCACAGAACAGAGAACACAGAACACAGAGCACAGAGCACAGAACACAGAGCAGAGAACACATAACAGAGAACACAGAACACAGAACAGAGAGCACAGAGAACAGAGAACACAGAACACAGAGCACAGAACAGAGAACAGAGAACACAGAGCACAGAACACAGAACACAGAACAGAGAACACAGAACACAGAGCACAGAACACAGAACACAGAACACAGAACACAGAACAGAGAACACAGAACACAGAACACAGAACACAGAACACAGAACACAACACAGAACACAGAGCACAGAACACAGAACAGAGAACAGAGAACACAGAACACAACACAGAACACAGAGCACAGAGCACAGAACACAGAACAGAGAACACAGAACACAGAACACAGACTGGTGGAGGATGAAGTGTGTATATGAGACATTATGCTCATATTTAATACGCTGCTGGAACAAGACGAGGTCCCCGAGGACGCCACGGCAGGAATGATGGATGACTCACCGCTCTCTCTCTCTCTCTCTCTCGCCCTCTCCCTCTCTCCCCCTCACTCTCTCTCCCTCTCTCTCTCTCCCTCTCTCCCTCTCTCCCTCTCTCTCTCCCTCTCTCCCCCTCTCTCTCTCTCTCTCTCTCTCTCCCTCTCTCTCCCTCCCTCCCTCTCTCCCTCCCTCTCTCTCTCTCTCTCTCTCTCTCTCTCTCTCTCCCTCCCTCTCTCTCTCCCTCTCTCTCTCTCTCTCACTTCATACAATATCATTATTTCTTGTGTGACATAGCCGGTAATAACTGTGCTTATTTATTTTTTTAAGTTATGCAGGGAGATATAGAGTATTATTTCATATATTTTATGAGGCTCTTGAAAGCTTTTTTTTTTAGCATGACGATTAGATATTAAAGCTCTAAATCAACGTTTATTCAAAACAGATACATTTCAAAAGATTATGAAATATTTCACGAGCAAAAACATTTACGGGCCAGAAAACAAACACAATTCTCTCCGTTATCATCTCTCGACCACAGCTTATCACTCACAGTTTGGATCTAAATATAGATCTAGATAATTACACACATGTGCTTTTTCTTGTGTATATCCATATTTCCTTATTTTACACATCTGGCCTCCGGTCTCGGATGAAGCGGCTGCTCGCGATGAGGAAGCTCCGAGGTGCTAATTAAAGAGAGCAGCGCTCCTCTGAGAGGACTTCCTCCTGGAGCGTGAGTCCTGGAACTTTTTGATCATCGGGGAATGTTGTTTTAAGTTTTATTTATTAAGTTATGTTTCATCCTCATGACGGCCTCCTGCGTCACGTGATCAATAATCACGTGATGCAGCTTTACTTTATGAGTGTGTCTAAACCTGCACTTTTAAAACAAACTTCCCAGATGTGAGCTCTGAGCAGCGGTGATCCTTCATTAGCTTTCTGGCTCCAGTCATCCAGATTCATAACAACCAGCGAGACTAATACTCTGTTTATGTTTTTAATAAGTGTTCAGCTTTAATTACAGTTATGGACGAGGGTCCAGAAAGAACAGCAACTTTACCTCCAAGGAAACACCTTTAAATGCATAGATTAACCTGTGTGTGTGTGTGTGTGTGTGTGCGTATATGCATTTTTATTCAATATCCTTATTCGATTATTGTGTTTGAGCTGTAATTTGATATCATGGAACCTGGATATTTATTCGCTCATATTTCCTCTCATGATATGGACTATAATTACTGTGAATCATTTCCTCTCATGTGGAAGAGATTAAAAGAGATTTGTGCATTTCTCTCTCCACCTCTCCCCCCCCCCCCCTCCAAACCCCCCTCCCTCCCCTCTCTCTTCCTCATCGGCTTAAAATGTAATTATGAATCACATCTTTTGCTAATTGTGTTTTGTGTATTATCTTCTGCACGGTGATACTTCACCGACTCCTTTCTGCATAATCGGCAAAAAAATTAAAAATATATGACTTCAGCCTCTCGTCTTCATCCTTCTCGTCTTCATCCCTCTCATCTTCATCCTTCTCGTCTTCATCCTTCTCGTCCTGGTTGAGAAGTTGTTTTATTTCTATTTTTTTTAGATTACTTCACCTCTTTCAGCTCTCCCTTTGTCGGACCTGCTTCCTTCACTTTCTTTATTTTTCTTATTAAATATTCTTTGCTGGCCTTTTATTCATATTGTTTTCTCATCTGCGATATCACTCTTTTCTTCAATCCTCTCCTCCTCTTCATCCAGCTGTACATCCATCCTCTTCCTCCTCCTCCTCCTCCTGTGAGTGCATCGTTCTCTCCATCTCATTATCTCTGACACACTGGTCCCTGTGTTACTAATTACAACCGGATGAGGCTGTGATTAGGAATCAGAGGCTGATGACATTTTATCTTTTTATGAGCTGTGGTTCTCATCTCCATCGTTCTCTCTTCATAAATAAAATCACATGAAGGTGAACACACGATACAGCGTAAGAAAATGTCACGCTTATCAAGTCGTGCTCATTCGTTTGCCTGGAGACGACTTTAAGATTTAAATAAATAAAGATGGAGCTGGTTCTGCTGGTTGGTTCTGCTGGCTGGTTCTGCTGGCTGGTTCTGTTGGTTCTGCTTTTTGGTTCTGCTGGTTGGTTCTGCTGACTGGTTCTGTTGGTTCTGCTGGTTGGTTCTGCTGGTTGGTTCTGCAGGTTGGTTCTGCTTTTTGGTTCTGCTGGTTGGTTCTGCTGGTTGATTCTGCTGGTTGGTTCTGCTTTTTGGTTCTGCTGGTTGGTTCTGCTGGTTCTGCTTTTTGGTTCTGCTGGTTGGTTCTGCTGGTTCTGCCTTTTGGTTCTGCTGGTTGGTTCGGCTGGTTCTGCTTTTTGGTTCTGCTGGTTGGTTCTGCTGGTTCTGCTTGTTGGTTCTGCTTGTTGGTTCTGCTGATTGGTTCTGCTGGTTCTGCTTTTTGGTTCTGCTGACTGGTTCTGTTGGTTCTGCTGGTTGGTTCTGCTGGCTGGTTCTGTAGGTTGGTTCTGCTTGTTGGTTCTGCTTGTTGGTTCTGCTGATTGGTTCTGCTGGTTCTGCTTTTTGGTTCTGCTGACTGGTTCTGTTGGTTCTGCTGGTTGGTTCTGCTGGCTGGTTCTGTAGGTTGGTTCTGCTTTTTGGTTCTGCTGGTTGGTTCTGCTGGTTGATTCTGCTGGTTCTGCTTTTTGGTTCTGCTGGTTGGTTCTGCTGGTTGGTTCTGCTGGTTCTGCTTTTTGGTTCTGCTGGTTGGTTCTGCTTGTTGGTTCTGCTTGTTGGTTCTGCTTGTTGGTTCTGCTGGTTCTGCTGGTTGGTTCTGCTGGTTCTGCTTGTTGGTTCTGCTTGTTGGTTCTGCTTGTTGGTTCTGCTGGTTGGTTCTGCTGGTTGGTTCTGCTGGTTCTGCTGGTTGGTTCTGCTGGTTGGTTCTGCTGGTTGTGATGGGCGGAGCCTCATCCAGGAAGTCCACCTGGTATTCTCAGCGTCTCGCTGCCGGTGAGAAGGGTCGAGTCCGTTTCCAGCTTCATTCGTGACATTTTAATGTGCAGCGTTGGAGACGACATGAAAACTAAAAGCAGATGAAGTGACGTGCTGGATCCTGCAGGTGGTGGATGACCCAGAGGAGGAAAGCAGGTAAAACACAGAACACATAAACGTCTTCTCTTCCTTTGTTTAACCCTCATGGAGCTCTTCCTCCACAACGTATCCGTCTGTATCAGGATGAGGTTCCTCCAGCTCTGAGCCTCGTGGTGCTGCAGCAACATGTGATCTCTTCTTCTCTCATTGTTCTCTTCCTGTGTCACCAATGGAAATGCTGCTCGTAAACAAAGGAAAGACAGAACACAACAGGTGTTCATCTCCGAGCTGCCGGTACTCCTGGAACAAATGTTCTCCGTGTCTTCATCAGCCGCCGGAATCAGACGCCCGAGCTGGAGCCCGGCGGGCCGTGTGCAGCGAGCGGAATGTGTTAATTAACAACTGGAGCGATTACAGATGGAGGCGCCCACGTGTGTGTGTGTGTGCTGCATACGTGTGTGTGTGTGTGTGCTGCATGCATGTGTGTGTGCTGCATACGTGTGTGTGTGTGTGTGTGTGTGTGTGTGTGCTGCATGCATGTGTGTGTGCTGCATACGTGTGTGTGTGTGCTGCATGCATGTGTGTGTGTGCTGCATACGTGTGTGTGTGTGCTGCATGCATGTGTGTGTGCTGCATACGTGTGTGTGTGTGTGCTGCATACGTGTGTGTGTGTGCTGCATGCATGCATGTGTGTGTGCTGCATACGTGTGTGTGTGTGTGTGTGCTGCATATGTGTGTGTGTGTGTGTGTGTGTGTGCTGCATACGTGTGTGTGTGTGTGTGTGTGTGTGTGAGTGTGTGTGCATGCATGTGTGTGTGCTGCATACGTGTGTGTGTGTGTGTGCTGCATATGTGTGTGCGTGTGTGTGTGTGTGTGTGTTGCTTCTAGAGCTTTAATGAAGACGGTTTAAGAAGGTGCAACACTAACATTACACAAAGTAACACATCAATAACGTCGGGTATATTTCACCTGCCTGATAAAATATATTAAAATACAACAATACAAGGTGAATTGAAGTACTCTTCTTTTATTTTACCCTTTAGAACTTCTCATAAAACTAAAAACAGGTTTCATAGGAGGACCCTGAAAAAAGGCTCAAAATCAGGTGATAAATTAATAAATCGTCAATAAAACATGATTAAAATATAAATAATGAGCTATGAACTTGTTCTTTGCTCACATGTTCCTGAGACATGTGAGCTTCCTGTGAAGTCCACACCCTCCTTCAATAAAGGCACGCCCACCTTCAATAAAGACACGCCCACCTTCAATAAAGACACGCCCACCTCCAATAAACACATGCCTGTCTTCAATAAAGACACACCCACCTTCAATAAAGACACGCCCACCTCCAATACAGACACGCCCACCTTCAATAACATCAGTGAGCAGCATGAAGCTCCACAAGGACCCACACAGCTCAGACAGAAGCAACACAATGAAGATAACGTAGCCCCGCCCCCTCGTTAGTGTTCTGGGTTAAGAGCATCTCGCCCACGCGCTCCGACACAAACAACCTTCTTTGTTTTTTCTTTTCGTTCTCTCTTATTTACAGGGATACGCTCTGTTAGGTTTAAATGTAATAAAACAATAAAGCTTTGTGTTGCAGAGCTAGTCGAACAGAACGTTAGCTTCCCCAACAGCTCCCACGCTGACTGTGCACACACACACACACACACACACACACACACACACACACACACACACACACATATACACGCACACACACACACACACACACACACACACACACACACACACACACACACACACACACACACACACACACACACACACACACACACACACACACACACACACACGCACACACACACACACACACACACACACACACACACACACACACACACACACTGTTGTGTTTTCTGTAAAGTTCTGTCATTTGTAAAGTTTTGTTATCCTTATTTACATGTTTAGTCAAATATTTACCTTAAAACCAGAGCTACAAATGAAACCTTTGCGGTTTAGCTGCGCAATAGTGTAGTGCCCCTTTAAGGGGAGTGTGCTGCGGGTACAGGCGACCGGCTGTTTACTACGTGAAAAGGAAGCGCGAGATTCATTTAGTTGTAAGGACTTTCAATCCGGTGTGCAGCCACTTGGTAAGCTCTCTTAAATTCAGATGGTTCTTGTCTGCTTTATAATGTACGCTTCATGTTGTCTGCTGTCGCCATGCTAGGTTGTTGTACTGTGTTTACGTCCGTTGCACGTTAAAGATAACGCTATGCTCCAGTAGGTCGAAGCAGTTTAGTTAACTGATAAAGATAACGCTATATTCTAAAGTTATAAGTTGACGAGGTGGCGAGGCTATGGGACATGAAGCTGACATTTAGACTTATAACATTGCTGCACCATACGTGTCCATTTGTGTTTACGTACTTTAGCATTTCAAATGTTTGATGAAGTATGAAGCGCGGACCGGTATTTAATGTAACGTTGCACTTCCTGGTTTACCGCGGAGCATTTTGGGAGATGTAGGTTCCAGCTGCTAGCAGAAAACACTGCATGCATCTTGACTAGGCTTTGGTAGGACTTGAATGGTGCATAATGTTTAAAGTGTGAAGCGTGTACATGAAAATTGTTATTATTATTATTATGGTATATTAATAATAGTATTTTTGTATTTGATTAATGTTATTTATTGTTGCTTATTATTTTTATTGGGCTATTGAGATAAAGAACTGGGGAGTTGTGCTGTTTGTAGTATGCATATGAAAATTGAAATGTTGCTTTTCTTATTATTTCAGGTTTATTACCTGGTCACTCTCATTTGAAATAAATAAACAAACAAATGTGGAATACCAAGTAATATCCTTATGCTTTGTACACTGGGTTGCCCTTTCCGTGGGGAGAACACGGAACACACACACACACACACACACACACACACACACACACACACACACACACACACACTGTAATGTAACTGTATTGTAAGCGGTGTCCGCATTGTTTTATATTTCTCTAAAACTCTATTTGGATTGTTTTCTGCAAAGAGCCGGGGCCTCCTTGCTCTGTCCGGGGGCCACTTATGAGGAAGAGGGTGTTCATCGTCATCGTAAAACAGACTGAGTTCAGCAACAGAAGACTTTACTGATTTAAAACAGGTAATTTAATACATATATTAAAAAGATAAAACACAGTGATCAATGCTTTAAAAGGACAAGAGGGCTTCGTTAACGTCTTATTGCTTGTTTTGTTTTTCCGAGCCGAGAGCCGAGCGTCCAGATCGGAGGACTTGTGACCGAGCGGCGGCGTTTGATGAGTCGGCAGAAACTCCAATAAGTGAGGACGCACACGGCGGTATGTAGACGTGTTGGGCAGCGTCCATCAGAGAGAAACATTATTAATTATAATAACTCTGTAATGATCCACACATCTGCAGAATTTGCAGAAATACGATGAGAGAATGATGTGAGAGGAGGGAGAAAGCTTGAAGTTCAAAGCATTTCCTTGTCTCTCTCTCTCTCTCACACACACACACACACACACACACACACACACACACACAGTGACGGTGTAACAGACAGCTGCTTTTAATTACGACCCTCTGGAAACACAGCACACATACAGAGATGGGACAGAACATGTTGTTTGTGTGTGTGTGTGTGTGTGTGTGTGTGTTTTCTATCTCAAAAGGGATGCCTCCCTCTGTTCTTCTTCTCGGTGACACTTAACTTCCAGGACTAATGAGCTGGAGAACACGGCTCTACCTTTAATTGGCGCTGCAGCTGCTCCGGACCTCTCAGGCAGACGAGTGTTTTAATCTCCGTCCGTCAGCGTTTGCAGCAGATGAAGAAAAAGTTAAACATTTCATTTGAAAATCTACCGCGAGACAAGAAAAACAAATCTTTTCATGCGAAGTGATTTGCTGGCACGAGGCTTGTTATCGGTTTAAAAATAGCAGCCATCTCCCAGGATAATAATTGGCTGAGATCAAACGGCCTTTTGTTTTTTGACGATGCAGCGTTTCAGGTTTGTTTTGGAGACAGAAGTCTTCTATATTGATACGATTTATTTATTTCACTTCAAAACTCCTCGACCGCATCGAGCAGAGCGGCAGAAATGCATTTATGAAAATGTATTAAAACACAAGAGGGAGAATGCAGCTTTAACACATGAAGCATAGACTTCTATACAACCAGAGGAGTCGCCCCCTGGTGGTCAGGAGAGAGAATGCAGGTTTAACACATGAAGCATATACTTCTATACAACCAGAGGAGTCGCCCCCTGGTGGTCAGGAGAGAGAATGCAGCTTTAACACATGAAGCATAGACTTCTATACAACCAGAGGAGTCGCCCCCTGGTGGTCAGGAGAGAGAATGCAGCTTTAATACATGAAACATAGACTTCTATACAACCAGAGGAGTCACCCCCTGGTGGTCAGGAGAGAGAATGCAGCTTTAAGACATGAAACATAGACTTCTATACAACCAGATGAGTCACCCCCTGGTGGTCAGGAGAGAGAATTCAGCTTTAACACATGAAGCATAGACTTCTATACAACCAGAGGAGTCGCCCCATGGTGGTCAGAGAATGTAAGTTTTAAGACACGTCTGCATCGGCCTCACAGCCAGCAGCCGCCCCCCCATCGGGCTAAAGACCCTAACCCTGTACTGCAGTCTGGCGAGGGGTCTTCTTGGTGGCGCCCACGCACACTGAGAAGTTGGCTGTCGGCCAACCGCCAGCAGCCTTGACCAATCTCCTCCAGCTCAGCAGCAGCCGGCCGTTTAACGACAGCAGCTATCTCCTCAACTCCCTCGTGGACCAGCCTGTGGACGCTGGATATCAGAACTTGAAAGGCCCAGAACCCCACGGCGTGTTATCAGTGTGCTGTCCTCGTCCCAAACACCACGCCAAGGCCGCCAGGGAGTCCCGGCCAAGCCGGTAATCAGGGAGGAGGTCGTGCTCCCCATCAAAATGGATGCTTAGCACTGGGGCCGTGCCTTCTGCTGGTAGACGTTCAGCCCTCAGAGAGGAGACCAGCTGTTGTGTGTTTTACACTTCATGGAGCAAACTTTACACAATAAAATGATTAGTCGAAAATAAACACTTTCTATCATTGAAGACTATAAAGTTGGACGTCTCATACCCGAACAACTGCATGTGTGTCTGCTCCCCGTGGTTGGCCATCTTTAATTAATTAAGCTTCCTCATGTTCAGCATCATGGAGCAGGATGGCCGCACCATGACGGTGGCTCTCATGGATGTCGCTTCACTTTATTTATTGTTCGTGTTCACTAACGACCAAACCACTGAGAAGGAAGCGTGGGATTCAGAGCAGCAGCCTTCGAGAGGCTCCACCAACCAGAGGAGAGGGAAGCTACGCTAACACCAGCTAGGACCTGAGGCTACTCCACTACCCAGCATGCTCCTGGCTGTCTGAAAGCAGCGGAGGGTCGGTGCCCATTGAGCCCACGTCTTCACAGAGACCTGGATCCATCGTGGTCCAGGATCAGGCTGCAGGACTCTGGAGGAACGAGAGTAGGGGAGACAATGGGCTATGTGAACTTCAATATCTACATCGTTAGATAGTTATGTACGTCATTCCTCATCCATACCAAACACATTATGCCGCGTTGTAAATTGTTTCCAGGTAATTAACGAGCTGGTGATTAACGAGCTGGTGCGTATGGACCGGAGTGTCGACGTGATGCAGAACAAGTCTTAGATAATGAGCCCATTGTTCTTGTGATGTTCTGGTTCATAGTGGAGGTCTGATCGATCTGCAGCCTCCAGCAGAATGAGTATCAGCAGGTCGGGTTCAATACGCCAGCGTTTGTTATGAACTATGATCATCTGGTTATGGATCACATTTCTTTCTTCTTCTTCGGTACCGTAGTGTCTGCGTTACGGTGACGGTGTGTTTCTGGTCCTTGAGGGAAGCTGCATCAGAGCCAAAGTAGCACCTTTTTATTTCATCAATAAATCGATGATGACGATCTTTTACTCACGTTAAATATTATTTATACCGACCATGCAATTCCATTTATTCTTACTTTTCTTTTATAGTGATTACTGAGAATACATATGAGACAGGTATGAACGGCCAGAATGACCACCGTGGCCACTCTACTAGTTATAGAAGTCCGGTAGTTCGATAGACGTCTCTTTCAAAGGATATCTCGTCTGTTAGACACCGGGAATACAGTTTGAAGCTCAGGGCCTCTGACCCTGGTGTTTGAGTGTGTTCATAAGATCTGGTGTCTGTAGATGTAAAGTCATGGGATCAAACTCATCTTCTGGGGACCATGAATACAACATTCATTTTCAGCAGCGGCATCCAGAGAGCCGAGCCTGTCCAGAGCTCCAGACCGCCGGCTCAGGCCCGGTGTGGGTTTACTGGGAGTACACTCACAATTACCTGCCGGTATGTCCCTCGGCTTCATGCCCGGAGGCTTCGCTCCACCAATATCTGTCACTTTACTCTGCGGCTAACCTAATTTCGGCCGAGAGCCTATAGCGCAGGAGGAGATTCACCGCATTGCCCGGGATCGAAGCTGTTCTCCGGGGCCCGGGTCTCCTCGGGGCCTTGTCATCATTCATAATGGGACCGCTGAATGCAATTTGGGAGAGTGATTGGTTCGCCAAGCAAGAGAGAGAGGGAAGAAAGGGAGGAAGAACAAGAGAGCTTAATGTAATGTCACGTTGAAGAGACGGCCTCCGTGCTCATGCTGATCCATAATTTGATAGAAAGATGGAGCATCATCAATCCTGTTGGTTGGACCCGCCGCCTCTTCACTGAGCACAGCACATAACGCTGCTGTGGCATTCAGATAGAGCCGGAGGAAAGGTCACTCATGTGCATCCTCAGCATGATGACAAGATACAAACAGGAAATTACTTGCCTACAACCGAGCTCTGCAGCGGTTAGAGCCTCCGGGTTCAAAGACACCGTTTGTGAACATTTACAGGATAGTTTCTCTTTGTTTGTTAAAGATCTCACAGCTACATTTAGGTTTTCCGAGCAGGTGACTACCTGTTCGGAAAACCTAAATGTAGGTCATTAAAAGTATTTGAACAAACAATTAATAATGAAGAACATTCTTGACAAATCTGAACTGTAAAGTTTAAACACCGTGGCCACACGGGTCACAAGCAGCTATCAGCATGGCTCTGGCTCTTGGACTAAGAAGTCACCCATCGGTTTTGTGACTCTGGTTATGAGGCCTAGAGTTTGGCATTTTGGTCGTCGCCATCTTGGTTTAACGCAACCAGAAGTGACACGAGAGGTTGGAGAAAGTTTTAGGCAAACAAAATGTTACAAGTAACATTCATGAAGTGAAAACCATTCTCTCTCCTGACCACCAGGGGGCAACTCCTCTGGTTGTATAGAAGTCTATGCTTCATGTGTTAAAGCTGCATTCTCTCTCCTGACCACCAGGGGGCGACTCCTCTGGTTGTATAGAAGTCTATGCTTCATGTGTTAAAGCTGCATTCTCTCTCCTGACCACCAGGGGGCGACTCCTCTGGTTGTATAGAAGTCTATGCTTCATGTGTTAAAGCTGCATTCTCTCTCCTGACCACCAGGGGGCGACTCCTCTGGTTGTATAGAAGTCTATGCTTCATGTGTTAAAGCTGCATTCTCTCTCCTGACCACCAGGGGGCGACTCCTCTGGTTGTATAGAAGTCTATGCTTCATGTGTTAAAGCTGCATTCTCTCTCCTGACCACCAGGGGGCGACTCCTCTGGTTGTATAGAAGTCTATGCTTCATGTGTTAAAGCTGCATTCTCTCTCCTGACCACCAGGGGGCGACTCCTCTGGTTGTATAGAAGTCTATGCTTCATGTGTTAAAGCTGCATTCTCTCTCCTGACCACCAGGGGGCGACTCCTCTGGTTGTATAGAAGTCTATGCTTCATGTGTTAAAGCTGCATTCTCTCTCCTGACCACCAGGGGGCGACTCCTCTGGTTGTATAGAAGTCTATGCTTCATGTGTTAAAGCTGCATTCTCTCTCCTGACCACCAGGGGGCGACTCTTACCAGACACTCTCAATCAAGTTTCCACATAATAATATAGAAAGATAGAAACCGAGTCTGGAGGAATTATCATATCTGTATTGTACTTTCGGTTGGGAAGAGATTCCTCAGATTCTTGTGGGATCATATTTGTGTGGATCCTCTTGTTGTTGTTGTTGTTGTTGCTTCAGCTCTCCGTCGCCTGGGGATCCGGCTGAGTGATGCTGCAGCAGCGCCATGAATACTGGGGCTGCTCGTGTTGCTTACATTTTCATTTTAAGCAGGTGAGCTGTAGGCACACACACCTGTGTGTGTGTGTGTGTGTGTGTGTGTGTGTGTGTCTGTGTGTGTGTGTATGTGTGTGTGTGTTTATCAACCACCTCGGCACCCTCTTTCGACATGACGCCTAAGTCCACTCCCCAGGTGGTTTGGATTTGTGCCGCCGCCGTCAACTTGATTCCAGCCGCCCGTCGATGGCTGGCTAGTGTTACGGCACAAATTTATTAAATAATGTATTGCTGACTTTAAAAGGGTTCATACACATTTTGGGTTGGCTTTTCTTTTTTTTATGGACTTTTACAGGCCTGGAAATGTTTTTTCTTCTGTTATTTGCCGCTTATGAGCCGTTTCATCTTTGCATTGCAGTGGAGATACTTACTCTATGGAAATGGAGCCAGAGTTATATTCATAAACTTTATTTGTAAAAAGTACAAACTTGTGTGTTGTGGGTTAGATGAACAAAAGATGAACAAGAGAGGACAACAGAAGTCTCATCTTTACTTATAATAATTGATATTTGACCTGTAACTATCAAACTCTTATGAAGAGCAGAAAACAACACAATGATGTTGGCCACATTGAGGTCCATTAAAAACACGACTATACAGAAGAAGACATGTGGCTCATGTGGGAGTTCATCCTGTCACCACAAGGCCTGTGGCTCCTGGTTACACCTGCAGGGAACGGTGATGGGATGTGACGCACATCTGAGGAAAGGAAACACCTCAAACTCCAAAATAAAAGATTGTCCACTGAGCAAAGAAACTCGGTAAAATAAAAACATTTTATTTTATTTACAAAACCTCAGTTTGCAGCATTGGGGCTAGAGAGCCACATGGGCTGCGACCCCATGTTCTGACGGACCAGCTTTTCTTTACACAATGTAACAGGAAGTAGTTTAGTTTGAACATCTTCTTCTAGGGCGACATGCTGACAAAGTGAAAGAGAGGAACACGTTTCTTTATTTTTTTTGCTGCTGCGGACTAAAGTACATCACTCCCGGAGAAGCATAGAGATCAAACAAATCAGAAGCACTCAGAACTCACAACGTCCTCCTTCCTGACCTTTTTATTCAGCTGCATATGAAAACTGCTTTTATGCAATCATTGTCACCTTGAGTGCTTCTGGATTTCTATTTTTTTCCGGTAACCTGTTCTTTTTGGGCTTCATCCGCTCAAATGATAAAAGCACCTGAAAGCATATTGTTGCCGTCAAGTTTGTTGTGCTTCTTCAAATTCCTTAAAAGTAAAGTTTCACAGGTTCATTTGTGTCTCGGCTGTTTGGAGCCACACCGATTTATTAATGCGGCACAAAGAAAACCTGCTTTACCAACGCTGGGTAGGGATGGTACATTACATTTATCTAAAGAGACTTACATGATATACAGTAGACTGTAGACACAGCCACGGTGAGCAATGAGGGTTAAGTGTCTTGATCAAGGACACATGACCTGGACTACCAGAGCCGGGTATCGAACCACCGACCCTCTGATTGAAAGACCACTGGTGGATGAGCTGGATGAGGTCGGGCCGGTTTGAAGCCTCAATGTGGCATTTAGGTCCAAACCAAACGTTACTATGATTCATGCGCCCCAAAGCGAGCATATCTGAAGCGTTTTAAATGAGCGCCTCACGGCCGTCCGTCAGCAAACAACAGAAAACAAGAACGGGGAAACTTTCAGAGCGTCATTAATAATTCCGTTTTCTGGCGATAAAAAACTTAAGTTTTACAAATGAAGGCCGATCCAGAGAACGCTGGCCCCGTTATAACCCACCAGCTGTCCTGCCAAAAGCACATGTCCATAATGGATCCCCCCCCGGCGGGCCGCATTCCAAATAGCGTTAGAAAATGTGACACCTGCTCTTAAAGTGAAGCAGTTTAGTTAGAAGACCTGTCAATCACGGATTATTAAAAAAGATTTGAGCACAACTCTGGACATTTTGACCTGCAATCTATTTTCTCATTTCCTGTAGAAGCTGACGGGTCCTCATCAACAAGTATTGATGTATTTTAAGGTACATTTAGTTTATCAAGTACTTTACTCTTCTCAACTTGAGATCATGTGGTTTGCATAACGATGCCGTGGCCCTGGTACCAAACCACAACCGGCCCTCAGGGGATGTGTTCAAGCCAGTTGAACCGCAGCGCCCCATGTACAGGGGTTCAATGAAGACAGTTAGGGCATATATATACATGGTTCCAGTTAATATATATATAGTATATCAGCCAATGGACCATGCAATGTGTCACCTCCCCATCAGGACTCATTCATTATTAAGTAATTCACTTTCACTCATGCACAAATGTCAATCAGGATCAATCAGTGTTTTACCCAGAGACACTAGATCAGAAGAGCTGAGGATCGAACTGCCGTCTTTCCTCTTGGAAGACAACCCTCCACCATGAGCCCAGCTGGCCACATGAGCTGCTGTGACTAGATACCTAGGACCACACCGCCAACAACGCTCCTGCTTAGGGAATGCTGAGCACAAGGAGGAAATAGTCACCTGGAAGTAAATCCCACTGTTTTCAGGCCCGTAAGCCTGGAGGCCCCAACAGAACAGGAAGTCCTCCTCCAGGCCCCAACAGAACAGGAAGTCCTCCTCGAGGCCCCAACAGAACAGGAAGTCCTCCTCCAGGCCCCAACAGAACAGGAAGTCCTCCTCCAGGCCCCAACAGAACAGGAAGTCCTCCTCCAGGCCCCAACAGAACAGGAAGTCCTCCTCCAGGCCCCAACAGAAGAGGAGGTCCTCCTCCAGGCCCCAACAGAACAGGAAGTCCTCCTCCAGGCCCCAACAGAACAAGAAGTCCTCCTCCAGGCCCCAACAGAACAGGAAGTCCTCCTCCAGGCCCCAACAGAACAGGAAGTCCTCCTCCAGGCCCCAACAGAACAGGAAGTCCTCCTCCAGGCCCCAACAGAACAGGAGGTCCTCCTCCAGGCCCCAACAGAACAGGAAGTCCTCCTCCAGGCCCCAACAGAACAGGAAGTCCTCCTCGAGGCCCCAACAGAACAGGAAGTCCTCCTCCAGGCCCCAACAGAACAGGAAGTCCTCCTCCAGGCCCCAACAAAACAGGAAGTCCTCCTCCAGGCCCCAACAGAACAGGAAGTCCTTGTCTCACAATCAGAACCGTGTTGAGTGTTGTGTGAGCATCAACCCGCCGAGCCCCAATGAAGTGTTGTTTCCTTTCTGGGCTGACAGAAGCTTCAGATCAGAGTAATGTGAATACAGCGGGAGATTAAAGGAGCGGTTCAGATCTATAACACTCACCAGAGGCAGAGAGACAGAGCAAAGAGGGACTCTGATCAATTACAGAGTTTGAGCTGAGAGAGTCTGCAGAGCCTTGAAACACAGCTCGCCCTCAGAGACAGGAAGCAGGAACTCCTCCCAGTGGTGGTCTGTAGGAGTGTTTCCACTTTGAAGCATTACCAGGTCCTCAGAGAGAGGAAACACTCCGTACTGAACAAGTGTCCTGTGTGTGTGTGTGTGTGTGTGTGTGTGTGTGTGTGTGTGTGTGTGTGTGTGTGTGTGTGTGTGGATGGCAGTTCACCAGCATGGACTTGGAAAGGTAAGCATACAATCTGTGCTCGTCTCTCACCGAGCCACGGACACATTTTCATAAGGGAGCGTTGTGACGATCCGAAATGTATTCAGCGCTTAAATATTATTTATATGGAACGTCTCGGACTGAGTGATATGATCCTCAAAAGATTATGATTACATTTTAGAAAGATTACAAAAAAAAGTGCCATGCAAAGTGTCACATTCTGTTCATGTCGTCCAATTAAAAAGCCAATTTAACATAAATGTGGAAGCAGCTCGGACTCTTCAGCGGTTTTAGATAATTTATTCATAATCCAGGGTGGTTTATCAGATTAACGAGATTGCTATAAACACTGGCACAATATAGATATTCACTCTCTTGGTTCAGCCAATGTGTGAATGTGTGTTTCTGTTTGCTTTCTACAGTCACTGTGTGTGTGTGTGTGTGTGTGTGTGTGTGTGTGTGTGTGTGTGTGTGTGTGTGTGTACCTTCAGGTTGATTATGTGCGTCTGTACCAGCAAATTAAACAGCTTCTGTGCTGAGAAGAGAAATTGTACTGCATTTAGAAAACCACTCGCCCTGGAGAGGAAGAGAGAGAGAGAAAGTGTGTATGTGTTCGTTAGCTCCTCACTTATGGCGAACAACCGCCGTGGATCTGGAAAGGTAGAAGTACAAACTGTGCTTCTTGTCAGCATCTCACCCTTCCTTGTGCAGCCCCAGTAACACGGTGCACATCTCCCGTCTCTGGTTTTCTAATTGGCGAGCAGCCTCCTCCCACCAGCTGTCAGCAGAGGGCCCCATCGCGGAGCTCCGAGCCAGCCAATTACTGCGGAGGCTCACGCCACGAGGACCCGGCCAGACATCCACAGCCTCCCGGAGGGCTCTGCCGAGGCCTCCGGTGACGGGGAGGTCAAAGCGGGTCAAACGGCGCCTTTCGCCGTGGCTTCATCGTAATGGACCTGACACACCGGGACAGCTCGGAGCCACGGGGTCGCCTGGGGGAGGCGGAGGGAGGGGAAGTGTGAGGAGGCCACGAAGGAGGGAGGGCCGGGTAAGAGAGAGAGGGACAAACAACACAGGAGAAAGAGAGTGTGAGCGGCCGGTGATGTCGCTGATTAGACATCCAGCATGTCCGTGTTGAGTGAATCTGAGGACCGGAGCAGAGATCAGACGGCGCTCGATTAAAGAAAACAGTGAAATGAGACGGTTTAGAAGTGTGAAGAAGACTGAGGAAGAGGACTGCCAGCAGGATGACGTCGGTCCTCACGGGGAGAGTCTACACTCTTTTCTTTCAGGAAGACCATCCATACGTCCACCCATTATCTTTTTCCACTCATCCCGGACCGGGGCGTTCTTAGCGGACTGTACCAGAAGTCCAGGACTTAACTCAAACCCCCGTGGTGTTCCCGGGCCAGACAAGATATATAATCCCTCCAGTGTGTCCTGGGTCAACCTCGATGCCTTATCTTACCAGTTGCATGTGCTTGGAAAGCCTCTAAAGGCAGGAGGGGTCCGGATCAGGTGCCTGAACCACATAAGCTGGCCCCTTTCCACACAAAGGAAAGGCATCATTCCCTATGAATGTCTAATCTCAACACACTGCACCACTTTACCTCCAGGTCTGAGACCAAGTACCTCAGGGTCTTGTTCTCCAGTGAGGGTACCGCTGTTCATATTGACCGGTTCAGGTCACGGTCTGATTTAGGGTAACAGAACCACATCATCTGCAAAGAGAAGGTCACAAAAACTGGACAATCTTCTGCCCCTTAAGGTTTTGTTTAAGGAACAACGTCTGTGGAGGCCACCTCTCTGGGTGTACTGACAGCTTTGGTTTTACAAGGACCAGGGGGCTCGTAGCGAAGACCCTGGTACCCCACATGTCAACACTGGTCCCAACAGGACTCCCTGGAGGACCCCAGGGGTCCACTAAACAAAACAAATCAGGAAAATTGTTTCCTCTCAGGAATGATAGTTACGAGATGAACTCTTCAACAACAAACCGGTGAGACATGGATCAAGTCAACTAGCTTCTTTGACAATTTAGTAAATAAAACATTTTGTGCCACTAAAGTTTCATTTATTTTTGAAGGACTTAACGAATTTGTCTTTCAACATCTTATGAAAGGAAAAGCATAGCGCTGGCTCTAGGAATTAAAAGCTAAACACTACAAGGAAATCACACAGCAGAGTTGAGGGGAACTGGCTTCAAATGGACTTTAATGGGACGTAATAACTGTAGTCACGAACATTTAGTGTTCACAGCTGATGAATGACTGAAGAACAGACAGCAGAGACACCACAAGAACAATACCACATGGCTGACTGTTTATTTTGTAAAACCCTAACCTCATAGGGTGAAGGGTGGCCAATAGATTTATAAAAATGATTAAAAACATGGAGATACAGGGTTTACACCCGACAGCTAAAAATGTGTTGGCTTTCTGTTGGATAATTGCCAAATTATGAATTCAGATGTGGAGAGAGAGAACTAACCAAACGTATAAAACACAACCCCAAAGTTCAGCCGGGGAATATGACGGGTGTCGTTTCTAAAGGTGCGGTGAACCTGTTACCTGATGTGGGGAACGCCACACCAGCACCTCCAGCCCTCCAGCTGCCTGTGTGTGTGTGTGTGTGTGTGTGTGTGTGTGTGTGTGTGTGGAGAGGCTATTAAAACAGCGCTGACCTCCCAAAATGCACTAAGTGTTGCCGCGGAGAGCCGCCAGGGACGGAGAGGCGAGCGGACCAAAGGGAAATTTATATGGAAATCACTGGGCTGCGTAATGTCTCGGCACTAACAGACACACACTAACACACACACACACACACACACACACACAAACACACACACTAACACACACGCTGCTGATGCTTCACCAAATCTTGGTGTTTTTATCTCATTTGTGTGATTGTGCGACAACGTGCCCGTTGTGTCACCGAGCGGTCGCTCGCTCCGTGATGGGTAATCTTCGTGTCACGTGACTAAACACTTCTGCAACGTAACCGACTGAAGTGAAAAAGCTTCAGCGACGGATTCTCTGGTTCAACTGGATGGAACAACAATCTGATTCAACCTTGGAAATGATGCTCATAGAATATTAATTGTGCAGCAAATGTAAAATAGTCAGCTGATCACAACTTATTAATAACTTTCATGGCGTCGCTCCTCCGTATTCCTAATATGATAACTTCAGTTCTTTAGCAGCAACAAACACCGTTAGCTCTGTCAGCACGTTGGCACCATTAGCGCTGTTATCGGATATTAATTTAATTTATTCTTTAAATTATTTAACCTTTTTAGCCCCAGTTGAGCCGCAGCTATTTTTCTCAAAAACTCAGACTGTTTTTTTAACCTCATACTAAATACAGAATATCTCCTCAACCACAGGGCTATATGAATAATTTAAAAAGGTTTAATATACAGAAAACACTTGTGAGACTAGTTAAGAGGTTCATGTAGCAGTATGTGTGTTACTGGTTTATTGGTTGATGGTTGAACACAGGAAAGAAATAAATAAATAATAATTTCTGGAAAAAAGCATATCATTGTTTTGTCTACTATAAAATATCACTATGTGTTAACAGTGTCTCTGTAAAGTTTGACTTTGATTAAGTGAAGTTAAATACTTTTAGTAATTACTTTAGTGTACATTTCGTGTACCGTAAGTTTAGGTCCGCTGAGAGCCAAAATGCCCTAACTTTCTTCCTGGACCTTGAACGCCTCTCATCCACAACAGCTCAAGCAGATGCACCAATACATACCAAGCAAGGCCGTGTGGAATATCTCTAGTCATATTTATGGGTTATGTTAATATTTATGGTTGAATTGTGCTATAAACATGTAAAGATATGCTCTTGTAAGATCAGGCTGTGTAGATTTTCTTTGATATGTCACATCAGTGGCTCTGGTATCGATTCTTGGAGAGTGAGGAAGACCTCCTGATGAAGAATTCTGCTCACATTTTCTGGGGCTCAAACAGAAATTCTGGCCAAATCTTTCACATTGCAACTTGAATACCATCAGTCATTTTAATAAGCTCAGTATACGTGTATCAGGTTATTTCAGCCGTTTGCAGCAGTTGTGACTGGAATAGCGATAGCTTATTAAAAGTTATTAATTATTTTTAAGTTATTATTATTATTGTTATTAATAAAGGTGCAGCTTCTTTCTTTCCCAGCACGATGGACCCAACAGCCAGCGGCTGCAGCAAAGAGGCGCTCAGCTGCAGAGAGCCGACAGTTTAGGGTTTACTTCTGAGTCCTCGTCTTCCAGCTCCGGGGACGCCAACATCAAAGTCTCTTTTTGTATTACACACTTTACAAGTTGTCGACTTGCTTTGTCGAGGTCTGCTTCTCTTTAGTGGGATTCTGTTTTGAACGGTTTAGGGATGGAAACGTTCTTAGAAGCTGCTAAAAGGAAAGGACTGTAGTATATGTGACAGAGGGTTGTGTAATCTTGTGTTGTGCGTCAGGACATGGATTATACCACGTGTGTGTGTGTGTGTGTGTGTGTGTGTGTTAGTATGTGTGTATGAACTGTCTCTTCTATCTTTGTGAGGACAAGTGTTTTTTGGTGAATGATTGATTAATACCATCCCACCCTCATGGGTTTATAATACAAATACACAGTAATTAAGTTTTACTCGGTCTGAAAGAGAATATTCTGCCTTCTCTCTCAGACCCGGCAAAGAACATCGACTACACAGTTTTTTTCATAGTCATCCATCCAACAGTAACAAAGTGAAGGTTAAAGGATGAGAGCAGTCGTTGGTTGATCTGTGTCCGTCCACAATGAGATGAACTGCAGACAACGTCAACCAGGGGCATCGAGCAACCTCCTGTCAGAGGAATCTCCGTTTCCATCGCATTATTTCTGTGCTTTCCTGAATAACAGGGATTTGGGTAAATCCCTCGAGCGCACACATGCTTACCATCCCTCGCTTTCTACTTTGTTTGGTCCTCTGGAGAAAAGAGAGTAGATCTTTGAGCGTTCCTGATGAAAACCAGCGTTTTGAGATGTGCTGACATGAAGGCGTCTCTCAGCAGCGTTCGAGCCCCACATGGGCACCACTGGTGCCTCCTCCCACCTGGTGCCCTCCTCCCACCTGCTGCCCTCCTCCCACCTGGTGCCCTCCTCCCACCTGGTGCCCTCCTCCCACCTGCTGCCCTCCTCCCACCTGGTGCCTCCTCCCACCTGCTGCCCTCCTCCCACCTGGTGCCCTCCTCCCACCTGGTGCCCTCCTCCCACCTGGTGCCCTCCTCCCACCTGCTGCCCTCCTCCCACCTGGTGCCTCCTCCCACCTGGTGCCTCCTCCCACCTGGTGCCTCCTCCCACCTGCTGCCCTCCTCCCACCTGGTGCCCTCCTCCCACCTGCTGCCCTCCTCCCTCCTGGTGCCCTCCTCTCACCTGGTGCCCTCCTCCCACCTGGTGCCCTCCTCCCTCCTGGTGCCCTCCTCCCTCCTGGTGCCACCTGGTGCCCTCCTCCCACCTGCTGCCCTCTTCCCACCTGGTGCCTCCTCCCACCTGGTGCCTCCTCCCACCTGGTGCCCTCCTCCCACCTGCTGCCCTCCTCCCACCTGGTGCCTCCTCCCACCTGCTGCCCTCCTCCCACCTGGTGCCTCCTCCCACCTGGTGCCTCCTCCCACCTGCTGCCCTCCTCCCACCTGGTGCCCTCCTCCCACCTGCTGCCCTCCTCCCTCCTGGTGCCCTCCTCTCACCTGGTGCCCTCCTCCCACCTGCTGCCCTCCTCCCACCTGGTGCCCTCCTCCCACCTGCTGCCCTCCTCCCTCCTGGTGCCCTCCTCTCACCTGGTGCCCTCCTCCCACCTGGTGCCCTCCTCCCTCCTGGTGCCCTCCTCCCTCCTGGTGCCACCTGCTGCCCTCTTCCCACCTGGTGCCTCCTCCCACCTGGTGCCTCCTCCCACCTGGTGCCCTCCTCCCACCTGCTGCCCTCCTCCCACCTGGTGCCTCCTCCCACCTGCTGCCCTCCTCCCACCTGGTGCCTCCTCTCACCTGGTGCCTCCTCCCACCTGGTGCCCTCCTCCCACCTGGTGCCCTCCTCCCACCTGCTGCCCTCCTCCTTCAGCATCCATCAGCGCTCCACCTCCATTCACCGCTCGCGGCTCGGCGACGACCAGGAGGCCGTGATTAGCGCTATTGTAGAGGGATGGGAGAAACCGAGAGAGCGCCACGAGCGAATGAATGGATGCCTTTCAAGCTGCTCATTATCTTGCTCCTTGAAAAAAAAGTGTGTGTGTGTGTGTGTCTTCCATAACGAGCAAACACACAAAGCACGGCCCAGCATCCGCTGCAGCGACGAGGGAGGATGAGCCTGTTTTTGTGTCCGCTTCGATATAAAAACACCTGTTTTCATTGTCGCTGATAATAATATACGATAATTGCTCACTTTTTTGGGGGGAGGGGAGGGGGTATGACTGTTGGCAAGTGGCACGCCGTATCGCTCGCAATCAAGGCCCGATTATCTTCGTGGGGCGGGAAAACATTTCAGGGAAATTGTGCTGGAAGGATCGTCTGACTGGGCGATCAGCTGAGAAGCTGCACGGCCAAAACATCAAAGACATCAACAAACACTTATTAAAGATATTCAGAAACACCAGACGTGTTCGGTCCTCAACCAGAAGACCGATGACAGCAGCTTCACCACAAGCTTTAAAGACATCTGGAGGAGCATCTTCACCCAACATTTTATTATTTCTTTATTCCACTTGAAAAGTGAATTTTTCTTTCTTTTTCTTATTCCTCATCTAGTATCCTGCATGCTGTGCATCCTACATTTTTAATATTCACTCTTTAAAAAGGACAAGGTTGTGTTTTAATCTAAATCATATATACATAGTGGTGTAAAATGGTCAAACTAAGCATTATCAAAGTATATGTAACAGGTGTGTGCACACTGCATGCATTCATAACAGAACTATGAATTATAATGTTTTTCATTGTCTTGTATTATAGTGTTTGCTGTTGGATTTGATTGACATTAAATGGTAATTACCTGCCGGGGACGACTGAAGGAAATTAGCTGTCTGGCTTATTGTGGCACAAACACATTGAGGTAGAAACGTGATTAATGTGCACGGCCCCCGGTAAATTAATACATAACATAATATATATAACGTATATAAACAAAGAGAGGGACTTCACATACACATGAATGGACACATTCATAAAAATGCCCACGGGCATAAATAAACTCCAATTTAAACAATGAACACTTTTCCTCCAGTCTCCTCTTGGACCTGGTCCGCCAGATAACTGTAGAGCCTCCTGACCACCCCCCCCCCCCCCCCCCCCTCCCCCATGGTCCTCCTTGTTCTCGGCCTTTAATGAGTCCCTGCAGCCGCTCTGCTTTGAGGCCTTAAGCCGAGCAATTAACATACGAGCAGAGCTGTAATGAGGAAACTCTGTTTATGGAAATGTGTTTAAGGCCGAGTCTTCAAAGCAACCCACACAACACAACTTCTTCTTCTTCTTCTTCTTCTTCTTCTTCTTCTTCTTCTTCTTCTTCTTCTTCTTCTCTTGCAGACTCCATAAGAGGCAGCCGCTCCGCTGTGAGTACTCCGGCGTTTGTCGTGGAAAAGTTTGGACTTGCATGAGAAAGAAACCAGAGTGTGTGTGTGTGTGTGTTTGAGTGTGTGTGTGTGTGTGTGTATGTGTGTGTGTGTGTGTTTGAGTGTGTGTGTGTGTGTTTGTGTGTGTGTTTGAGTGTGAGTGTATGTGTGTGTATGTGTGTGTCGGCGAGCGCTAGCTAGCATTGGCTTGTTTATGACTTTTAGCAGGTGCGCCTTGTAATCCATTTTTACAGTCAGGAACGATGACCACGTAGGACTTTCTGATGAGGGTCCTGAGTCCCCCCTCCCCCCACCATAAACAGCAGCTCCTCCTTTATCTCCAGGGATCATCTCTAGGAGTCAGATCTTCGGGCGTTTCTTTCCCGTCTTCACGCTGCGACTCACACAACGCCGCGAGAGAGAGAGAAGCGATTAGAGGGATGGAGAGGACGGAGAGAGAGAAGCGGTTAGAGGGATGGAGAGGACGGAGAGAGAGAAGCGATTAGAGGGATGGAGAGGACGGAGAGAGAGAAGCGGTTAGAGGGATGGAGAGGACGGAGAGAGAGAAGCGATTAGAGGGATGGAGAGGACGGAGAGAGAGAAGCGATTAGAGGGATGGAGAGGACGGAGAGAGAGAAGCGGTTAGAGGGATGGAGAGGACGGAGAGAGAGAAGCGGTTAGAGGGATGGAGAGGACGGAGAGAGAGAAGCGATTAGAGGGATGGAGAGGACGGAGAGAGAGACGGGTTATGTTTGATTACTCACGTCAGAACCAATCACGGTCATATCACCAGATGATGAACTCGTACAGTTCTTGACAGCAGTGAAATTACAATTTGAATATATTACAGTTAAGATCTGTGTGTGTGTGTGTATGTGAACCGCCATGTGTGTGTTTCTTGGTTCATCATTATTAGGGGGGGGGGGGGGGGCGTTACAGACGTTTATAAATAAACAAAGCCCCCCCCCCCCCCCCCAGTACATCTTGTCGGCGCTCCTAAACGTGCGTTGACAGTCTGTCAGCCTCCATTCGGCCTCAGCTCTCACGACTTTCCTTTTTCCTCCTCCCATATACTCTGGATCCTCTTCATCATCTCCTCCTCTTCCTCTGCCTCTGCTAATTAGCTCCTTCACCATGGGGGGGGGGGGAGTCCAGCAGGCTTCACATGCAGAACTGTGAGCGTGTTAACTCGTGTGAGTGGATGAACACACACACCACTTCACCGTGATGTGGACGGAGCGTTGGCCCCCGAGGGCCCGCTGGTGTTGAACAGCATCACCGTCACCCGGCGCTGGTGCAGCCCCCCTCCCCCCCACCACCCCCACCACCACCACTCGAGGCCATGTTCTACATGTTCTACATGTTCTACATGTTCTACATGTCCTCCTTGATTCGACCTCACTGTTATTGTGATTATGTCATCGTACGGGTTGAAAAGCTGGACGCGGAGAGGAAGTGAAAACACACTGAAAGGGTTAAAGTTGAAAAACATGGACAACTCCCCAGGTGGTCAATCACCTGGCACCCGAAAAGAACCCTAAAGGACCCTAGAGGACCCTAAAGGACCCGCTCAACCCCGTGGCCACACATCTCGTACAGAACCTTAAGAGTGAGGATGAGGAGAATAAGAAACAGGGTGAGAGTCAGACTTTTTAATTGGATGTGCGAAAATAATCAAACTAGCAACAAACAAACAAAATAATAATTCTACAAAACCGCGACAGACGAGCCGAACAGGAATTACTCCTTCAGTTTGTTTCTCTGCTTCTCAACTGATACGTTACAACCTGGAAACAATGACTCTGCATCGAATGGCCCGGAAACAATCCCACTAATTACATCAGTTAATGAGCCAGGTGGGCCAGGTGGTCCAGGTGGTCCAGGTGGTCCAGGTGGTCCTGGTGGTCCTGGTAGTCCTGGTAGTCCTGGTGGTCCAGGTGGTCCAGGTGGGCCAGGTGGTCCAGGTGGTCCTGATGGTCCTGGTGGTCCAGGTGGTCCAGGTGGTCCAGGTGGGCCAGGTGGTCCAGGTGGGACGGACAGGACTCCTTCTCTTGCTTTTTATTCCTTTCTTTACAGAGAAGAGAAGAAATGTTTAAATCTGTGTAAAACAAATTTAAATAAAAAAACACGAGAGAGAAAGATAGAATGAGGTTGTCAGGGGAGTGAAAACAACAGAATGTAAATGAGGGGAGAGGGAGGAGAGGGAGAGAGAGATGATAGGAAGAGAGAGAGAGAAAGAGAGAGAGATGATAGGAAGAGAGAGAGAGTTGATAGGAAGAGAGAGAGAGAGAGAGAGAGAGAGTTGATAGGAAGAGAGAGAGAGTTGATAGGAAGAGAGAGAGAGAGAGAGAGAGAGAGATGGATTGTAACAACCAGAGATTGCTTCACCCGTGCAGGAGAGACGTCGTCCGTGGTTACCGGATTGTACGTTTAGGCTGTTGCATCTTCATCATCATCTTCATCATCTTCATAACCCGGTTCCTTACTCTTCATCCCCTGTAACTGAACGTGGTTAACAGCTCTCAGTATTGATCCGGAGGTCCTCCTCTCACCAGGAGTCTCCTAACGAGCTCGTTAACTCATCACTGACGGTCAGAACATAATTAGACGCCTTATGAATTACAAGAAGTTTGAATTGGCCAAGTATGGACGAGCCTCCTATACCCCATTAATTAAGCATAAATAATCCTTGATATGCGTATCCATAAGTCCACATGCAGGTAAGAGCAGACGTCCTTAACTTCCCTCTGACCTCCGTCTGTCAACGGGACGCCACGAGATGTCACTTGAGGGCGACTGTGGCTCAGTGGTTAGCAAGTCGGTCTTTCAATCAGAAGGTCGGTGGTTCGATCCCCGGCTCCGGCAGTCTGTGTCGTTGTGTCCTTGAGCAAGACACTTAACCCTCATTGCTCACCGTTGCTGTGTCTACGGTCTACTGTACACTGTATATCATGTAAGTCGCTTTGGATAAAAGCGTCAGCTAAATGAAATGTAATGTAACTTCAAGTGTTCTTCAGACATTATTGAGGGCGGGTGGGACGGGACCAGCTCAGAAACATCACAAACAAACACCTCGGTGTAAACAGATGTTTTATTTAGAGGCCTCGGCGTGGGGGGACATCGGCGTTCATTAGCGTCCTCGTCATGCTGCAGCCGGACTTCAGGAACTGCAGCCAGCTGGAAAAAAAAACAAGATGGAGGTGATCGCGCTGTTTTGAAGCCGTGGGTTTGGCCTTGTGGCCGTCGCCAACATTAGAGGGCGGAGCTAAATGCAAACGAACGCTGATGAAGACCAAAACCTAGGGATGCACCGATACCGATACCGGTATCGGGTATCTGGCCGATACTTCGTTAAAATACTCGTACTCGTATCGGTTTCAATTGCCGATACCAAGAACCGATACCACTCAACAGTATTTCGCTACAACAAACTGGTCGCGCTTTGTGGAGAAAAAGATTTGTTGTCCTACCTGACTTCAACGTCTAGGGCAGGGGTCGGCAACCCGTGATCCAGAGCCGCATACGGCTCTTTCGTCGCTCTCTTGCAGCTCTTGCAGCAAGGTGTGTAGAGTAATGTGCGTCGCGTTTCTTACTGCCGTCCCGCCGGTTTGAATCAAACGGCTGCTGATCCACCTGAAGTAGCGCTGGCAGCGGCCTCATTCAGACGCTGTTGTGCGGCTACGGATGATATTATTGTAGCCGAGTGTCTGTTGTGTGTCTATATTTGTAATTCTAATAAAATGAAAACACGCTGCAGGGTAACTTGAACCACTTTTTTATCTCCTTCACACACGTATATCCCACAATTCCACTCCTCTTTTCCTTTCCGTTTCTCCCTCCACAATAAAAGCACCGGAAACATAACTTGGAACACAGCTTCCTATATAATTGCTCGATCCCTAATATTATCGCTTACATTATGAACCCGGACACGGGGCGTTTTATGGTCCGACATTAGAGGGACTTCCACAAGAAGTTTAAAGCTTGGGATAGCCTTCTGTTAATTTTGTACTATAGGCTTGACATAATCTGCAGAGGATAAAATAAAATCTGCCTCCAAATTAATTGCACTTTCATGGAGACCAAATCTAAGAAGTATCGGTATCGGTACTCGGTATCGGCAAGTACACAAATAAAAATACTCGTACTCGTATCGGTTTGTAAAAAAGTGGTATCGCTGCATCCCTACCAAAACCCTTAATGGAGGTGAAAACTCTGAAAGGGTTAAAGTTGTGAGACAAAAACTCGGCCAAGTCTTAGACGGGGCAACGACCTGTCAATCACACAGCGGTACCTACGATACCCTACGAAGGGTCAACCCTCCTGTTCCTACAAAACCAACACGTGTAGAATCTTTTTAGAATAAACTTTTCTTTGTTTCTTTCTCCTGGCTGAAAGGTCGGGTTACAGGTCTCTCTACGTCGGTCCAGATGGACAACATCTGGACAAACTCGTTAGGGACGAGGGCGACAGTGGGTTAGGGATGTACCATTTAAGGAATATCCCTTTCTCCTGGTACATGGCTATGACCTCCCCCTCCCTCCCCCTTCCTGTGTCTAGCACCAAACAACTGAAGTGGATCATTCCATGCGACAGAACTCGGAGCAGCTCTCCTGGTGGAAGTTACTCCTCATGTTTCCACGTCTGGAAGCTCGGCCGGCTCCCTCGTAAAAAGACATGTTTTTGCCACCGAGGCGATAAGACGGGAACGCATGCGAGAGGCCGACGCGCTGTAAGGCTTCCTGAGGCGTGACGGGGGGGGGGGGGGGGGGGGGGCTACAAAACATGGATATCACATTATTGAGACGAGAGTCTGAGGAGGCCGGCCGGCTGTGAGTCCTCGTCTGGCAGGAGGAGGGTTGAAGGTGTGTGTGTGTGTGTGTTCATCCTCTGCTGCTCTGCTCTGTGGATACCTGGTGGGATGAGACGGAGGAAGAGGGCGTCGGCTCGGAGCGGACCATGGAAAGTCGATGGGAATCCAAAACGTTTAATATCGTGTTAACGTGAATATTTGCATCGCGTATGGAAGTCAGGACCTCGCTGCAATTCTGATTATCCAGTCGAGGACGGCAACGACTCCCCCGTTCACCACAGGGCTGAAATCAAAGATGACACAGAGAGAGAGAGAGAGAGAGAGAGAGAGAGAGAGAGAGAGAGAGAGAGAGAGAGAGAGAGAGAGAGAGAGAGAGAGAGAGAGATGAGGGAGAAAGGCAGACGAGAAGAAGAAGTAAGAGAACAATGTGTTGGTTAAATGTTAATTAACCAGAGACACAGAAAAGGCAGCATGTAGGGCATTATGATAGGGAGGATGGAGAAAAGAAAAATGGAGGGGAAGAGTTGAGTGCGCTAACAACAACCACACGGCGGCCCGGCGGCGTGGGGGAGGGTCAGCGCCGTGGGGGGGGGCTTAACCCATCAACGCAGCAGGTGTGGCACCGTAAGCCTCTCAGAGGACCTTTACCATCTAATTGGTTGACGATGTAAAAGTAGAGAACATGACTGGATAAGCTGCCGTCAAACTCTGTGCATCGTTCAGCGCACTTTTAGATTCATGCAGCACTTCTCAACCGCTTCAGAAGCTCAAACTGATACACTGAAGCACATGAAAGCACAACAGACCATTAAGGGTTCCATTGAGGCCTCTGCTCCATCAGCACCTGGTACCCGTCCAAATCAGGTCCCTCGGTTCCCTCAGCTAGAACCGGGTTGAAGTCAGTTATTGAGTTATTCTGCACCAATAAGGAACTAGAACCTTCATTGTTCCAGTTGGTTCAGTTTAGGCATGAGCACTGATAACAGCCTCTGGTTCTGACCTGCATTCTCTCTCCTGACCACCAGGGGGCGACTCCTCTGTTTGTATAGAAGGCTATGCTTCATGTGTTAAAGCTGCATTCTCTCTCCTGACCACCAGGGGGCGACTCCTCTGGTTGTATATAAGTCTATGCTTCATGTGTTAAAGCTGCATTCTCTCTCCTGACCACCAGGGGCGACTCCTCTGGTTGTATAGAAGTCTATGCTTCATGTGTTAATGCTGCATTCTCTCTCCTGACCACCAGGGGGCGACTCCTCTGGTTGTATAGAAGTCTATGCTTCATATGTTAAAGCTGCATTCTCTCTCCTGAGCACCAGGGGGCGACTCCTCTGGTTGTATAGAAGGATATGCTTCATGTGTTAAAGCTGCATTCTCTCTACTGACCACCAGGGGGCGACTCCTCTGGTTGTATAGAAGTCTATGCTTCATGTGTTAAAGCTGCATTCTCTCTCCTGACCACCAGGGGGCGACTCCTCTGGTTGTATAGGAGTCTATGCTTCATGTGTTAAAGCTGCATTCTCTCTCCTGTCCACCAGGGGGTGACTCCTCTGGTTGTATAGAAGTCTATGCCTCATGTGTTAAAGCTGCATTCTCTCTCCTGACCACCAGGGGGCGACTCCTCTGGTTGTATAGAAGTCTATGCTTCATGTGTTAAAGCTGCATTCTCTCTCCTGACCACCAGGGGGTGACTCCTCTGGTTGTATAGAAGTCTATGCTTCATGTGTTAAAGCTGCATTCTCTCTCCTGACCACCAGGGGGCGACTCCTCTGGTTGTATAGAAGTCTATGCTTCATGTGTTAAAGCTGCATTCTCTCTCCTGACCACCAGGGGGCGACTCCTCTGGTTGTATAGAAGTCTATGCTTCATGTGTTAAAGCTGCATTCTCTCTCCTGACCACCAGGGGGCGACTCCTCTGGTTGTATAGAAGTCTATGCTTCATGTGTTAAAGCTGCATTCTCTCTCCTGACCACCAGGGGGCGACTCCTCTGGTTGTATAGAAGTCTATGATTCATGCGTTAAAGCTGCATTCTCTCTCCTGACCACCAGGGTTCTGTACTTTCTTCCTCCATATGTTAGCATGCTAGCTCGTTAGCATACAGCTATCTCAGCCTCAAAGCTCATCACTCTACGAGAGCAATATTAGCATAATGAATGGTCAGTTTATGGTTGCTTAGCAGCAGTCGGCCGCTCACTCTGGGATTAATTAAGTGTTCCTCATCTCGTGCCTCCGGTTTACCAGCAGCCCTTCAGGCTGATCCAGGGTCAGAGGATCCGGCAGAAGAGAGTATTTTAATGAAAGCCTCTGTACATAGAGATGTTTCTATGACAACAATGTATCACCGTTGTAAACTATCTATTCTTTGATGGACGAAACAAAGCAGTGTGAACACACACACACACACACATATATATATATATATATATATATATATATACATATATATGACCATTGTGTATATGATGACAATAGTTAAACATCTATCTTCATTTACCTGTAAAATAAGTGAAAAGATGGAGTTCATATCACATTCACTGTCAGAATCCATTTTCTTGGGAAAAGGTTGCAGACTAATTTGCTCCAGCTGGGATGGATCGCTCAGCCCTGCACTCTGAATTATGAATACTTCATCTTCCTCAGAGGAGTCAAAGGGATTCACCTGGCCGGAGTTTAGAGGAAGAAATCTGTATTTACAGGCTGCATTCCAACAGGTAACAGCCGCCATCTTGAGAAGGGGAATAAAACAAACAGGTGCTTTTACTTTCTGACGTGAAGATGTGTGATTTTATTTATGCATCTTTGAGTTCTGAGGCTCTGATGCAGATGGAAAGCAACACATTCTGTTTTGTTCTTCCTCTTCTGGCATCAGGATCAGGCGCCTTCATCCATCCTCCCTCTCCGGTTCTTCATCACTCATCAAAGAGCAGCCACCGTTACTGGGAGGCTGAGGGCGGGACTGGAACCAGACCGATCTCCACTGGGGATAAGTAAGTGACGGATGAATAGGCATCAATAACTTGCATCACTTATTAACGGGTTCGCTTTTTATGAATCACCCAAGGCCTGTGTGTGTGTGTGTGTGTGTGTGTGTGTGTGTGTGTGTGTGTGTGTGTGTGTGTGTCTGAGGCTGAACCCCAGACCCCTCAATCTCTCCTCAGCATTATAACCCATTTAATTCTGTTATTTCCACAGGATTACGAGGACATGTGTCCAAACACTAGTTTGGCAAATAACAACAATATCTCCCCCCACTCCTCCTACACACACACACACACACACACACACACACACACACACACACACACACACGCCCTCTGCCCAACAACAAGCCATCAGCTTAGTGCCGATTCAAGAGGATGCCAAGCAGCAGACGATAACCATCCGCCGAGAGGCCAACAGGAAATTGGCGCGATGGGGAATGTTTGCTCTGGAGGGCTCGATGGGGACGCCGATCACGAGTCTGCTCCTGGACGAGGAGCTGGGCGGCGACGAGGAGATGGGCGGCGGAGAGGAGATGGACGGCGACGAGGAGATGGACGGCGACGAGGCGATGGGCGGCGACGAGGAGATGGACGGCGACGAGGCGATGGGCGGCGACGAGGAGATGGGCGGCGACGAGGAGATGGGCGGCGACGAGGAGATGGACGGCGATGGGCGGCGAGGTGCTGCAGGGGTCCACTCGGCTGAGGTGCTCAGCTTTAACAGATTCTGTAGACTCCAGGTTTCACACGACTTCACGGACCAGATCATGAAGACGCAGACAGGAAGTCAGGATATTAGGTGAAGCTTGGGGTGAGTTTCCATCCTGGATCCACGGTGGCCCCTTTGGGTGCCTTTATCGGTCGTTAATGACCGGTCTTCTCCTGACATCACATCATTTCCTGATCTGACGACCAGCATGCACTGCTTTACACCTGGAGACCTCCTGAGATCAGAGCTCACGGTCCTGCTCTATATGAGGATACATCAGAAGAAATGTCAGCCAGACATTCAAAGAAGAAGAAGAAATCAAGCACAACCGCTATGATCTTTAATATTTAGTCTCTAAAAGCATATTTCTTAGGAATAGAACAAAACATTGTGTTTTTTTAAACCAGATCAGATTAATATTGTACCCGTTTCATGAGGGATGATATTCAAAAGGAAGAAACTTTCCTTCACAAGAGTTTTATGAAGACCAGAAGAAGATTCTGTGTCTGCTGCATGAATATCGTTTATGACGAGAGTGGAGCTGGCAACACGCGTGCAATCTATTGCAGCATTCTCTTTCTGGAATATAATAACTCAATTCACTTCATTATTGATTTTATTTTACTGTCCACTCATAAAGAACGTCTCCTTTAGCAGGAGTGAGCAGTTGGCCGTTAAACCCTAAAAAACTATTTTTGTGCTACGATAAAAAAAAAAACTCAAACAGAGAAGATCGACAAAGAGGAAGACTACTAGATTGAAAATATAAAAAAATATGTAAAGTTATGTTTGTTTTTATCCAGAGAAAGCAAAGGAGTCACATGCAATAATGTGCAATGGAGCTTTTTCTTGTTATAGAAGATGGAAGTCGACTGCATCAGCTATTCTGCGTATTTATATTAAAATATGTAACAACCCACTGACAGCGTCAGCTTCGCCACATCTCCATAAACTAAATCCACCACACGACACCGACGGTGGGATAAATAACTTTCAGAGTTGAGCCTTTTGATTTCTGGCTGATTGAGGGTGAGCCGGAGCTCTGAGCCAGCCGAGCTCCAGAGGGTCCAGGGGTCTGCACACCGCCCGCCTCCCCACGCTGACTCCTCCCCACGCTGACTCCTCCCCATGCCGATTCCTCCCCACACCGCCCGCCTCCCCACGCTGACTCCTCCCCACACCGACTCCTCCCCATGCTGACTCCTCCCCACGCTGACTCCTCCCCATGCTGACTCCTCCCCCCGCCGACTCCTCACACTGGACCTGGAGCCCACAGCTCGACATGTCAGGCCTTAGGAGAAATTGACATGAGTAGTTGATCCAAGTTTGAATAAACCAGAATTATTAACATGTTACAGATAAAGTCTCATTTTAGTCCGGGGGTGACTGTGGCGCAGTGGTTAGCAAGTCAGTCTTTCAATCAGAGGGTCGGTGGTTCAAACCCCGGCGCAGCCAGTCCATGTCGTTGTGTCCTTGAGCAAGACACTTAACCCTAATTGCTCACCGTTGCTGTGTCTACTGTATATCATGTAAGTCTCTTTGGATAAAAGCGTCAGCTAAATGAAATGTAATGTAATGTAGTCTCTGCAGACATCTGAAACTAGAAGCGTTTATTCAGGCTCCGGTGTGAACCAGTGAAAACAGGCCAGAAGAAGAAAAAGGGAGCCGAGCGGCGGCGGTGCACTCAGCTGTGTTCCCACCGGGGAGCAGCTGAGGACTCAGCAGGCCGTCGGTAAAAAGATCTTTTTAAAATGTGCAGCTACAACTGTGCAACCAAATGAGTGTGCAGCTCGCACGTGAGCGAGTGGATTCATTACTGCAGACCTGTTGGACTGGTCATCTGGAATATTCCCATTCCTTAAACTGGTCCGGGGATGAGTGTGCAGCAGCGAGCAACACAAGACACGACCAGACGGCCGTGAAGCTGCATCCCGTGTGGCTTCATAACCAAAAGCATTCATCACAGCCATGACGGGAGCTTTTTATATTAGAATCAGTTTCTCCGAGTGCGCGGTACTCTCCCGTTGACGTTCCCGTCCTCGCGAAGCCGCCGACTCGACTCCGGCAGCGGGTTCTGCAGCGCTCGGGAGAGACGGCTTCATTGAATTAAGCCGCGCTCAGAGTGACAGCTCACATTTGTACTGCGCTGTTATATTGCCTCGCATTACAGCAGCAATAACACGGCGTATGAGTCAGTCCATCATCATCATCATCATCAGGTTCATATGAAGACGTCGAGGATGCAGCGGCTTCTATTGTTTCTGTGCAACTATTCAAAGGGTTGTGATTACGTGTTGGGATCAATATTTTCTTTATGGAACATTAACTCTTAACCAGTAACACACATACTGAGAGGTACCCATACGTATGAATATCACATGTGTTTATTATAACAGCAACATTATTCAAATAGACCTTGTGGTTGCAGAGATACGCTTTAGTTTGGGTATGACATTATTATTATTATTATTATGAGGCCTAGAATAATGTTTCTAAAAGGTTAACACATAAATTAGCACTAAAACAATATGATTTGGGTTAAAATGATTCCGGCCCAGTTGCTCGTCAAAGCGTCTCGAAATGCAATCTCTTGGTTTCGTCTACGGGGACACGAATCGTCTGTTTTATTAAATAATGCCGGTGGAATATAATATTAAAGTGTCAATCTGCCGAGGCCCCATTTACCAGCGGTAACTAATATTACGGGACCCGGAATGCTGGGGGAAGCCAAACAAACGCCTCATCATTTTTAATAAAGACGTCAGGTCATAATTGTTGTTCTGTCATCATCGTGCTGCACACGACAGCAGACTGCCGGAAGGGGAAGTGGGCGGTTCCCTCGCTCTGGCGCTCCGTCCAGCAGCTCCTGACGTTCCCATTACCCCCGACACGCTGCAGCCTGATCCCAGCCGGCGAGCCAGCGAACGCCTGCAGACAAACACACACAGCTCATAACACTGCAGCCATGTCTTCGATCAGGCCGAAGCCAAAACACCATGACTCCTTCTGCAAGATACACCGCCTTAAAGACACATTATTATTAATACTTTCAGACTTTAACTGTCATTATATTGTCTTTTAAAGCATTGTTTGTTCCGTGGTGCTTCAGCGGTGGAACCAGAGAGATTCAGACTCTCCCCCCGCAGAACAAAGGCTCTCAGCAACCCTCCGACGGCAACGTAACCCAGAGAAGGCAGACGAGCGTTCCACCGGAATAACTCGGGCTCGGCGGCTGGCTGTGAGCGCTGCTGGCCGCCGGCAGCACAAGAGGCTGCGCACACAGCTGCAGGAAGTCATCAGGCTGCGGCCCGCTAATCCGTCTGGCTGCCGGTTGTGTTGGATCGTCTGGTTTGTTTGGACTTGAGATGTCTGCCCTTTGGCCTCGGCATCGAGTTGTGAAGGGAAGAATAAATTCAGGGTTTTATGAGGTCTACTGAGACAGAGAAGTTGTTGGTGATTGTTTCTCATTACAGTCCAAACTTAAAAATCCCTATGCAGCGATTGTGGATTTATTAAAAAACAAAGGACCACTATCCAACACGTGTGTTTAGATACCTGCTAGCTTAGCGACATTAGCCTCAGCTGTGCTTCGTTTTGAGGGCTAGTTAGCGAACGGCAGCATGCTAATGCACTGAACTAAGCTAGCTCAGAGCGTCGACATAGACAGTAGTAACGGACGTTCATTTATTTTCAAGCTGCATCCATCTGTAGGCTATAGCGCCAACTGGTGGCCAAATATATCTTTTCCAAACAAGTTGATAAAAGCGCCTAATTAGCTTTTTTTTGTTCAACATTTAAAAAATAGCAGGTTCATAGTAAGCAGGCTTGTAGAGGATCCGTCTTCATGTTGGATCCCCGTACTGCACCATCAGCAACATATCGGAGCACTCGAGATCCCCGACGTGCACGGTGCACGTAGTTAATACCCCAACGCAGAAGTGTTAATTCAATTTAATGCCCAGACTCTAAAGAATCCCGAGAGCCCCAAAGCCATGAAACTCAAATGAAGATATAAACTGCTGCAGTAAATAGAAAGGTCACACAAACGGGTTTTCTGAGCAGCGATTCCTCATCCGGGCCTTCGGAGGCCAGAGAACGGCTCTGAGATACTTAACTGGTGGTGAGGTTTTAAATCGGCCTCTTGATGAGATGGGAGGAAGGAGCGCTCCGGGTCGTTAATCACGGGACTGTTGCCTCTGCCGGTCCCACTGTGGGGCCGGGCGTCATCCAAAGCACCGTGCTGGGTTTTACATGGTAAATGGACTTCCCACTACATCCCATCCCATTCACCCACTGGTGGAAGAGGCTGCCATGCCCAGCAGGACTAAGTCCATCCCCATCCCCGGCTCCGATTGGGAGCCATTTTGGATTTCGCCGTCTCGCCCGAGGACACTTGGACCGGAGAGGAGCTGGGGAATCGAACATGAGGTTCACATGTATCATACGATGGTTTGTGGACTTCCACATAAATCAAACGGGAAAAAGTTCATCTCAAGGAGACGGAATTAACAAACTTGTTTCTTCTTCTTCACCCCCTCCCCCTCCCCCCCACCATGGGAATCCAATTAGGATCGTTTCAACATGGCTGACACGCGGCTCCTCGCACCAGCTGCCCTTCTTCCGTTGGTTGGATTAAGCTCCTGTATGGACGGATGGAGGGAGGAATTAAGCAGGAAGCAATTACCTCTCCCTCCGCATGTCGACGCCCACTCACACATGCACACATGCACCCACCCACGAATAAAAAGAAATTCGCTTGAAGAGATACGTACATGCAATTAGCTCGACTCGGCGACGCTCTGCACCCAAAGCCCTGTGTATATATATATATATATATATATATATATATACACCTCACATGTTACAAACAGAAGGCCGACACACACAATAGGATCACTTTGCAGTAACCATGATGGCGAGGTGGAAAAATCCATTTTCCAATTTCTTTCCCTTATAGATTATCCTCAAGCTACTGCAGCAGCCAGGAGCTGTAGCACACACACACACACACACACACACACACACACACACACACACACACACACACACACACACACTCTGCCGCCTCATTGATTCACACACTGAGTCCAGAGACACTTCCACGGCCACACAACTCTTTCTTTGCAGAGCGGGATCGACCGGCTTCACACGAGGCCGTCGCTCTGGAATACAGATGTGAAGACGCCGCTCGGCCCCGTGGACGCAGACGTGTCTGTGAGGTAGAGGATGCGTGGCCTTGGATTAAAAGCTCAAGTGTTTGAGGATGAGTGTGCAGCGCTTATTCAACCGGGCGCTTTTCATGCCACAAGGCAACCGACATCGGTCTGCTCCTCTTCATCGTCCTCATCCTCATCATCCTTCTCATCCTCATCATCCTCATCGTCCTCATTATCATCCTCCTCCTAGCACAGTTTCTCTGTGTATTCATGTAAACACCAAATAGTAGATATGATCATAACGAGGACTTTGGATAAACGACCAATTAGACTTCTGTGTTTAGAGATAAAAAATAAAAAGTATCCAGTGGGAAGTACAGCCAAACACCAGGTATAAATATATATATATATATATATCTATATATATAGATATATATATTGATAAATATATATGGGGGAACTTTCAAAGCACAGGTTACTCAACCTGTGTACTGTTTGCTCAGCATCCAATTAGGATGGTGTGGCTTCATGGCTTTGCGTTACAGGATTAACGACCAGCAGCGGATCGATTGTTTTAGTGATTCAAGCCCCTCAACTGAAACAGCCCCCCTGTGTTTTTTTCCTCCCATTAAAAGAAGCGGAGCCAGCACACACACACACACACACACACACACACACACAGTCTTGGTAAAAGGAAACGCTGAATTTCCTCCAACGTTCCCCGCAAGACTGATGCAATCGTGTAATATTTCCATGTGAAAAACACAAACAATCTTTTCCTTCCTCTCCGTCCCGCCGGTGTCTCGGGACTTCTTCTTACAGCATGAAGCGCAGACCCGCCGAGGTCCATTAATAAATGAGCGGGCTCTTTAATGTTCCACGCTGCGGTGCGTTCAGGGCTCTCGCAGCTTCATGTTTATCACAGCAACACATAAAAAGCATTATTGTTCACTGAATCAAACCGGATCCATCCGTGTCGAGATTATTCCGAAGTGACGTTATTATTGCCGGCATTGCTGCACTGGGCCGGCTGCATTTGTGTTGCTGTGATTTCTTTATACTTCGTGGTGGGATATGAGGAGCATTTCTCAAGATATTTTAAACGACTTCCTTGAGAACAAGTAATTCAGACAACTGACGACAGCTCTGAAGTGGTTCAGTCGTATGGTTTCTCTCCGTCATCGTTATCCACTATTCTCTCCATCATTTCCATTGGAGCCACATTCCGGCGCCTCGTGTCTTGACTTCCCTCCTTCGTGTTTTTGGTCCCCATTCTCCTGCTGCAATAATCTAGTTTTCCCACAGAGATCATCAATCATCTAATGTGATCGGGACATGGAGCTGCCTCCCGGTGCAAAAGTCAAGAATGGCATGAAACACTGAATCTCAGCCCCGGGGAGATTAAAATGACCCCGGTACCTCCGACTCTATTCAAGCTACGGCAGGTGTTGTCAGCTCGAAGTACCGTTGTTGTCACAAAAAAAAGTCTTTCACTGCATTTTCTTCAGCAGAGACTATTCAGAATATTTGAAAGAGTGGCTTAAAGAGTCAGAGTCCGATGGAGTCTGTGAGGGGAAAGACTGAAGAATAAACCCGAGATCTGGATAACGGGATTTGCAACACAAAGGAAGTGAATACCAGTAGTTTCAAGGGAAAAGAAGCGAGTTCACGGCGTCCTTTTGGATTTGAACGCATCACGGTATCAGTTCACTTCGTCACTTGCAAGGAAAAGTTATGCAATGAATTAATAGTTACATTAATAGTTATGTTCTGTAAACAGCATTAAGATTCAAGGAGACACTTCTTCATTTGGGAATCCGTCATTCTGACGCAAATACGGTACATAATCGTAAAAGCGTGCAATGTCAATACCGAGTCAGAGCGCCACTTACTGCCGTATGAATGATGCAGCGCTCCGAATGACGCATGGACAGCGGCCGCACGTGTAGTGCACACACACACACACACACACACACACGCACACACACACACACCTTCCTTGAGCTTGAAAGGTGTAAAATCCCCGATGGAGGTGAAAATTGAATGTTCATTATTTATGAAGAGAGCCCTCTCAGCACACACATACACACACAAAACACACACACACAAACACAGAGGCCTCGTGGGTGATTTATAACAAGCAAACCCGTTAATAAGTCATGCAAATTATTGATCCCTATTCATCCGTCACTTATTTATCCCCAGTGGAATGTATTGTGAAATGTATTTTGATGAATTGGACTACAAGGGATTTTGATGAATTTTTCATGAATTTGACAAAATTAATGTATTTTGACCAAATAAATGTATTTTGATGAACTTGACTAAAATGTATTTTGATGATTTTGACAAAATAAGGGTATTTTGATGATTTTTTTAAGAATTTGACAAAAAAGTTATTTTGATGAATTTCAAAAGAATCTTTGAAGAATTTGACGAAAAAAATATTTTGAGAGATTTTTGATGAATTTGACCCCAAAAATATTTTGATGAATTTTTTATGAATTTGACAAAAGAAATATTTTGATGAATATGAAAAAATAAGATATTTTTAAGAATTTGACCAAAAAAGTATTTTGATGTTTCTTTGATGAATTTCACAAAATAAATGTATTTTGATGATTTTTTGATGAAATTACAAAATAAGGTATTTTGACGAATTTGGCAAAAATATATTTTGATGAATTTCACAAAATAAAGGTATTTTGATGAATTTTGGAAGAATTTGACAAAAAAATATTTAGATGAATTTTTGATGAATTTGACGAAATAAAGGTATTTTGAGGAGTTTTTGATGAATTTGACCCAAAACATATTTTGATTAATTTTTGATGAATTTGACAAAAAAATATTTTGATGAATTTGAAAAAGAAAATATTTTGATGTTTTTTGATGAATTTAATAAAATAAAGGTATTTTGATGAATTTTACAAAAAAATATTTTTTATGAATTTTTTATGAATTTGACAAAAAAAAATACTTTTACGAGTTTGACAAAAAAAATGTATTTTGATGAATTTCACAAATAAAGGTATTTTGATGAATACAAATTTGACTAAAAAGTATTTTGAGGTATTCTTGAGGAATTTGACAAAAGAAACATTTTGATGAATATGAAAAAATAAGATATTTCGAAGAATTTGACAAATAAATATTTTGATGTTTATTTGACAAATTAAAGGTATTTTGATGAATTTTTGATGAAATTACAAAATAAGGTATTTTGACGAATTTGGCAAAAAATGTATTTTGATGAATTTCACAAAATAAAGGTATTTTGAGGAGTTTTTGATGAATTTGACTCAAAAGATATTTTGATTAATTTTTGATGAATTTGACAAAAACATATTTTTATGGTTTTTTTGATTATTTAACAAAGAAAATCTAGATGAATTTTTGTTGATTTTGAGAAAAAAAATATTTTGATGAATATGAAAAAAAAGAAATTTGAAGAATTTGAAAAAAAAAAAAAAATTTGTTTTATGTATTTGACCCCAAAAATGTTTTGAGGAATTTGACCAAAAAATATTTTGATGGTTTTTTTATGAATTTGACAAAACAATATTTTGACAAAAAAATTTATTTTAATTATTTTTTTATGAATTCCACAAAATTAAAAGTTTTAATATCCAGGATTATTGGTATCTGCATGTGGCTCGGCTCGGACCGTAATCTGTTTACTGTGAGGAAACGCTGCAAACTCCTCCGTCCACTGATGCTAGAGCACTGCTTTTAAAACCTGCATACATTCACACACCCAGCAAGTATTCGTCCGCACTACCATTCACTTTGACATTTCAGGCCAGCTAGCGAATGTAATCACTCTACTTTTACACCTTTTATTTAGGCACTCAACTCCCGAGGGAAATTTCTGACTCCTTAGCTGTTAGTTAACTCCGTCTGAGGTCTGGTGCTAGGCAGGTAGTAAACAGGCCTATTCTTTATTTTGAGGGCTTTATTGCTGTGAACATCTGCCTGCTGTGGCTGAAGAGCACTGGGAGTGAACCCAACCAGAAAGTTTCAAGGGTTCAAGTAGTCACCTGATGGTAAGATACACATGTTGCTCATTGTCACTTAAAACCTGAAAATACATTAAACTGCAGTTTAAACTGAGCCTCTGAAAGACAGTAAATTTGGCCTGCAAGGAGTAGAAGAGCAGAGAAAAGGAAATTAGGTCCACAGCCTAAGTATTAGTATCTGCAATTCTCACATTAGAGTTAGAATTTACTTGTCATTTTAAAATAATGATACAATGTACCCCTATTAATATATATATATATATATATATATATATATATATATATATATATATATATATATACATGTATATATACATGTATATATAAACATTTAACATTGAAATGTTATATATCATTTAAATATGTGATGTTACCAAGCCCTCTCATCTCCCGCGCTAATCCATGATTATGTGACATTTACATTATGCTGCTGACATTTAACACACTCAGGAATATATTAACTTAAATGTCTCATTCTCACGTTGACAGTTTGTCATTAACCGCAGTGGCACAATGTTGTATGAAGAAAACCTGCCTTGAATTTCAACTACAGCCCTTAAGCTAAGAAGTCAAAAAGCTAAGGCCTGGTTGTCGAAGACAAATATCATATGACTCAGATGAGAGCTTCTCCGGCTTTTAGCCTTCAATCAACCCAGTCGCTGCGGCATAACAAAAGTAAATGAAAAGAACGAAATGTAAACAACGATGTAAAACAAAGTAGCGTAAAACAAAGTAGCATAAAACAAAGTAGCGTAAAACAACGTAGCGTAAAACAACGTAGCGTAAAACAACGTAGCGTAAAACAACGTAGCGTAAAACAACGTATATATCCAAAACCCATCAGTCAGTCTTCTGACAGATGTGGAAAGAGGGAGGAAGGAAGGAAAGAAAGGGTCAGAGGAAACAGGAAGTAGGGAATGCACAAATGAGGAGAAACAAATGGGCGAATAAAAGAGGGGAAAGGTGGAGGTACAACGGAGGAGAGTTTAAAGGGCTTAGAGGTAAATGATGCAGATGGAGAGAGAGAGTGAAAGAGAAGAAAGAGAGTAAGAGAGAAGGAAGAGAAGGATCAGAGCTTCAGGGGAGAATATATTTAACTAATAGATCTCGCCGTGAACATTGATTACCTTCATTAAGCTGATTGCATTACAAGTTTTCTGGAAATGAATATTTAAATATGCAAGCAAATAGTTTTATATATTGTGCATTTTATATTTAATATTGCTTTACTTATGTATAAAAGGTGCTGTAACCATTAAGAAAGTATCTATCTATCTATCCATCTATCTATCTATCTATCTATCTATCTATCTATCTATCTATCTATCTATCTATCTATCTATCTATCTATCTATCTATCTATCTATCTATCTATCTATCTATCTATCTATCTATCTATCTATCTATCTATCTATCTATCTATCTATCTATCTATCCATCCCATGTTTTATTTACCGAACGCTCCGATGCTTCCGGCTCCTGTTTGAAGGACTATGAAATATTCCAAGATGTTGAAATATGAATGAGAGGTATTGTTCATGGAGATGTTCGATACCGACAGTCTGTAGAGTCTGTTGGAAGTTTCATTGACACAAGCTGCTGGACCTTTGATGGACAGGCCAAAGGTTCACACAGGGAGCCTGCAGTGAGGCCCTTCAGGGTCTTAGTGCCCCTCATGGTCTTTAAGGGGTCTTAATGCCCCTGACTGTCTTTAAGGGGTCTTAATGCCCCTCACTGTCTTTAAGAAGGCCTTCGTGATCAGTGATGATGATGATGATGAAGTCAGCTGGTGTGTTACGTGTCTTTATCCAGATGATGGACACTCCTTTTGCATTTAGTAATAAACAAACAGGGTTTTCATTGTCTCTCTCTCTCTCTTTCTCCCTCTCTCCCCCCCCCTCTCTCTCTCTCCCCCTCCCTCTCTCTCTCTCTCTCTCTCTCTCTCAAACACTAAAGAAAAGCATCCCTTTTGTCAGGGTAATAAGAAGTTAATTGGTAGGTTGGTTCCAGTGGAGCTCAGGGCGAGTCGAACAGTCTGCTGCTGAGTCGCTGATACGGCCAAACACCACTTAGGCTTTGTCTGACCGAGAGAGAGAGAGAGAGAGGGGGGGGGGGGGGGGGAAGAGAGGGAGAGAGACAGAAACAGAGAGAGAGAAAGAGAGACACAGAAATAGAGAGAGAGGGCGAAAATATAGGAGGGAGGTGAAGGTGGGAGTAAACAAGACGTGGGCGTCTCTGTCAGGACATCATGTTATTACCTTCCCCCTGCAGGGTCAGCTCTATGTTCCCTCAGTCCTATGTTCCCTCAGCCCTATGTTCCCTCAGCTCTATGTTCCCTCAGTCCTATGTTCCCTCAGCCCTATGTTCCCTCAGCTCTATGTTCCCTCAGTCCTATGTTCCCTCAGCCCTATGTTCCCTCAGCTCTATGTTCCCTCAGCTCTATGTTCCCTCAGTCCTATGTTCCCTCAGCCCTATGTTCCCTCAGCTCTATGTTCCCTCAGTCCTATGTTCCCTCAGCCCTATGTTCCCTCAGCCCTATGTTCCCTCAGTCCTATGTTCCCTCAGCCCTATGTTCCCTCAGCTCTATGTTCCCTCAGCCCTATGTTCCCTCAGTCCTATGTTCCCTCAGTCCTATGTTCCCTCAGTCCTATGTTCCCTCAGCCCTATGTTCCCTCAGCCCTATGTTCCCTCAGCTCTATGTTCCCTCAGTCCTATGTTCCCTCAGTCCTATGTTCCCTCAGTCCTATGTTCCCTCAGCCCTATGTTCCCTTAGCTCTATGTTCCCTCAGTCCTATGTTCCCTCAGTTCTATGTTCCCTAAGCCCTATGTTCAATCAGCTCTATGTTCCCTCAGTCCTATGTTCCCTCAGTCCTATGTTCCCTCAGCTCTATGTTCCCTCAGTCCTATGTTCCCTCAGCTCTATGTTCCCTCAGTCCTATGTTCCCTCAGCTCTATGTTCCCTCAGTCCTATGTTGCCTCAGTCCTATGTTCCCTCAGCTCTATGTTCCCTCAGTCCTATGTTCCCTCAGCTCTATGTTCCCTCAGTCCTATGTTCCCTCAGCTCTATGTTCCCTCAGTCCTATGTTGCCTCAGTCCTATGTTCCCTCAGCTCTATGTTCCCTCAGTCCTATGTTCCCTCAGCTCTATGTTCCCTCAGTCCTATGTTCCCTCAGCTCTATGTTCCCTCAGTCCTATGTTCCCTCAGCTCTATGTTCCCTCAGTCCTAGGTTCCCTCAGTCCTATGTTCCCTCAGCTCTATGTTCCCTCAGTCCTATGTTCCCTCAGCTCTATGTTCCCTCAGCTCTATGTTCCCTCAGTCCTATGTTCCCTCAGCTCTATGTTCCCTCAGCTATATGTTCCCTCAGCTCTCTGTTCCCTCAGTCCTATGTTCCCTCAGCTCTATGTTCCCTCAGCTCTATGTTCCCTCAGTCCTATGTTCCCTCAGTCCTATGTTCCCTCAGCTCTATGTTCCCTAAGTCCTATGTTCCCTCAGCTCTATGTTCCCTCAGTCCTATGTTCCCTCAGCTCTATGTTCCCTCAGTCCTATGTTCCCTCAGTCCTATGTTCCCTCAGCCCTATGTTCCCTCAGTCCTATGTTCCCTCAGTCCTATGTTCCCTCAGCCCTATGTTCCCTCAGTCCTATTTTCCCTCAGCTCTATGTTCCCTCAGCTCTATGTTCCCTCAGCTCTATGTTCCCTCAGCTCTATGTTCCCTCAGTCCTATGTTCCCTCAGCTCTATGTTCCCTCAGCTCTATGTTCCCTCAGCTCTATGTTCCCTCAGCTCTATGTTCCCTCAGTCCTATGTTCCCTCAGTCCTATGTTCCCTCAGCTCTATGTTCCCTCAGTCCTATGTTCCCTCAGTCCTATGTTCCCTCAGCTCTATGTTCCCTCAGTCCTATGTTCCCTCAGCTCTATGTTCCCTCAGCTCTATGTTCCCTCAGCTCTATGTTCCCTCAGCTCTATGTTCCCTCAGTCCTATGTTCCCTCAGTCCTATGTTCCCTCAGCTCTATGTTCCCTCAGTCCTATGTTCCCTCAGTCCTATGTTCCCTCAGCTCTATGTTCCCTCAGTCCTATGTTCCCTCAGCTCTATGTTCCCTCAGCTCTATGTTCCCTCAGCTCTATGTTCCCCCAATGCTATGTTCATAGGACTGAGGGAACACAGTAGAGGGACAAAGGGTATAAGGAACATAGGCTTGAGGGGATAACAGCTGAGGGAACATGGTGTGTGTGTGTGTGTGTGTGTGTGTGTGTGTGTGTGTGTGTGTGTGTGTATTTATCTACATGTGTTTGCATAATGAATAGTAAATCAGAGTTAAACATGAGCTGCATAATGAAGCTTCCTGCAGGACGAGCGCTGCTTTTGATTATTTTCATTCATGCAAATGTATGATTTCTATTTCTGTTTTCTCAGCCTGCAACCGAGTAATAATCTGATTGTAAATGATATGTAATTGCAACAGTTCTCATCTTCCAAATGAACGAGCATGGCCTGCCTGAGGTGAGGGAAGGTGTTTTATTTGAGCTCATCATGAAGCTCATTATTGTAGTAAAGGCTCAGAATAAACAACGTGTGCATCGTTTTGCATGTGATTGCAGCAGCTTCCTAACGAGACAACCATTGTGTGTACTGGATGATTGTGTATTCATGTCTTCACCATCATCTGTTACACAAAACCATCTGAGAGACTGTTTGGAAAACAGCAGGCCCTTAAAAAAGAAAAGAAAGGCTTAATTGGATGAACCATCTGTCAATCAAACTCCTTCAGAAGAAAAGCCTCCAGTGTCGTTCTTTGCTCTTCTTTCATTAAATAATCCTCCACTTCTGATTCATCCGATGCTATTAGCATCATGCTAACCTTAGGAGCAACATTGATTGTTTCCCAATCCGTCATCAACATGCAGCGGCACAGGACACTACATTCGCTCGTGTTTCCATGTTCTTTGTATGCATGTCTTATCAATGTTCTCATTAATAAGTCTTCACATCCACTCGTCTATTTCAGCATGGAGGTAATGACGACGTGAAGCAGGTGTTCGTTTGGGACGTTTTAAGTCTTTGAACATTGAAACCATCCAAAAGCTGAATGTTCCCCCAAACCTTTCTCTGAGCAAAGGCTTCTGGCAGAAGAGACTCTGTGGTTTGAGACCTGCCAGCAGTTCTTTGTCAGCGATACCGGCTGAAGAGGCTGAAGAGGCTGAAGAGGCTGCAGAGGCTGAAGAGGCTGAAGAGGCTGAAGAGGCTGCAGAGGCTGCAGAGGCTGAAGAGGCTGCAGAGGCTGCAGAGGCTGCAGAGGCTGCAGAGGCTGAAGAGGCTGCAGAGGCTGAAGAGGCTGCAGAGGCTGCAGAGGCTGCAGAGGCTGAAGAGGCTGAAGAGGCTGCAGAGGCTGAAGAGGCTGAAGAGGCTGCAGAGACTGAAGAGGCTGCAGAGGCTGCAGAGGCTGAAGAGGCTGCAGAGGCTGAAGAGGCTGAAGAGGCTGAAGAGGCTGCAGAGGCTGAAGAGGCTGAAGAGGCTGCAGAGGCTGCAGAGGCTGCAGAGGCTGAAGAGGCTGAAGAGGCTGAAGAGGCTGCAGAGGCTGAAGAGGCTGCAGAGGCTGCAGAGGCTGAAGAGGCTGCAGAGGCTGAAGAGGCTGAAGAGGCTGAAGAGGCTGAAGAGGCTGCAGAGGCTGAAGAGGCTGAAGAGGCTGAAGAGGCTGCAGAGGCTGCAGAGGCTGCAGAGGCTGCAGAGGCTGCAGAGGCTGAAGAGGCCTCGCCGTGTGTTCCTCTCTCTCCGTCTCATTTGGCCTTCGTCCCAAAAGCTTTCTGAACTTCTGAAATGTCAGGAGGAAAAACTGAGAATGTAAACTGTAAAAGTAGCAAATTCAGCCGAATACCTCAACATGTGAATACCGCAACATGTGAATACCTCAACATGTGAATAACTCAACATGTGAATAACTCAACATGTGAATAACTCAACATGTGAATAACTCAACATGTGAATAACTCAACATGTGAATAACTCAACATGCCAACCACGATGATGCGTTCAGGGTCTGTGCTGGCTGAGAGAAGCAGAGCTGATCAAAGGGGAAAAAGTATTAATGACGTGTGTTATAGACTGAAATGCTTTTTTTAATCATTTATTTTACACAAATTGGCAAAAGATTGAATCTTTATATATAACTTGTTTCCAAGAGGGAAAGAAACAGAGGCTCATGTTAGTTAAATATGTAAAATATCACAATTGTAGGATTAGTTTCGGTTGTTTTTCCTGACTGAGGTGTTTGTCACACACGATGTGTTCAAGGACCGTGGAAAAGATGAAAATCTGAGGATAATGACTTATTTGAACCATTTCATTTCTGCAAAGCACCAGGCGACATCTTTATAACTCAAACTGTAGCCGGGAGCGTCTGAGCTCCAGGAGCAGTGGAGAACACGGCTGCTGTCGGAGGACAGTCGGGCTGGCCGAGAGGGAACGACGAGGACGAGGAGCATCGGGACGAGGAAGAGTTGGAGAGGTGAAGACAATAAAAGAAGAGACAAGAGGAGGTGGGGGTTCGCAGTGAAAGATGGGAGGAAGGGCTCAAACTGATTTCCCCTGATCGGTGTAACTCTCACCGCCTCTCGGTGTCTCAGCTCACGTTTCAGAGGAAAAGAACAGACTCGGACAAGAAAGAGAGAAGTGATCAGCAGGAAATACTGCTGAGTCTGCAATTAGTGTTCGGGTCAAAGTTCTGATTAATCCCCTGCTCTGTGTGTGTGTGTGTGTGTGTGTGTGTGTGTGTGTGTGTGTGTGTGTGTGTGTGTGTGTGTGTGTGTGTGTGTGCATGTGTGTGCGTGTGTGTGCGTGTGTGTGCGTGTGTGTGTGTGTGTGTGTGTGTGTGTGTGTGTGCATGTGTGTGTGTGTGTAGCATTTGTGTGTAGAATTGATCACACAGCCGGGTCAATATGTGATGGATCTCCCAGGTCCTTTGAGTCTGAATGTGTGTGTCTGATAGTGTGTGTCTGAATGTGTGTGTCTGAAAGTGTTGGTTATGTTTAGAAAGAAAAAAGAAGATTCTCGGTTAAAACCAGAACTTGTACGTTGAGTTCCAATAACTTAAAACATTTGAATGAGTGGAGTTTGGGAGGTGACATTTGGGAAGTAAACGCCTAACGGAGGTTTCAAGCTGCTGACGGACGCCGATTTTCTAGGGAATAAAACATCTATATTATGCAAAGAATTACCTATTTTCATACCAATAACTGGCCGAGTGAGAGAGATTATTTCCTGAGATGGAAATGACACACTTCATATTTGCCCATTTTCTCGGTGGAGGCACTTTTCAGAGAGCAGTCGTGCGCATGTATGTGTGTGTGTATGTGTGTGTGTCTGTGTGTGTGTGTGTGGTTATTGGGGACCGATGGCCACATTAAATGTTTCAGGGTCGGGCTTTATAGCTGCTGACTCAGCGCTGTGAATGAACAGGTATGCACTTCCCATAAAACGGGTCGGATGCGCTTCGCCTTCACAATAAAACGACGCTCGGCCTTTTGATGGACAAACAATCAACACATAATAGGGCCGCGCGTTATCTTTCACACTCTTACACACTTTCACACGCTCAGCACATTTACGGCTCTTCATTGCAATGAGCATAAAGAGGAGACTCAATCAAAAATAAGCTTTTTCTCAATAACAATTTATTGCAAATATATAAAAAATATCTTTTCTTCTACAGAAAATGACAGGAGGAAGATTACTCAGTACGTTGAACCATTAGAGCTGAAGGTGTTTCTACTGAGGAAAACAAACAACGTGGGTAAAAAACAATCAAAGAAATGCCTGCTGTTGAGAGTCTGTCTTTCAGTATTTAGAGCGCTTTGCTGATCACAATGTGTGTTCTTTCCAGCCAATTGAAACCAAATTACTGGGCAGTGCTGTGTTGCTTACCTTATTGTATGTGTTATACAAGGTGCTAATTCTCTTTAGATTGAACAGCACCCTGCAATCAGCTGGTGCGACTGGTTCCTGCCGGTCAAAGCACCGGATCAGAAGACGTCCTCATCCTGGTGCTAACAAGGTGCTCCGTGTTGGGGACGCGACCCCCTAATGGAAATAAATGACAGGTGCTTTGATAGCGAATGTCAGTGTCCGGCCTCCCGCTGTGGTGACCCGGTCTCAGGGACTATTTTTCTTGCTCAGGTGGCGTGCTGATGACAGGTGCATGATTGACGACATCTGGCCCCATGTCCCTCTTGGGGGTGTTGTTGGTTCTCTGAAGGGCTCTATTAAAGGACCAATTTGCGCCGAGCCAGGAAGGAAACCGAGACAAAGCAAAATAAAGTCATTACGAGCGGTTCACCTGGAGGGTGAGCGCCTTCAGACCTGCCTCTGAAAAGACTGAAGTCTCCGTGTGCTGGGAAAAGGGCTCAATGGGCGATCACTGCATCAGCAAATTGATCCAGAGGGTCTGGATTGCAGGGTGCAGTTGGAGCACAATACAAACTTTAGCTTGTTTAGGCACCTCCAAACGGCAACGGCAGGAGAAGGTGAAACGTTTTTACATTTAAACCAATTGATGTACGTTTAGCAATTAAATTCAACATTGCTGTGTGTGTAAAGGGCAACCCTCATCATAGCTGCACCAATTGCTTGCTTTTGTCAAATAGGATGAATGTGCACCTTCTTTCAGCCCATTTTGGGGATTTAGCCTCAGGTCTGGTCCGTTATGTTGTTATTCAACGTAGAGGCAGAGAGAGAGAGATTGGTGGGTCGGGGGATGGAAAGGCCAAAAAAGGAATATCTAGTGCCTGAATTACACAGAGAGTGATACATACAGAAAATAATCAAGTTGGGTGGATTTATACCTCTAGATATTCTACTACTTGGCTGATATCCTTCATGCAAAGATGCGAATGGGCTTCCAATGGAAACCCCTTGTGGGCCCCAGTGGTACACATAGGTAGTGCACCTAAAGGTACTCTCTTTGGAGCCTATAGAGAGACAAAGTCTGGACATTATGGACTCCTAGTCTAGGGCATGATAATGGAAAAAGGCATTCAGCCTTTCTGGTCTTCTGACCACTCAGAGTACCACATGTCAACATTCCACATTAACACATAGTGATGGCAGAGGCACACAAACAAGGAACAATAACACTTCTTAGAAGTCCTACCAACCACCTGCTTGTTCTTAATGGAATCAATACGCCTCCTCTTGTCCTCTCCCAAACCTGTTTCAGAGTCGACCAAACACACACTCACTCCTCCGCCTCCTCCTACGGGAAGCCAGCCTCTTTCCTGGGCCTCTTCTGTCAGATATATTCTGGAGCGCTGCAGGTGCAATGCATGAGGAAAGTGTGTCCAGCCCCTGGAGGAGGTGCAGGAGGACGGCGAGGGCGTTTGGGTTGAGCGGAGTTTCAGACATCCATCCGAAAGAAGCACGACTCCTCGGAGAGGTGATCCTAGAGCTCCAGATCTAACCAGCGACCGCACGAGGACCCGAGGGTCCTCGTGCGGTCGCTGGTTAGATCTGGAGCTCAAACTTTTGTTCAGGCCACTGGTTTCGGACTCGGGGGCGGTTGTCCAGGCTTGATAAATGAAGTTCACCTTTCCTGAAACAACCTTCTGTCCCAGGAAAGTGGAATATTTGTCTCATTGGACTGAGGTTGGGAAGGTGACCTCTACAAATAGAGCACACCCTCGAGTTTAGTTACCCATGTGTGCTATCTGGTTTGAGAAAAATGGTAAAATTCACAAATATCACATAAGGCTCGATCGCCTTGGGTAACACATGTTGTTGTTTTTCTCAAACCGGAACATGTTTTTCATTCGGGGCCTGTAGGAGCTGTACAGGCCCCAAATGAAAAGCATGTCCCGACCCAAAGTCAAAGGACAAACGTGGTCCCATTACACCCCAAAGGACCCGCATGGGTCCTCCAGCACACGGAGCAGATGGACCAAACTTAGCAAAGTGCCCATGTGGGGCCCCCATGTCGGCTCAGGCCATCCTGGGTCACATTCAAACATTTACAGACTTTAATCCAAGCAATGACCACAAAACAAGCCTTTTTTAATAAATCGATCAACAAAGTGATACAACAATATGACGGTTATGAAAATAAATAAAGACATTAAATGTTATATAAAGTATTGAGTGAACTGTACGATTCTCACTCTTTTCTGTTTTCCTGTCCCGGTCTGAAATGTCCGTGGCCTGTCCGGGTCTGGACTCTGGTTCCCTTCGGCCCTGAGCAGCCTCCTGTGGCCCAGATAGCAGCGTTCTGCAGAGGGAGGAGGCGGCGCTCTACATACTGATCTCAACTCTCATTAAAACAAAGGAGAGGGGGAGAGAATCACAGGTGAAAGATGGGGCACATTAAGACGGGCTCAGCAAAGAAAGGGAGATAGGAAAGGAGGGATTAATTTAAGGAAACGCTGCTGCTGCTGCAGAGCCTCAAATCAGCTGTCAGGTCCTCGAGGTGAGATAGTGGGAGGGAGGGAAACACCGAGAGACTCAGGGCGAGATATCGAGGGAACCTAAAGGTCAGAACACGACGAGTTCCCATCAAGGGGGGCGGAGTCAAGTGCCCGTCTCTGTTAATGCTGCGGGCCGCCGGTGTGGTTCCCACCGCGGGCAGCGCTCAGCTCACAGCCAATCAGAGAGCAGTTCAGTGGTCCTCTTCTTCTGGGAACGGGGAGCAAAATTGGATGTTTAATTTATAGCTCAATTTCAAATTATGGCCCAGTTTTAATGTTCGATAACACGAAAGCAATTACACCAGGGCGGCCACCGTCGGTGCTTTTTGTGTTTTAAACTGCTGCAGAAGGGACGCTAGCGAACGGAGCTTTATTTAATTACTTCTAAATTGTGTTTCTCCAAAATGAGATATTAACAATACGTCTCGGTGGCTGCTCTCGGTGAACAGAAGCTAACCAGAAGGTTCTGAAGATGCATCTGTAGGTTTTCAGATGTCCAAAGTATGTATATACATATATAATTATATACATATAATTATATATGTATAAGTATATGTATATATGTAAACATATATAATTTTATACATATAATTATATATATATATATATATATTAATATATAAAAATAAATTAATTAAATGTATAAATATATGTATATAATTATATATATATTTATTTATATATATACTTATAATTTATAAGTGTTATAAATTAATACTTCAGTGTCTTTGCTCTGACTGTTTTTGAGTGACACTTTGCTGGATCATATTTAGTCTCTTTCTGTTCGAACCAGATCTCTGGTCTTGAGTTAAATCCCGTCTTGTGTCTCTTCATCCTCTTCATCCTCACCTCTTCACTCCACTCATCAGTTAGTGGCTGACGTACTTTGATTTGTTCGGGATGAAAGCAACAGCACTGCTCCGGTTATTTATCATAATGTTGTATTTTATGTTGCGTTCAGCTATACAACATGCCTCCTGGTGATCAGATGGTGTGTTTAATGTTTAAGGAGCTCGTTGTTATTTTCAAAAGCGTACAAAAACCCGACATGAAAGTAGATTACCTGAACGCATCATGGGAATGCGACCTCACAAGCCCCTCCTCTTTCACATTAAAAGCTCCTCGGTCGGCCCCTCTTTCACATTAAAAGCCCCTCGGCCCGGCTCCCCTTTCACATTAAAAGCCCCTCGGCCCGGCTCCCCTTTCACATTAAAAGCCCCTCGGCCCGGCTCCTCTTTCACATTAAAAGCCCCTCGGTCCGGCTCCTCTTTCACATTAAAAGCCCCTCGGTCCGGCTCCTCTTTCACATTAAAAGCCCCTCGGTCCTTCCTCGGTTGTCTTTGCATTTCGGGACTATTAACATAACAAGAACGCCGTCAGACTAGTTTGTATAACTCAGTTCCACTTAGGATACAGGATGCTGAACGGTGTCGAGGAAGGACTCCTCCCTCGTGGCCGGCTTCTTAAGAAGGGAAAGGTCTGGTGCGTTTAGAGGTGGTGGCATTTGAAGCCTTGATTCAGAAATGTAAATCTGTGTCTCGTGGGAGGACAATGAAAGGGGATTTGTTCGGGTGTTATTTGAAAAGCTGTTTTAGGAACAAGCTTCTCCATCATCTCAGAGACTAAATATACTTTTGGGATTATCAAAGATCTCTCACGTCGGCTGATGGAGGATCCGATAGCGAGCGAGACGACAGTGAGTGCAGCCAAGCAAGAAACATTCAGCGACAGCTGTGGTTCGTCATAAAAGAGCTAAGAAAACTGTATGTTTATGTTCACAGAAGAAAGTGACAGTATTTTCCATAATAAACACTTATTAATGTGACGTACATCGACTCAATATACACATCCATAAATATCTGCTCCATGAAAATACAGGAAATCATGCAAATATAACACTTTATTTCTTTTTGTCATAAGGGTCATTTTTTCCCACCTTTTTATACGTTGGATTCTCTAAATAATTACAAGTCGTCATTGCACAGTCCCCGACCCCCCCCCCCCCCTCCCCCCATCAAAGAAACATATAGAGATAACAGGCTCAGTAGAAAAACAGTCATTTTGTTCCTACAGTTTGTACAAAATTCACAGATTTGTCTTGTTTGCCTCGTCGTTCAGGTCGCCCGTCGCCTCCGAACCAAGCGGCTGTAAAGTCACAGCAGAAATAGATCAAAGTACACAAAATGAAGCGCACAACAGGCAGCACAAATGAACACAGGCTGGTAGAAGTGATGATGATATTCACATGTCATCCATCATGTCACATGACGGTCTCATGGTCGCCCTCTGATCTGTCATCCGCACAACGAACTCCACTCGTGGAGTTGTGTAGATGTGTAGTTGTGTAGTTGTGTAGTTGTGTAGTTGTGTAGTTGTGTAGATGTATAGTTGTGTAGATGTGTAGTTGTGTAGATGTGCGAGTGTTCAAAAAGTACAAGAAGAAAGACATAAAATAGCATGGGAACATAACTATCAATATAATAAAATTTCTCCCAGGGCAACAATATACAACGTCTGGCTCTTGTAAAATGTACGCTGAGTCAAAATCAAAATGCTTAACAAACTCATGATACAGATCTTCTTTAGCTCGCCGCTGTAGACGTCTATAAACAAGTTTCTCTTCATTTAAAAACCGAAATAAAACTGAACGGGAAAAATGGGGAAGAAAATAATTTTTCATTATTTTAAAAGATCTGTTGTAAAAAAAACAATAAAAATGCCCCCGTTGGATGCTTAAATCATCAGTTTATGAAATATAGTAAAATAAACTGCAGGCAGTGATTATGAGTGTAAATTATATTAAAACAAGACCTCACTAATGGTCCCTGGAGGCCGACATGTTCACAGGAAATAGTTATTGAAATGAATTATATTCTGATGAGGTAATATTCTCCCAGTTCATCCTATAAATACAAAGTTCAACCTGAGGGGAAATAATAAGAGTTGTAAATGTAATCAAATCACGTAATAATGTAATTTTGTTTACACGAGCAATACTTTGGTGATTGTGGACGGATGATGAAAGCAAACAAAGAGATTCATCTTCTGGGGTTCATGCATATGAACTGGGAGTTTTTTGGCACATCTGCTTCCTGGTTCTGGAAAATGTTACAAAGATGTTGGATAATGCAAATAATTTTTTGTGCGCTCACACGAGGTCAGGACAAAGTCACAGTGTAGCGAGTGAACGGCTGCAGGCTCCTCCCACATGCAGTTATTACGATTAGGGCAATTATGTAAACACACAGGCACGCCATTAACGTATATTACCATATTTTAAACAGAGACCTGTCAATCACCTTGTAGCCCCGCCCCTAAAGCATCCCCTGCTTTATGGTCTGCACAACTTCTGCTTCCATGCATAAAAATATTAGATCTCTTACGTTTGATACGACAGTACAGCGCGTTGGCAGTGATTTGCCTCGTTCCACTGATGAAGGCGAAGATGAAGGAGCAGAGATGAAGGGGGGGGAAGCCAAAAAGTACAAGAAGCGCGACATTGCATCGTCTCGGTCGCAATCAGCAGCGAGCAGCTGTCAGAGAGACGACCCTCCCCCCAGACCAAAGGGCGGGAAATGTGTTTATTGGCTCGTTCTGCAAATCATCCCTTCAGAGAGAGAGAGAGAGAGACCATTGTGGCCGCTAATTGAGATGGTGGATGAGAACATGAAGAGGACTGATTATGCTTCTGTGATGAAGGTCATGCAGCCTTCAGGCGTCGTCTCCTGGAGAGGAATCCACCGTCAAGGTGGGATGGTGAAAACATACCGTCCAGTTATGAGGACGATGATGATGTCATCACATCTGACTCAATACTTCAGCTATCTAACCGTCACTCGGGGTCCTGAAACATGAGGATCCACACAAAAAAAGATCCTTTAAATCCAGATTGAACGCTTTTCTGTTTTCTAATTGTTTTTAAATCTTCTTTTCTTTTGCATTATGTTTGCCGTTGCTGTGTCTACGGTCTACTGTACACTGTATATCATGTAAGTCGCTTTGGATAAAAGCGTCAGCTAAATGAAATGTAATGTAATGTAATGTAATGTTTCGATGCTTTTGGTGGTTTTACGTGAAGCAAACAAATAAACTCGCCTTCGTCTCTGCCTCATTACACATTATTCTTCTTGTAATGTCATGTTTCATCCCAGCGCGTCGAGCGAGCTCTATGCTGTCGTAACACCCATCGTATCGCATGTATGACTGTCACATCCGTGTGATTGATCTCACAAGTTGTCAGAGGCGGAGCTCGGAGTGAGAGCTCGTTAGCGTGTGATCTCTGAGATCACACGCTAACGAGCGACAAGCTGTGGCTGACGACACGTTAACGATGACAGCCGCTTCCTTTGCTTTGATTTTGCAACACGATGGCTGATGGACGGTAGTTGTGAAAGACATGTGTTGGGGTTACATCCCTCCTCATGTGTTGGGGTTACATCCCCTGATTCCCCTGATATCCGGGAAATGTCTGATTCCATTCTTCCAGAGAGGTTCAGGGACCCTCAGGAGATATCGATGTAGTCTCAACCCAATGTGACTTCAAAGCAAACCTCATTGAAACTTTGCTAAGCCCCGCCCTTTATAAATATCACATTTTGACCAAGGGGCAGACAATAGGCTCTCCAATGTGTAGATGTGTATCTGAAGGATGTATCCGGATGAAAACGGCCAGAAGATTAAGATAGAGCATAGAAGTGCTAAAGCTAGTGGATGCCCATGTGGTCTGCTAACGTAGCTCTACAGGTTTTACGTTGTAATACAACATCTGTGTGAGCATCACAACGTAAACAAAGCTGCACGATGTAACCCTTCAGCATCAATCGCCTTCAGTGTGTGCGTCATGTCGGGTGGTGTGTTTTCATTGTGCGTTTGGAGACATCGCTCAGCTGTCTCCCCCTTAACGACCTCCATTGATGGATGGAGACCACATCAGACCACAGCACGCCGCCCTGCGGTTTATCAGTGTTTATTCTCTCTCTCTCTCTCTCGGCCAGCCTCTCTCTCTCTCGGCCAGCCTCTCTCTCTCTCTCGGCCAGCCTCTCTCTCTCCCTCGGCCAGCCTCTCTCTCTCCCTCGGCCAGCCTCTCTCTCTCTCTCTCTGCCAGCCTCTCTCTCTCCCTCGGCCAGCCTCCCTCTCTCTCTCCCTCGCCCAGCCTCTCTCTCTTTCTCTCTCTCTCTGTTCATTAAGTCCAATCTGGGTAAGTGGCTCTCCAAACCAGCCCTGTGAAGATGAATGGAGGATCATTGATCAACTGAAACGCCCACTCGCTCTCGTAAAGAGCCGGAAACTAAGAATGCACGCACGCACACAAACACACACCCTTTTGTGATGTGCACATCACACGTGTACTAAACATACGCTAAAATAAAAGCCAGGAGGAGGAAGTGAGAGCGAGTGGCAGACGAGGAGAGAAAGAGATGAGCTCGGCATTGGGGAGGGTGATGATCGTCCAAGTGGTGCTCCGAATATCCTTTCAGGAAAATCTCCTTCAGTCCCTCTCTTTCTTCGCCTCCCCTCATCCGAAGTGTATACCTTCCAGCCTGCGGCGCACAACGAGCTGCCTCTATCATATTTCATAACACACACCTCGCTTATCAATGCCTCCTTTTCCCGTCCTTCCATGTCTTTGACGCCGTGTCCCTCCTCCTGTTGTTCAGCGGGACTCAATTTACAGGATTATTCTGTAAATCCAGAGCGAGGTCTTTTATTTTGATGACAATCATCAAAGGGATTACTGGTACAAGTGTGTCGTGTCCTCACACCGACGTGAGAACAGGTCAGTTTTCCAGTTATTTGGATATTTACTGTGATTTAAACGGCCGTCGAAGCAGACTTCACAAAACGCAATGAAAGCAGGAACATAGTGTAAAAAAAACTAAAAACGCTCTCTTATATAATGTATAAGAAATGGCTGCTAGCTCCGCCCCACTGACTGCACGGGACACAAACACCGGTCTCCTGGGTGAAAGTCCTGTGTTTGTTTGACCTGGTCTTTTTAATATTAGGTCACTTCCTCTTCTTTGCTTAGTCTGAGCGTAGCATAGCCACACGGGAAGGTTTACAGACTAAATATGGTGAAATAAATCATCAGGGGAAACAACGGCATCGTGACAGCCTGCAGATAAATCCCCTGCTCCCCCTTTTCACAATTGGAGGGTCAAGCTTGACCATTTTGGAACGATCCAGCGGGTTTTGTCCGATTCACGCGGCGGTGTCACAGCACGGACCTCGAGGAGAGGCTTATCCCGGCTCGGCTCCACACTGAAACACTTTCGCCCAACGTGGGAGACGCATGAACTTATTAAGTCCTGCTGTCGTGCTTTCATCAATCTCTTCTTTCCGTCCCTCTCGCTGTTCCACCAGCTGAAGCTCGGAGCCTTCTTACCATTACATTTCATTTATCTGATGCTTTTATCCAAAGAGACTTACATGATATACAGTAGACCGTAGACACAGCAACGGTGAGCAATGAGGGTTAAGTGTCTTGCTCAAGGACACAACGACTTGGACTAGTGGAGCTGGGGATCTAACCACCGACCCTCTGATTGAAAGACGGACTTGCTAACCACTGAGCTACAGTCGCCCAGTTCCTTTACTTTCTCCCTCTGTGGTTTCGGTCTGAACGCCTCAGTATCGGCTGGTTCCCGTCCTTTCATTTCATTTCCCTCTCATCTCCACATCATCAATCCTCCCCGAGTGAGATGCCATAAAGTGATTTTAATCAAGCTGAGGGGAGCGGTGATAGGCAGAAAGACGTATTTGACAGAATCGCTGGAGCGAAACCTGTGTTGGTTCTTATTGGTACACAACCCCCCTAACCCTGTAAGCCAGGAACATGAGTCTTGAGGGGCTTCGGCTCTCTGAGCTCTGGCTAAAAGGTTTTATTGAGCTTTTATCCGGCCACAGTTACACAACACACAACTGAATCTTTAATAAGCAACGCGAGGGTCATGAAGCCATGATTCACTTGTTGTGGTGGGACCTGGGTAGACTCACGCGACCAGCGAGAGGAGAACGTGAGGCCTGAAGACCGGTGGGCAGGTTCTCCTACCCATAAGATACCAGCCAGGGTGTTGCTCAGTGTTTAATCATGCAGGTTTACACCTGGGAGGGTTGTAAACACACAGTGGCCCCGTTAGTCACATAATACGGCTTTATGAGAAGACAGGTGTACAGGTTGCTTGTTTAGTGAGGTCATTATTTAAAGTAGAGCTCTGTGACGACCAAAAGCAGAGGAAAGTGAGCGCGGCGCCAAAGATGTGATCCAGAAGCTCCGCTGTCAAAAGGAGCGTGGAGATTATGTCTTTGGACCACAGCTAACGGGGGGTGACATCTACTGCCCGGAGGTGGCCATTTTCTAGAAAATCATCCAAATTAGCCTCCCGACTGTAATATATATATTTACGACGCTCACATTTCATTGCGCGAGACGGATTTTCCAACGAGACCGGTTCCCTCCAGGGCGCCAGGCCTTTGATGTTGGCCTCTTTGAGGTCTGACGTCTTCACGGCTGTCCAGACGGGTTAACGCCGGCCGGGCTGAAGGGAATCAGATAAAACCTTTAGCACGGCCCAAGCAACAATGGTAACTCATTATTATTATTATCATGAAAATATGGGGCCTGCTTCACATGTCTAAGCGAGGGGAAGGGGCGGGCGCGAGTCACACTTTATAAATGAGTTATTATATATGGATTTCCATTATTTTTCAATCTTCCTGTGCAACCTCTCCCCATCGCCGTCCTCTATCTCGATCTCCAATCAGATCCTTCCTCTGATTCCTCTTCCTCTGAGTTTGATAGATGCCGTAAACTCCATTAAATTATCAGTCGTGTGTGTGTGTGCGTGCATACACATGCTGTATGTATTTCTTAATGTGTGTGTGTGTGCATCCTGCTGCAATATCCTCCATCCAGCACTTTCCCCAATACGACGAAGGCGATTAAAGAGATCCTCATCTGCAACCGAGAGGGACGGAGAGGTGAAACTCCTCCGGTTCCATCAACGTCTCCTCGCCGGAAACAAAAGCCGCTCTTATATAATCTCAGACGCATTGACTGCACTTTTATACGATCGAATTAACCGTCCAGAATTAACGTGTAACGGAAGAAGCAAACTGCTCATCACACGGCAGCTTGATCTCACCGGAAGACATATCAAAGGACCACGACCTCTCGAAACTCCGTTACACGGTGAAATATAAATGATGGAAACAATACCGATGGAAAGTCAATTAGCTTTTAATTTTTTTTAAATGACTCCAGATTAATATGCAGTGCTCGGATTGGAGCTAACAGCGTAGTTTAAAAATAGGGAAAATTAATATTAAAAAGAGGTAAAGGGAATATTAAAAAGAGGAAAAAGGAATATAAAAAAGAGGGAAAAGGAATATTAAAAAGAGGGGAAAGGAATATTAAAAAGAGGGGAAAGAATATACAAAAGAGGGAAAAGAAATATTAAAAACAGGGAAAGGAATATTAAAAAGAAGGAAACAGAATATTAAAAAGAGGGGAAAGGAATATTAAAAAGAGGGAAACAGAATATTAAAAAGAGGGAAACAGAATATTAAAAAGAGGGAAGCGGATACCAGTGGTGGACGAGTCAAACCAACAGGATAACGGGGAGAAGCCGTCAAAGAAAACAGAGCGATTACGGATTGTTGCGCTTTTTGTTAATTAAAAAGTGAAAATAACTGTAAACTCCTCTCAGCCTTGTTGCTGCTTCCACCTCCACCAGATGAACACACAGCACTAAACTCCATCATATACAGGATGTGCACACACCACCCTGTAGACATCTGCTACCACTATTATTTAATTTAGCAGTGTGTGTCCTCCCCGGGGAACGAGCTAAAGCATGAACGCATTTCCCTCGGATCATTTTCCAGAGTCGGTAATTGCCAAAGCAATTGTTATTTAAGTGGCGCTGGAGGAACAAGTTGTTCACTATTGTTAATATTTTAATGCGCCGCATCCTGATGGGATTGAACGACTCCGGTGTTGTGTTATCGGACAACGTCGTCTTTTTGTTTGTGTTTTTTCGGGGACGTCCTCTGAAGTTTTCCAGCTCTAGCTAGCAGGGATTTGGCTGGGAATGGAGTGGATTTAAACACTAGCAGCCACACAATGGTGTTCCCACACAAATGATAGCCAAGTAAAACAATGGTAGCACACGCCTTTGTTTAACGTTTCCAGCGGATCGGCGTTGACTATAAAGAAAGTATTTGTCCACAACCAAGAAGAAACTACATTGTTATTGAGCTAAATGAACTCCACAGCTAACGGTAAATGGCAGCGAAGATACTGGTAATAATACACTGACCAGCACATTGTTGGTTTTTGTCTCTTTATGGGAGCCGCAGACTTCCGTGACACGTCTACTTGTGCAAACGTGCACCGTATTTTCCCCCCAAGCCGATCAGAGCAGATGGGTTTCTGAAAGGTGTCTTAAAGTAATTAAAGTAATGTAAAGTGACAGGCTCTAAAACATGGAGACAAATACAGCGCCTTGTTGTTGCTGTTTTACATTTAAGCATGCAAACCATAACTAAAATGAGGATGAGTTGTCTCCTTTAAAAGGACGCATTAAGATAATCTATGGAGCATTCAACCCTCTTCATTTTTCTGTTTTTTTTGTTTGTCACTTTATTGTCTTTTTCATTACTGTTCATCTTCTCTCCCTCCTCTCTTTCTGTTCCTTTCCTTTCTCCAGATTTACCAAAAAGCCAAAATTCAAAGCCTCCCCTTTGACAGACTCCACACAAACCTGGGTTAAGTAGACCACACACACACACACACACACACTGCAGGGATCAGGTGTAACTAGCTCACCGCGCTAGTTGTCAGAGTGCAAGCTAACCTGCTGCGCTAATGCTAATCAGGTAAAACCAGGAGGATGGAGTGAGGCCGGTAAGGGAGGAGGTGGTGCACTGAATAGGGATGAAATTATAGGATGAAACAATATCCCTGTGATAGTAAACTGTGTGTGTGTGTGTGTGTGTGTGTGTGCGTGTGCGTGTGTGTGCGCGCGTGGCAGTGTGTAATTACAACCGGTGTTTGTGTGAGACATGAAATCTGCGTGTTTGGGCTGATTGTTGGCATTCGGTGTGCACGTGCCAATAAACTGTATGAAACGGGCAGCATGCAATTACAATTCATGTGTCACAGAGCAAGAGTGTGTGTGTGTGTGCGCGTGCGTGCGTGTGTGTGTGTGTGCGTGCGTGCGTGCGTGTGTGTGTGTGTGTCAGTGACAGCGAGCAAGTGAATGAGCTTGGCTTTATTGGAGAGCCCTGCAGAATGAAAGGCAGATTAATTGAAATTGCTTCAGATCCCCACTACCCAGCCATCACTCCCACGAGAGAGCCGACATTCAAAACAAAATTCCTCACACACACACACACACATATACACACACACACACACACACACACACACACCATTATGAATGCTACCCTGTGGAGGAGGCACTCGTGCGGAGCTGCACTGTCAGACACGACAGGTTATTTGAAAGCACATTATGCACACACACACACACGCAGAAAAATACACAAGCACTGACAATCACACACACACACACGCAGAAAAATACACAAGCACTGACAATCACACACACACACACAGGCTAATGCAATTTCGTGTGGCCAGTTCAATCTTCCAAAAGGGCTCAAACTTGCTGTTTCTTCTCTCTCCTGAAAAACAAGACCCTCCAAAAGGCCAGTGGTGACAGGCATGTTATCCAGCTCTTCAGTACAGGTGTGTGTGTGTGTGTGTGTGTGTGTGTGTGTGTGTGTGTGTGTGTGTGGATGTACAAGCCTGTCTCTGGGACGTATGGGAAGGTAATTTCGTCAATACACGTGGTTAATGTTGTTCAATGAAACAACAGAAAACACATAACAAAACAGTATAGATTTGGTTAAAAAAATGTATTCTGACCTGAATGATTAAGAAATGTATTTAAAAAAAAACGCGTTACTGCAGTGAAAGCCCTGTGATTTAGTTTCAGCAGACCTCTATCCCTCTATCCTCTATGTGGACCTCCACCAACTCTTTTGTTTTAAGTCAAACGCAAATAAAATCAATTTTTTTTTTAAATCCCTCGAAACACAATTCACAATGTGTCTCATTAAATGGACCTTTTAGCCGACGTGGGTGGATGGATGTCTTTCTCTGTGAATCTGTGCTTTTTTTAGTCAGTTAATCTAAATACGAGGTGTCCGTAAAGCAGAAGGCTTTGTCCCGTGTGTCATTGAACATACGTGACGGCTCTGGAGTTGTGATTTTAAGGTCAGACAGATCAGAGGAGCCCATGAGAACTCCACGTATGACATTCACAATAAGCAACTTCATTCTAACACACACATCGATAACAGTTTCAAACAAAATGTGGAAAAACCAGAAAATAAACACAGTTGAGCAAAAGAACGCATCGGTTATACAGAGAAATAAATACATAACAATAAAAAAAAAAAATACACGGAGGCCTGTTAGGCCTGTAAAGACACTTAGTTCATTTCTACAGATGTTTGGTTCCTCCGCCTGCACATGAAACTGTTTTGGCACTTTTTAAGACCATTTGTGTCTGTAAACGTGGATAGAAATGTTCAGTCCATATTGTGTGTGGGCAGGTGGGAATGTGGTTTGTTGTTGTGTGTGTGTGTGTGTGTGTGTGTGGGAAGATGTTTGTGTGTATACATGTTTGTTATGCATACTCAGTTATGAATGGGGTGGTATATGTGTTCTCACATTTCATGTTCATATAGTGTAACTATAATCTATTCAAACACGTACAGTATATTCAATAATTCTCTACATTGTGTGTGTGTGATTGTGTGTGATTGTGTGCGTTTGTCACAGTTGGCCTCCGGTAGAAACTCCTCCACCTTTGTTGGATGTTGGATCCACAAAGGGAACTCCCTCCGTCGCCTGTCATTGGGTCGACGATGAGTCAAGCGATCGACCAATCAGGTCGCCCCCGCTAACGAATGGACCAATAAAAGGGACTCGACCTCAACAGCAGACAGATGGCCATGTTTGTAGTTTAATCGCAGCCCTGCTTCCTCTTTTGGAGCCAGTTAAACCAGCCAGGGTCAGCTGAGCTGGTCTTATACTGTTGGGGGTCAGCGGTGGGATTCCCTCTACAAGCGCTTTAGTTAGCTAACAAAGAAAGGTAATTTCTTTAGGCAGTGCCTTTTGATTGTGACCCTGCTGTAACTACATCCATGAGCCAACCACTGTGTCTGTTACACCCACGATGAGGTACATCTGGGATATTGTGTCGTGCAGACGGGCTAAATAAAGGGTCTATATTTCTGGTTGCAAGCGGATATCCAGGCCAGCACTTCTTTTATGTCTGCTCTTTGCTTAATGGCCAATTGGCGACTTGAGATGCGAGACAGGAGTTTGAGTTTCTCAGCAGGTTCCTCAAGTTCTAGCTGATTAGAGTTCAGATCGTGGGTCCGACTTTAAGGTGGGACGCTTGGCTCTGAGAAGTCCATCTCCGAAGGTACAGACACTGTTTGACTCTTAACACTCCATGTGGCTAAAACCTGAAGATACAGTTTGGCCACAGCTGGTCCTGGACCATAATTGGATTAACATGTTCAATCATTTGCCTATTTATGGTCTTTATGAGGCATGTGAAGGAAATTAAACGACGGAACTGCCCCGTTTAGTCCGAAAGTGGAAAACAGGACTGTCCCACTAGAGCACTGAACTGCAGCTTCTGAAATGTTGAAAGGTAGTATACTTTACAGGTTTACAACATAAATATAGTATGCTGTTTTGAGGAACAAGGGGGGATTTGTAAGGGGAGATAAATGTACGAGGGCAAAGTTGGAGATTAAAATTCTCTGGACATTCTGTTTGATTCCCTTCATCACATTACTTCTGTCCCAAGACTCATTTTTCTGTTCTGATATTGAACTCTTCAATGCAGCATTAGCTTGTTGATGGTGAGGGAGGAAGGGGCTACGAAGAGATAAGCTTCTGGGTTTACTCCTGCTCCTGTGAAGCCAGCATCTAGGTGGACAAGGTCCTCGTGACACAGCTTTAAACCAAAGTCCATGTTTCCACTGAGGACCTCATCGTGTGGATTCACAGGTTTAACTGAACAGGAGCAAACAGACCTCGCTGCCATCCCATGGGAACCATTGCATCGTAAACAGTTTCTCTGCCAATTGTTTGAATTGAGAGCAACTGCAACTTTCAGAAAGTAGGCAATCAAGAAGGTTGTGTGATTTTCTTTTCCGTGACTATTAATTTGTGTTTCTCACTAGGCACCAACTTAAATGAGAAACCAAACTTGTAGCAATGAGTCCCAGAGGCAGCCATATATTTTCCAGAAGACTGTAAAACCCACATGAATTAGCTGGAGGCGTATAGAAAATATCCACACTTGTCCTTGGATTAATAAAAAGTTTGTTGCCCACTCGCCAGAGCTGTTCTGCCCAAAAGTACCCGAAAGAAACCGTTAACAGAAAATGATCAGCAGACTCTGTGACCCACGAGTTGGGAGAACGAGAGACTACGTGAATGTGTTTTATTATTCCTGGTCAAAGAGGATTCCCAGTTCCAACGGACCTCTGGGATTCACGAGGGTTTGACTCCACTCCTCAAGACGCTGCCATCGAGCTGTCGCGTCTCAATTGTTCCCGGTTATGTTTCCCTCTGGAAGCCTGGGACTGTCAGTGATCGCTTCACATTGATTCATCACTTGTGTTAATTGGCCAGACAGGAGAGAAGACATTCAGGCGATCCCTACGGAACGGCAACCGAACATCCGTCAGTCTCAATTTGTGGACTCTGGCCCCTGAGGACTGTAGTCAGAATCCCCTCGTTGGCTGTCATGCGAAAACAAAATATCATACCAGAAAAATAATATATGAACTGGGAAAGAGGAGCAAGGCTTGGCTGTGTTGTACTAGATAAGTGGTGTTACACAACCATGTTTGGAGAACAAGTCAATGAAAGTGTATTCAAACAAAAGTATGGGGGTTCAAATAAGAACAGAGGTCCATTGGACCGAAATGAGTAATGCTCGCTCGCTAATTTCTGACAATTGGACACTGTTCTCATGAATAACTGAGCTAATGTTATTTCCTCCATCAAGGGAAACGCCTTGAGGGCATATATATAGGTAACCGCGGTTATATCCCCCTCGTTCTCCAGATGAAGCCATTATTTAAAAAAAGAAACAGCGTTCACCTCTGTGTAGCCCGTGGTACTAATCTAAAACTAATTGATCGGAGATTCCTTGGACCAAACACGTCGTGGAGCTGCCAGTGGAATTTGAACAATGGGCCAAAATAGAAATCTGAGCTCTTTATAAAAAACTGAAAGCTGCCCGGAGGAGATCGCTCTGTTTTGTTTTTTTCTTTCTTTTGATCCTTCTTTCCTAAATTAAGTTCTATTGATCCGATAGCAGAGTAATGACGCACTTTCGACATCCCATCGTGAATGGTGGTGGGTCTATTGGATCGGCTGCCACCGATGACAAAGAGAGGTCAGAGGGAAAGTCATTATTCATATGAAACACAATGGAATAACAAAAAGCAGATGAAAAAAACAGTAGCTGGATCTCTACTGCATAATTAAATGGTTGGTGCAAATTACAAACATATTTTCTCTTTTGCCCCTTGAGGCATCTAGCTGTTTTCCTTTCATACGGCCAGGTTCTGATATGTCTAACGCAGTGGAGGGGAAGCTATTGTGCTCTCACAGCAATGAAACCTTATTAAAAAACATATATCCTGGTCAGCAAGGGGTAACAGACCTGGCTGTGATCAGCTTTTGTAATCGGGAAGAAAAACGTCTACCCAAGAAATAGAAATGTACAATTTTAGGTCAAAATTGCAAATGAACATTATCGTCTTTTTTTTTACTTCACAAAAGATGGATCTGCTGACCTTCTGAAAATAGGTTTTGCAGATCACACTCACGCCTCAAACAGCGGGTGAATTCAAGCTGTCACAACGATGATAGCCGAGTTCTGCCTGTGGAAAAATCTAATAGTAAAACACGACTTCAGGGCCTGGCAGACCAGTCCTTCCTGAGCAATCTGACTCAAGAGAGAGAGAATAACGCTCATGAGGTTAGATCACAAAACTAGCTCAGAACTTGATGGTGAAGCATAAGTCCAACCTTAGCTTTCTAAGATCTTTTCTAAGTCTGTGTTACTGAGGATCACTCCTGTCTGCAAGAGTAAGAGGTGGAACATGGTTAAGAATGAAATGATAGAGGCATGGACAAAAAGAAAGAGGCTGATGAAAGCAGCAGTCATTAATTTCAATCAGGCTCCCAGTCTGGCAGAGTTAATAACATCAGCACGCTTTTCTGACCTCAGACGATGCTGTGGCATCAACCTCCGCAAATTACTCATTAATTTACCCCATTAAGTTAGACAGAGGTGGCAGGCAGGAGGGAAAACACGGAGGGGAATTAATTAATTAGACATTTTAAAACAGACTTTTTTCCCCTTATTTTCAATTGAAATGTATCACATTGCAGAAAGAGAGGTTAGGATGACAGGGGTGATAGGAATAGTGGGTCGAGAAAGACATTTATATTTTGAAAGCATGGATGCTGATGCAGTGCATAAAGATTATTTAGCAAAAACTAAAAAAGAATATAAAGTATGTGCACGGTTGGAAACATCAGCCTTTGTGCCTCTTGTGTGGGAGAACGCTCTGGGCATGAATGCAAGTGAGATACCAAATTGCCCATGTCTAAGTCTGGTTTGGTTTGTACCAACACCAAGCCGTGCTCCTGTTTCGTTTCACATATTTCATTGCTACACCCATGAAGTCAAACCCCAAAGTTACATAATTAACCAAGAATAATACCAAGGCAATGATGTTCTTGCTCATTTGGGCTACATTATTCTGTATTAACCACATAGGAAAGGAAAGGGAAGGCCAATGTAATGAATAAAATAGAAACTTATGAAATCATACCTCTGAAGGGCACTTTGGTCCATAGCAAACTCCCACCCAGAGCAAAGAAGGGTCAGACCGAGTGGAGCGTCATGCAGTCTGAGGCGGAGTACATCCCTCGGGCTTTCACTCCGCTTACCATCAATTGCATCTCGCTGTGTAGTGCAGAGCGTTTGACATATTTTGAGTTGGTTGCAACCTTGCCTTGAGCTGACACGAGGGCCGTCTATCGTCTCCTGACTGCGTGCATGCTCAGAAATGAGATGCAGCACTCCAAAATGTGATTACCGGGGTTCTTTAATATAGGAGCGAGCACCTGTCTTGCCAACCTGCACAACCCGCCCTAAAGTAATTTCTGCATGACTCCCACTATTGAAATGTAAATGTCCTACCTCATAGCTTCCCTTATCAAAAGAAATTTGCTACACCTGTAAATAAGAAATGGGCTAGAAGACAAATATGCCTGCAGGTCTTGAAGGGCTTTACTTCACGCTATCTAGATAGACAGGCAGGTTGGACCAAACATTCACATACACACAACTCCCCATCTGGACTGTTATCTATATGCAAAGCATCTCCCCCTAAGCTATCCACTTTACAACCAGAATAATGGGCGACTCAGCCCCAACCCTATTCTCCTACCCACACACAATCACTCACACCAACCTGCACAAACTACATGCCCACACACCGGTGAACATATGTAGTGAGGTGTTTCGAATCGATAACCATGCTCGACACACATCCTCCCGACCCACTCTTACACTGGCTAATTGCCAGGAAGAACAATTAGCCCGATAAGTATCACTTAATGTCCTCCCCCGAAGAGGGAGATTCAGCCTACTTTAAAACACACACACCTAATTCCTCATCCTGCTCCCTCCCTCATTATCTCCCTAAATGATGCTTCTATAGGAGAGCAGGTGTTAGCAGTGCAGTGGCATGATTGTTTTGTGAAAAGAGGTTTGATGGGATTAGAACCGAGGGGGGAGGGTTAAGCCACGAATGGGGCTGCCTCTGGTGAGATAGCCGAGCTACAGTGTACCAGTAATGAGGTAGAAGACATTGCTTGTTACCACTTTTTCTCTGCTTGTTAGTGTGGATTGAGCGGGTCTACGGAAGCCTACGAGGACCAAAGTGCCCAGTATGAGGTAGTTTGGTGAACAGTGTGATTCGATTATCACTCAGTATTGTGGTGAACACAGCCAACCTCGGAAACAACCGGTCTAAAATGTCAATGGATTATCATAAAATCTGTAAAGAAAAGAGAAGAAATCACCCAGAGAGAGAATACCTCTAACTCTGGATCCCACAGGGGATTGAACCGTGTTTCTGGAAACCTCACAGGAAACATCATCATCGTCCGTCTTGCTACATTAACATCTAGTCCTTTAAGTCTGCTGTTGGCATCCAACCTCACAATCACCCTTACGCCATTCACCTAAGCTTCCTCTGCTCACAGCTTCTGCTGGGCAGAAACTCCCTTCCAGTAGTCCAAAATATCGTGAAGGTCCTCGTCCTTGGCAAACTGCACCTTCTTGCGCAGGGCGTGGCCTGCCGCTATGTACGACGCCTCCTCTCTGGGGCTCTTCTTGTAAGGCCGGAATCGCTCCCAGATCCGCAGTGTGCTCTCAGACGAATACTCCGGACTGGAGGAGTAGCCAGAGTTGTAGTTGTGGTGGCGTGAAGGCGAGAGCTGGGAGTAGGCGGTGGCATCCCTCTTGGTGCGGCCCAGCGGCTTGAGGAAGGAGGCCTTCTGAGCCGGTGAGGGTGAATCGTTGCCGCCCTCGTAGTAGAGCGCGGGAAAGGAGTGCCGGTGCTCGGAGCTGTGGTAGTCTGGCTGAACCTCCAGGTGGTGCTGCTTCTGCTGTCCAGGGCCAACACCTGCGCCTCCACCCCCGTTATTACACCCCATCCCTCCACCATTCAAACTCACCCCGCCGCCATTTATGTTTCCCATCCCATTCCCATTGCACCCACCTCCTCCACTTCCACCTCCTCCGCCACAACCCACAGGGCTGCCTTTTTCTGTTGGGTACTTGGGAGGATCACTGCGCTGCTCCGGGATATCTACACTGAACACCCGGTTGCTCTTGGCAGATCCCGCAGCCGGGGCACCGCAACGATTCTTTGCCACACCAGTGTCAGCGCTCAACTGCCTCTGAAGGGGCCGCACGGCATTAGCTGGGGGTGGGTCACGGTAAGGAGGGGAGAGGAACCCCCCACCGCTGATGCCCGGCCGCTCAGAGAGGGGCATGACAAGGGGCACTGGGGCCATTGAAGGCGGGTGAGGTGGCTGATGTAGCTGAGGATGAGGATGTGGCTGAGGATGTGACTGAGGATGTGGCTGGGGGTGAGACTGAGGGTGAGACTGGGGGTGAGACTTTGGATGCACCTTTGGAGAAGAGGCCATAATCAGATCTCCAGGGTGGCCTGGAGAGAGGGGCAGGAGGTTGCGGGGGAGGGATGTGATGCAAGTTTGTGGCTGGGAGGAGGACACAGGGTTGCCATTGTCAGCCGTGGTGACAACATTAGCGGAGGCATCCAGCTTCAGGGCATCAATGCAGTTGTTGATGATCTGGTTCACCTTGTCCACCTCCTTGGCGATGGTGGAGATCTCTGATGCTGAGCCACGGCCATCGTCATCCGAATCCTCCCCAGCCTCCGTCCCAGTCTCAGCCCCACCTCGCCTATCCACAACTACTTCCCCTCCTATCGCTGCTCCTCCAACTCCCATCCCTCCCTCCCCTGCCACTCCCGCTGTCCTCACATCCATGTAGTTTCCTTTGCTGCCCATCGCCTCAGAAAAGGCACTGGCCATTTTTTCCACCTGTGGCAAGGTGGAGAGGCGGGATGAGCTGGTGTTGGCAGAGCCGTGGAGCATGCCTGTGCTAGAGGAGGCGGATGGGGGCAGCTTGCCTCCGGCTCCCCCTGCATGGTGGTGCTGGTGGTGAGCTTGCTCCTGGAGCCGCTGCATGGCGCCTGGGTCATTAGCCACAGCAGCAGCCGCCTCTGGGCCATACCTGAAGAATGACAGACTCACTTTAACACAAACAATACACCCAGTTTCCTTTTCTTATCTCCTATTGTGTACATTATTTCCCACATTATCCTAAACAGCATGGTTGCAAAATTGTTGAACCGTGTACTTAGAAAACTATAATATGTTCTCTCAGTGATGCCATGGGGTGACAACATCCTTGCTGTTTTAATTAAAGAAACAATAAAACCAATAGAATGGCCCAAAGCCTCAATAAATAGCGTGTTTGAGGGCGTTTTTTTAAAGTTAGAATAAATTAGGCTTTTCAGGAATTCAATTGCAAACAAAGCAAAGTAGCGGTGGCACTTCAGCAATTCATTGTCGTGAAGATGGGATTATAATGGGGCCCTTAAGACGTCCCTTAACAAACAATAAAATGTGTCTAGTACCTCATCTCCAAAATAGTTTTCTTCACACTTATAGCCTTCTGCTTCTCTTCCTCGATGCGTCGCCGTCTGAGACAGTAATAGACCAATCCGAGCACAATGACCATGCCAAACAGACACCCCAAGATGGTCATGATGTAGTGGGTGGTTGTGGATGGATTGGCTCGCGGGTCCTCTGGTCCCATAGCCCGTGTGGTAAAGGACAGACAGGTGTGGTTGTAGCGCTGATATTTGCTTGCAGAAACCACACAATAAGTGTAGTTTGTGTGCGGTTTCAGTTTGTCCAAATTTAGTACCTCCCTCTTTTTTATAAGGGGCTTGATGTCTACAGAAGAACTTTGGTTGAACTGGGAGAGGATGTACATCTTACTGTATGGCCGTGGGATCTGCACAACCAGTGAAGCGGTGAAGAGGGAAACGGTGTGAAGCTTCATGGAAATCTGATGGTTATAGGTGGGGTCCGCAGTGGAGGATGTGGTTGGCTGGTGGTACAGACCTTGGTCCGGGTTGTCAAAACCCATACCTGAGCCATCTTGATCTGGTGTCTGGGAAGTCATGCCTGGAATTTTCACACCGTCCCGACACATGGATAAAAGAGTGAAACGGGCATTTTTCCCGTGTCCAGGCACCGGGCTCAGAAGTGGATAGCCAGTCATTTCCAGAGGGGTTTCGCACTGGAGGCGGTCGTAGGTGTGGGTGACGTTGTTGAACGCCTCCAGCCAGGTGAGGAAGCTGTAGAGATCGCATCCACAGTGGAACGGGTTTCCTGCTAGCTCACACACCAGCAGCCTGTTGAGGACGGTGAAGGTAGACGGGTCCAGACGGGCCAACTTATTGGACGATAGGTCCAGGCTGCTGAGGCTCGGGCACTCCCAGAAGGCATTGCTGGCAATGACCTCGATAAGGTTGTGTTGCAAAAAGAGGCACTGCATTCGCCCCAGACCTCTCAGCATGCCCTCAGTCAGGTTGGTCATCTTATTGTAGCCCAGCTGGAGAACCTGAGACAGAAAGACAGAATTTACACTTGAATATTTTAATAAAACATGACTCAACACAATTGTTTTTTTTTTAAAGGTATGGTCTTACAATTTCCTTTCATGCGTTATCTCAACTAGATAAAGCTTGGAAAAGCCACCTATGAACAGTTCTTGGTTGAATGAGCTCAGAATGTGTTCGTAGCCCAACTACAACATATTGTAAAGCATTGGGTAACAAAAACGTACACGCTAGTAAATTCAATCAGACCCAATGTTAAGAAATATTCAAATAAATACACCTACTACAGTCTATTATAAAGGCAGCACAGTATATTAAACCACATTTGTATGAATGTATGAGCACGGCTTAAGAAGGTGGTTTTGACATCGCTATGGTTTCACATTAAAGAAATAAAGTTGTGTTGTGGGCTGCAGACCTGCAGGTTGGCCTGTCCAGCGAAGGCCCCGTCCTCGATGTAGCTGATCTCGTTCTTGGTCAGATTGAGGTCCGTGAGGTTGGTGAAGCGGTACATGGAGGTAAAGAGCACCGCCTTCAGTTTGTTCTCGTTCAGCCTCAGATCATGAACCTATACGGGAGACGAGAGAGTGACTTACTCTCTCTGGCAGCCATGGAGGAGAACCTGAGCTCTGCCAAAACAAGAGCTGCCAAGAGCTTATTAGAATGAAACCTTCTACGTTTGGAGGTGCAACAAGCAATTCCCCCAATTATGCATCGGATCAGAAACTTGTTTGGTTAATCATAATCATGGCCTGTTTTGCAGGCTGCTGATCATCCCACCTGAGATGTCTAGCGGTGGTAAATGTTGATGCTAGGAGCGCTGCTTGTCAAAGCACCCAACGGCACTGTTTTTCATTTTTAATCAGATTTTCAGTAAATTGCAGGTGGTAATTGACTTGGCACCTGTATTACAAGCAGCCACGAGATAAATAGCATTAGCTAACACAACTCGTCTGAGCATATGTGTACAGGAGGTGGATGTAGCCTCCACTTCCTGCTCTATCAAGACGTTTGTTTCAGTGTAGTGATCCTGCACTGGCTTATCTGGAGGTATATATATATATATATATGATGCATCTGTTCTACGCCACCAGCTTAACTCTGTGATTATCATCACAGCCACATAATAATTTTACCATCGCTGCATGAATCTGTATCACTATGATTGGGCACAATATTATAACCTGGCATTGTTGGCCTTCTGAATACTTACACATATACATATTTACCACACACATTATTATACAGACTGAACAGAATATTAGATGCATTTAAAAAACAGAGACTATCACTATAAGGAGACCTATATGTTCTCTTTGGCTGACGCGTCTCAGCTCACAGGGCATGAAGGCGTGCGGCTAACAGCCGGGGCTGTGAGGTGTAAAACAGGTGTAAAACAGATGTAAAAGAGGTGTAAAACAGATGGAAAACAGGTGTAAAACAGGTGTACAGCAGGTGTAAAACAGGTGTACAGCAGGTGTAAAACAGGTGTAAAACAGATGTAAAACAAGTGTAAAACAGATGTAAAACAGGTGTAAAACAGATGGAAAAGAGGTGGAAAACAGATGGAAAACAGGTGTACAGCAGGTGTAAAACAGGTGTACAGCAGGTGTAAAACAGGTGTAAAACAGGTGTAAAACAGATGTAAAACAGGTGTAAAACAGATGGAAAAGAGGTGGAAAACAGATGGAAAACAGGTGGAAAACAGGTGTACAGCAGGTGTAAAACAGGTGGAAAACAGATGTAAAACAGGTGTAAAACAGATGTAAAAGAGGTGTAAAACAGATGGAAAACAGGTGTAAAACAGGTGTACAGCAGGTGTAAAACAGGTGTAAAACAGGTGTAAACAGGCCTTCGTTCCTACTGACCGTGCTGTTGATGTGCTGGGGGATGGTCTCGTACGGAGGCTGGTTCTGGCTGCAGATAGCCAGCCAAACGTAGCCTTTGTCCCCTTCGATCAGCCAGCAGTCGCCCCTCACCATGCCGGGCAGGTGGAGCAGCATCAGCGCAGGCAGCAGGAGGGCGAGCGGCGCGGAGGACGAGCGGAGGCTGCCGGCCATGGTTTGATAAGGAGCGTTGGAGATCAGTAGAAAAGGAGGGAAAGAAAGGAGAAGAAGGAAGGGAGGCAGCAGGGCAGCGGTTTCAAATCAGGGAAGGGCTGCAGGTCGGGGGGCGAGCAGGCCGAGTCTGAGTGGAGAGCAAGGTGAACGGAGATTACAGCTCAGCCTGCAGCATGGAGGCTAGTCCGGCCCCCATTTCAGGTGTTCCACGTCAAAGGGTTCTGGAGACTGTCCCCCCAGCAGCTGCTCATGGCCCCGGACCCCCGCACACCTGGACCACCTGGGGGAGGAAGGAGTCCGTCAGAGAGAGGCAGGGTCTCTGAGAGAGAGAGAGAGAGGGAGGGAGAGAGAGAGGGAGAGAGAGAGAGAGAGAGAGAGAGAGAGAGAGAGAGATAGAGGGGGATGTGAACATTAAAAGTGATAATGACAAGACGAGTGAGACTATACAGAACATTGTAATATGTTCACATTTCCCCAAATGGTTTTGAATTAATTGAGTTTAAGTCTCATTTCTTCTCAAGGCACTGCGTAAAAGAGAAAGGTGTATATATATATATATATATATATATATATATATGTGTGTGTGTGTGTGTGTGTGTGAATCTAATACCCATGCCGCCCAATCCCTTCAAGGTAATGCACCATGGTAATAAATCCATTAACTGCCATGATTATTTAATTTAGTCTTATTAAAGCCCAGAAAAATATATATTTTGACCTTTTGAAATTAAGCCAGTGTTGTTTGTATCATGTTAAACAATAAAACAGAATCCTATGAGAATGAGCTGCAGCTGCTTCTCAGACATCAGCACCAATAAAAATGGAAATTGCCAAAAGCAAACCCACTTTTCTTCGGCTCTCGTGATGTTTACGAGGTTTCTCCGGCTCGCAGCAGGTTCCATTATTTCAACTTGGAGGTTCACAATAAAGAAACAATAAAGATTTAATAGCTGCAGTTATATCGGGGCGCTAAGTGGGAGACGGGGCTGCTGCCATTTGCATGTTTAACAGGATACTAGCTGACATTTAGCTATTTACCTTCCTCGGGGATTACTCGTGGATTAGGCTCTAATCCAGCACGGCATGCGCAACTCTTTTTAATTTGTTTCCAAAGTTTGGAAAAGTTACCGAGCCTCGACAGTCATGGACTAGAGGGGGGACTAGAGGAGGGACTAGAGGAGGGGCTAGAGGAGGGGCTAGAGGAGGGGCTAGAACAGGGACTAGAGGAGGGACTCTCCTTGAGGCGGCCCTTCAGATCTCAGCGCTGCTCGCTTTGTAAATGATATCTGATGGAAACGATGGAATTTGTGTGTGTTCTCCTTGTGTGCGTTCTCCTTGTGTGCGTTCTCCTTGTGTGCGTTCTCCTTGTGTGCGTTCTCCTTGTGTGCGTCTAAAATGGAGGAAAACACCGGCACTCAATCCCGTGGTGGTCCCTCCACTCCCTCTAGACCTTTATTGAAATGAAAGCTCAGCTTTGGCCACTTTCAGCGTTCATCCCTTCATTTTGATTTTCCGAACACATTTCCCCCTCTTCGTCCGGCCGGATGAAGAAGAGACGACCGGCTGTAAGAAGTGAAGCGACGACACGACGCAGCCTCGATCTACTACTGGGGCGCCTCGGTTAAACCGGCCAATCCCCTTCAGAGCCTGGCCTCCTCGTCTTCCTCCTCGTCTTCCTCCTCCCCTCCCTCCTCGCCCCGAGCATTCCTCCTCAAGTCCTCTCTTCAAGCTCCTCCATGATATTGACATTGACATTTCAATTCCTCCTTCGCTTTGCCTTTGTGACCCGGATCTGGTCGCTGGAACAAGAAGCTGATGGAACAACGACCCGAGAGCCCGAGAGCCCGAGTGCCCCCCGCGTCGCCCCGATCATTATGGAAGTCACTCGTTTAATAAAGTGGTTCAGCTTTGAAGCTGGTTTAGTTCACTGTGTTTGTGTGTGTGTGTGTGTGTGAGCATTAGTTCGTGGCACGTTGAGAGGAAAAGAAGCTAAATTAATTATTTATCCAACAAGAAGTTGGACATCGATCTATCCTTCTCTTTTCTTTCTTCTCTTTCATCCCGTTCCTGAACTCCTTCTCACACTGTCATGATGCTCCATCTCCTCGTTTAACAGAAAAGATCGCACCGCTTTAGCAAATTTTAAGAAGAGTTTTCGGAGGCCGCCCAAAAATTAATGAAATGTGTCGTCCTCGTTGTCTCCCCCCCCCCCCCCCCCCCCCAGCCTCAAAAGAGTGTTTCAGTCACGACAACGAAGATCAGCAGTTTTCTTTTTGATTTTTATGTAATAATGTTGTAATGATCATGAGCTCACTAATCCAGTCTATTTTATCATCTGGGTCATTCTGCTCTCTCTCTCTCTCTCTCTCTCTCTCCTTTCTTCTGCCTCCATTGTTTTAAGCCCATTTTTATTTTGTTTTATCTCCACTGGCTTTCAACTAGAAACACAAATGAACGCTCTTCAATGCCAAAACACAACCTGACACCTTTTGTGTGCTATTGCACCCCCCCCCCCCGCGCTTTCATCACATTCTCGCCATTGATTTTTAGTTTGTCTTGAAGCCAGAGGAGGAGACAGCCTCCCTTTCTTCCTCCAAACCCGGCTCTCTTTGTGTTTAATTATTGTTCCCGATAGCTCGGCTTTAATTAAAGCTTTGCGTCTGACAAACAACACTAATGATGTCGGGTCACGGAAACAAATGGAAAGTTCCCAAAGTAAGCCCGGGAGGAAGAGCGGGGCGTTTGTCCTCGTTGGAAAATCCCTAAATATTCAGAGATGTTGAAATAATAATCTGCTTGTCTTTCTGGAAGTCTTTTTATTAAATCAAGTGTTGATACTACAAGGAGTCAGTGAAGGTAATGGATGCTTTAAACAACTTTAAGAAGTGAATAGCTAAAAACTCTTACTGCTCACAAACATGAGCATTGATCTTTGATCTGTGAACACAATTGATTGACGCATGTTTTGTCATGGCGTTGTGAGCTGATAATGAAGATGTTGTTATAAGAGAGAGGCAGTGAGTCTGTGTGTGTGTGTGTGTGTGTGTGTGTGTGTGTGTGTGCTGCATGCATCTGAGGAACACACCACACATTCATCAATACAGTTGTGTGCGCTCACACACTAAGATGGTAATTGGTGATACATGCACAGTGTTAGAGAGTCGCTCTCAGTGTCTTTATCAGCTGATGCTGTCCTACAGATGCTGATTGCATCAGCTGATCACAACCCTCTCCTCCGATCAAATCAAAGCGTAGAGCTGTCACCGCCCGAATATAAGAAGAATAAAAAGAAGAGGCAAGAATCTGAATCCGTTGGAACCTTTTGTGAATAAAGTGTTACATCTGTAGCAAATTCACATCGCTGCAGTTAACAACAGTTTGACACAAACTATACACGAGTATTTCGCTATTTGTGTGGTTTATTCGTCACGCCCCCGCTGTGTGTAAAAGGCCTTTAATCTATGATACGGAGGTTGTTTGGGCTCGTTAGATAACCGGGGAACTCGTGGGCTCGTCTTCCGGGCTGCTGTTCCCGCTGTGTCTCTGGATGGGGCTCTACACGCTCCGTTGTGTTCCCATAAACTCAGCCAGGAGGCGCGCCCAGAGCCGTTCTCCGTAATGACTCCTAAGTGACAGAGTGGGAGAACACACTGCTTCATGCTACTGTACAGCGTGAGAGTGTGTTCCTGTACCACCTTCGTGAGGACCAAGTGGGTTGGAGACCATTCAATGGTACAGACGTTTTTACCAAGCTATGATTGGTCACGGTCCGAAGGCGTAGGCCTTCGGACGTCTGGTATACGTCTTGAGGTATCGGTCTGGTATACGTCTTGAGGTATCGGTCTGGTATACGTCTTGAGGTATCGGTCTGGTATACATCTTGAGGTATCGGTCTGGTATACGTCTTGAGGTATCGGTCTGGCATACTACTGTAGACTATAGACTACTGTAACTCCCTCCTGGCGGGTCTACCTGCTGGTGCCATCCGACCTTTGCAGCTCATCCAGAATGCTGCAGCTCGACTGGTCTTTAACCTGAAATTCACCCACACTACTCCGCTCCTCCACGACCTTCACTGGTTACCGGTGGCCGCCCGCATCCGCTTCAAAACACTGGTACTGGCGTACCATGCTACGAACAGATCTGGTCCAGTCTACATCCAGGACATGGTAAAACCTTACACCCCATCTCGTGCGCTCCGCTCGGCTTCTGCCAATCGCCTTGTAGCTCCGTCACTGCGAGCTAAACACTCAACAAAGTCTCGACTGTTCTCTGTCCTGGCTCCTCGATGGTGGAATGAGCTCCCCATTGACATCAGGACAGCAGAAAGTTTCTACATCTTCCATCGCAAACTAAAAACACATCTTTTCCGACTATACCTTGAATAAAGGAAGTAGCACTATAGTAGCACTGAAATGGCTCTTACTGATAGCACTTTGTAGTTGAACCTTTGATGAAATTGTACCTTCTTGATTCTTGTTGTTCTGATTCTTGTATGTAACCGTAGAATGCACTTATTGTAAGTCGCTTTGGATAAAAGCGTCAGCTAAATGAAATGTAATGTAATGTATACGTCTTGAGGTATCGGTCTCAGCTTTGGAAAATAATTTCATTCAATGTCCCGGCTCCTCTAAAATAATCCTCAGCTCTCACTTTTCATCGGCGTTGATTCGACGCCCCATGATCAGATTCCTGTAGTCGTCAGAGCAGACCTCACAAGCATAGCAAGACGCTCGCACACGCGCGCGTGTGTGTGTGTGTGTGTGTGTGTGTGCAACTAATGAGATTCCTCGGCGTGGCAGAGAATGCATTAAATCTAGATGTACACCAAGCCTTCATTGCCGTGGCTCCCAGTGCGTACGGTACAATATGCCCTGGTGGACGGGCGCCGCCAGGAGGCTTCTGCTACCCCTCTGTGTCTTAATTACTTTAAAACCCGGCTCCACCCAGCAGGTCTGCTGAAGTTACAGCCTTCCAGGGAGCAGCTGTGAGGATCGGTGGCGTCAGCAGCTTGAGTTTCCTCCCCTCCCTGCTTCTCTCCCGTTCTTTCTCTTTTTTCTCTCTCTCTCCCTGTCAATCAGGTTGATACCAGACAGCTGGTTGGAGTGCGCGCCGACGGTTGCAGCTGCAGGCCATCAGCATCAAGCGGTGCTTAAGATCAGTCTCCAGCCAGAGCGCGGTGTCGAGAGATTGCCACGCATGTCATCGTACACGCCAGCGTTCCTCTACGATCGACCGACGAATCCCTGTGAGGGATTATTACGAGTCACGAGATTCGAGTCACGCCGCCCAGCCCCGCGGCGAAGAAGTTTTTGCTACTTGTGTTGCTACCTGACAAGAATAAAGCCGGTAGTTGATTATCACCTAACCTCTCAGTCATCTCCTGTTTTGCTTTTGGGTCCAGACCGCCGGTTCTCACAGCAGAGCCTAACAGAATCTCTCGACCAGATGACGGACCCAGCAAGACCGGAACCTCTGCGGGATGTCCTCAGCGCTCAGGGGGCGCTGCTGGGGAGACACGATCAGGCGCTAGCCGGGATTATGGACAGACTGGAGAGAATGACCCAGAGCATGGACAGGCTGACCACCCAGGTAGCGCAGATGCCGGGCGCTGTCGCCCCGACACCGGTGAGTGCGATCCCGATCCCCGCCCCCGCGGCGGCCGTCCGGGAGCCTCGAGTCCCCCTCCCTGAACCATACGCCGGGGAGCCCAGGGCGTGTGGCCGCTTCCTATTAAACTGTTCACTGGTGTTTGATCTACAGCCCTTAAGTTATGTTTCGGATAGAGCCAAGATCGCGTTCTGTGTAAATATGCTTCGTGGGAAGGCGGCCCAGTGGGCCGCGGCTCTATGGGAGAGCCAATCGGCCGTATTAGCCTCATTCGCTGAGTTCACTGCGGACCTTCGCCGGGTTTTTGACCATCCCGTACGCGGGCGGGAGGCGGGGGACCGGCTTTGCGACCTGCGGCAGGGGTCCGGTTCGGCGGCAGATTTTGCCATCGAGTTCCGGATCCTTGCCGCAGAGAGCGGCTGGGATGAGCCAGCCTTAATGACTATCTTTGCGGGGGGGTTAGCCGCGGAGCTAAGGGATGAGCTGGCTCCTCGGGACGACGCGGCGTCCCTCGAGCAGCTCATTTCCCTAGCCATCCGTTTAGATAACCGGCTTAGGGAGCGCCGGCGCGAGCGGACTCGGCGGGCTCCGCGCCCGGTCCCGGTCATGGGTCCGGGTCCTGAGTTCTCCGAGCCTCCGGTCGATTCCTCCGAGCCCATGCAGCTGGGGCGGGCCCGTCTGGCGCCGGCAGAACGACAACGGCGACTTTGTCTTCAATTGTGTCTTTATTGTGGCCTCGCTGGGCACTATGCCGCCACCTGTCGCGGGTCCCCAAACATGGGGGCTCGCCAGTAGATCAGAGCCCGCTGGTGAGCCATTCCCCGTCCCCGTGCTCTACCTCTCGTCCTTTCCATTGCTCCTCAGCAGCGGAGAAGCTGCTGGTGAGCAATGCCGTGTCGCCACGCACCCCGTCCCGAATTACCCTCGACGCCGTCCTCACGGTCCAGGGCCAAGCCCTGCCGGTAGCGGCCCTCGTCGACTCAGGCGCTGACGAGAACTTTTTAGATGCCGGGTTCGCGACCAAAGGGGGCCTGCATTTCGAGCCATTGGACCAGCCAAAACTGGTAAACGCACTGGACGGTCGGTTAATCGCACGAGTTACACACCGCACGCTACCACTCACACTTTGTTTATCCGGCCAGCACCGTCGTCTTGGGTCTCCCCTGGTTACAGCTCCACAACCCTCAGCTGGACTGGAAGTCGCTTTCCATCGCCAGCTGGGGTGTGGCCTGTCATGCCCGCTGCCTTCGAGCGGCCGCCCCGGTGCCCCGGCATTCTACCAGTCCGCCGGCCCCACCGGACCTAACAGGCGTGCCCACTGTTTACCACCACCTCGCACCCGTTTTTTGTAAGAACCGAGCCCGCGCACTGCCTCCCCATCGCCCGTACAATTGCGCAATAGACTTGCTTCCAGGGGCGCCACTACCCACGAGTAGGCTTTATAACATCTCGCGTCCGGAACGGGTCGCGATGGAGAATTACATTCATGAGTGTCTGGAGTCAGGCCTGATTCGCCCGTCTTCCGCGCCGTTGGGAGCGGGATTCTTCTTTGTGTCCAAGAAGGACCAGTCCCTGCGGCCGTGCATAGATTACCGGGGCCTGAACCAGATTACCATCAAGAATAAGACCCCGCTTCCCTTGATAGACCCGTCTTTCGAGCCTCTTTGTCATGCGCGCGTGTTCTCGAAACTCGACCTCCGGAACGCATATCACTTAGTCGGGATCCGGGAGGGAGACGAGTGGAAGACGGCGTTTAACACTCCACTGGGGCAATTCGAGTATTTAGTGATGCCGTTCGGTCTCGCGAACGCCCCCGCCGTTTTCCAGACTCTCATGAACAGCTTGTTCCGCGAGATGATTGGTCGGTTCGTGTTCATATATCTGGATGATATTCTCATTTTCTCCCGGTCACTGGCCGAGCACCGCCAGCACGTGGGGTTGGTTCTCCAGAGGTTGCTGGAGAACCGACTCTACGTGAAACCGGAAAAATGTGAATTTCATGTCCCGTCAGTTAGTTTCCTGGGTTACGTGATCGCACAGGGTCAGTTAAAGCCAGATCCCGCCAAGATCCGCGCAGTGTCCGACTGGCCCGTCCCCGGTACCCGAAAGGAACTACAGCGGTTTCTCGGATTCGCAAACTTCTACCGGCGGTTCATCCGAGACTTTAGTAAGGTGGCCGGTCCCCTCACCCAACTCACCTCCCCAAAGAGCTCTTACACTTGGAGTCCCGAGGCCGCCAGGGCCTTCACCACCCTGAAGGACCTGTTCACCAGCACCCCCATCCTCAAACATCCGGACCCAGCGCGCCAGTTCGTGGTGGAGGTGGATGCGTCGGAGACCGGTGCAGGAGCCGTCCTCTCCCAACGAGACCCCACCTCCCAGAAGCTCCACCCCTGTGCCTTCTTTTCCCGCAGATTCAGCCCAGCGGAACGCAACTATGATGTGGGGAATCGGGAGTTGCTGGGGGTGATCTTGGCCCTCCAGGAGTGGAGGCACTGGTTGGAGGGGAGCCAGCATCCGTTCCTCATATGGACGAACCATAAGAATCTGGCGTATCTCCGGGCAGCTCGGAGGCTGAACTCCCGCCAGGCTCGATGGGCGCTGTTCTTGAGCCGGTTCCAGTACACCATGTCCTACCGGCCCGGGAGTAAGAATGGCAAGCCGGACGCGTTGTCCCGGATATATCCTGCCACGGAGCTTCCGGATCCAACCCCCATTGTCCCCGCAGCATGCATCGTGGGCGCGGTCACTTGGGAGTTTGAGTCCATCGTCCGGGGGGCTCAAGGCGCAGAGACGATCCCGGAGGGGGGGCCTCCGAACCGTCTTTTCGTTGCTCCGACGGCCCGCTCCCCAGTTCTACAGTGGGGACACTCGTCTAGCCTGGCATGCCATCCGGGAGCCCGACGGACCACGACCTTCATCCGGCAGCGGTTCTGGTGGCCAGGAATGGAGGAGGATGTCCGGAGATTCGTGGCCGCCTGCTCGGTTTGTGCGCGGGGAAAGGCCTCCCACCAACGTCCCGCAGGACTGCTGCGGCCCCTGCCAGTCCCGAGCAGGCCATGGTCCCACATCGCGGTCGACTTTGTCACGGGCCTACCACCCTCGGAGGGGAACACCGTCGTCCTAACGATCGTCGACCGGTTTTCCAAAGCGTTACACTACGTCCCTCTCCCCAAGTTGCCTTCCGCCCTGGAGACCGCCCAGCTCCTGGTCCAGCACGTTTTCCGGCTCCACGGGATCCCCATGGACGTGGTCTCCGACCGAGGTCCCCAGTTCGCCTCCAGAGTCTGGGAGGCCTTCTGCCGGGCGGTCGGCGCCACCGCGAGCCTCTCGTCTGGTTACCATCCCCAGTTTAATGGCCAGTCCGAGAGGGCAAATCAGGACCTGGGGGCGGCGCTTCGGTGTGTGTGCGCCCAACATCCCTCCTCCTGGAGCATCCATCTCCCTTGGGTTGAGTATGCTCATAATTCCCTGTCCTGCTCCGCCACCGGCGGTATGTCCCCTTTTATGGTCTGTTTTGGATTTCAGCCTCCATTGTTCCCGGCCCAGGAGGAGGAGGTGGCAGTTCCATCTGTAAGGGAGCACGTCCAGAGGATGCGAGCGGTCTGGACCACGGCCAGGGCGGCCCGCAAATAAGCGCCTGGCAGATAGACATCGCACGCCGGCGCCAGAGTACAGAGTGGGGCAGCAGGTATGGCTGTCAACCCGGGATCTCTCGTTACCCACGGAGTCCCGCAAGCTGACGCACCGGTACGTGGGTCCGTTCCCCGTCGCCAAGATCATCAACCCCGCCGCGGTACGCCTGACCCTTCCAGCTTCAATGCCCATCCATCCAACGTTCCACGTCTCCCTCCTGAAGCCGGTCGCCGAGAGTGAACATAGCCCTCCGGCCGTCCCCCCTCCACCCACCCGGCTCATCGACGATCACCCGGCCTTCACGGTCTCCAAGATTCTGGACGTCCGGCCTCGAGGACGCGGGTTCCAGTACCTGGTGGACTGGGTGGGGTATGGTCCCGAGGAGCGGTCCTGGCTATCACGGCGGCTGATTCTGGATCCTGGTATGCTGCGAGACTTTTATCGGGAACACCCTGATAAGCCCGGAAGGACGCCAGGAGGCGTCCGTTGAGGGGGGGGGGGGGGGTGCTGTGAGGATCGGTGGCGTCAGCAGCTTGAGTTTCCTCCCCTCCCTGCTTCTCTCCCGTTCTTTCTCTTTTTTCTCTCTCTCTCCCTGTCAATCAGGTTGATACCAGACAGCTGGTTGGAGTGCGCGCCGACGGTTGCAGCTGCAGGCCATCAGCATCAAGCGGTGCTTAAGATCAGTCTCCAGCCAGAGCGCGGTGTCGAGAGATTGCCACGCATGTCATCGTACACGCCAGCGTTCCTCTACGATCGACCGACGAATCCCTGTGAGGGATTATTACGAGTCACGAGATTCGAGTCACGCCGCCCAGCCCCGCGGCGAAGAAGTTTTTGCTACTTGTGTTGCTACCTGACAAGAATAAAGCCGGTAGTTGATTATCACCTAACCTCTCAGTCATCTCCTGTTTTGCTTTTGGGTCCAGACCGCCGGTTCTCACAGCAGAGCCTAACAGCAGCACTTCCTTTGCCCGGGAGGGAGGCAGCATGGGGTAGAAGTAGAATTAGGAAAGGAGAGTAATATTAATAGACGAGGAGAGAGAGAGAGTCAAAGGGATAAGGGATGACAGCGAGCTGCAATAGAAGAGAGGTTGTAGCATGAGTCCCTTTATCAGCTTTGATTCCAACCCAACCGAGGTTTGAATCTCCCGACTTTGACCTTTCCATGGAAATGACAGATCAGAGTAACGGGGGAGGGGGTGATGACGGGATGGTGGAGAGAGAGATGTTTTTTAACCTTTATTCAATCCGTTGAAGGAATCCCACATTTTATCTGCTGTATCCCATCAGTCCAAACAGGAGAAGGATGCTTTTTGAAACAACAACAATAATCCACTATGAATAGCTGCCGGAGTTGTGTTCTCTGTTTTTTGTTTTGTTTGTTATACCAGAAGGAGGGAATGGTTGCACATATGCACACATTCACACATGGAAGCTCTCCAGAGCCGCCCTCTTCTTTTGTGTTGGCAGCTGGAGCAGCTCGTGGGCCCAGAGCTGGCTCAGAAACAACGTACTACACTGCGACTGTAATGCAATGCTGCACAGTTTGGCATTTAAATCACAATGTGAAGGTCCATCTTCAGCTTCATGCAAAGGTTCATCAGAAGGACGAACCTCTGTAAACACCTCTGGGGGAGTGGCTACTTTGGTAAAGTTCATGATTGTATTTCCTCCACCAACATGGACCAAACTGACTGAACCCATCACCGCTCCTTGAGCTCGTCCATTCTCTTTGCACATGATTCATATTGTTCTCCAACCAACGCTAAGTTGATCTGATGAGCCGTCACATTGGAGCTTCCTCTGTAAACAAATATATTGCTTTTGTATAATTATGCGCTTCGTCGCCAGAATGTGTTTTTGTTGTTGGCGTTGGCATCGTTGGTTTCTGCCAACCACAGATACTCTGGGAAGAGGAGAGGATGAGGAGGGAGAGGATGAAGGTGGACGGGTCCAACAAACAGCCACGGACAACGTTCCCCGTGAGAAAGAAAATACAAAGTTGCAACTCGTTGCTGCACTTTTTGTTGATCTCACTTATGGATCATCATCCGTGCTGGACTGCATCTTGCACAGCGATGGAGCTGAGTCCAACGTCTGCCTCATGATTTCATTGCTCGTCAATAATGACATCATCATGTGTGGATCAGCTGGCCTCCATCCAACAAACACGTCAACACAATGACGTGGTTAGCCGACCATCTGGCTTCTGTCTCTTCTCAACGCCATCGTCCTTCAGTACGTTCATGCTGCTGTTACACACCCCTCCACCTCCCCATCTCTTCCCAGTCTTCATCATCATCATCATCACCAGGTCTCTACGCCACGGGGGGATTTACCTTGTTGAGTCCGAGAGCCAAAGACCTCTTCATCACATTCCACCTGTTCATAATAAACATCGATCTGTTCTTCATCTCCAGCCAGGAACCGGCTCATCGGTACTTCCTGCTACAGTCGGCGTAGCAGGAAGCTGATTGTTTTGCTGTGACGACGCACAGACTCACAAGGTGTCGACAACACCAGCGTGAGATCCTCGAGACCGTCTGCAGCATTCTGAGCGTCCAACACGAGCTCCGAGCCGTCCGACGAGGAGCCGAAGTGTTGCTTTACGAAGTGTCACCACCGATCAGGTCGTCCGTGGAACGATGAAGCAAAGCGGTCGGTCCGTCTCTCGAGCAGCGATAACGGTCACCGGAGGAGAGCAATCGGAACCAGCAGGCAGCAGGGTGCCCACCTCGCCTCTGGCACACAGGAAGTGGAGACGGGGGGTCCGGCTGAGAGTCATCAGTCAGCGTAATTGCATCTAAACAGACCGAGGCCTTTTGTCTTGTCCTGCAGACGCGTGGCAAACGCAAACACACCATCCCTCACGAGGCTGCATCTGCCCGGGATGAGTAACGAGCTCTAGAGAGAGCGGAGGCTTTAACCCTCTCTCTCTCTCTCTCTCTCTCTCTATAAAAACACAACCTTATGATTTGGGTGATGTCTGTCCTTTTTTGGTATTTCTTTCTGCTTGCCTCAAAGATTTTAAATAGTGAACGTCGAAACACACACACAGACACACACTTTGCTATTTAACGACATCACAACGCGATGCCCAAGCGAACACTTGAGCATCGACTGGCGGACAACGTAGCGGCCGTACGCAGGAGCCGCTGGCCGAGCCGTGGGATTGGAAGTGTGTTTGTATTGTTTAGACTTTGTGAGACTAACAACTTAAAACCAGGAGCTCTCACGAGAAGGCAGAAAGGTGAGAGAGCTTTTCACACCGAGGGGAGTGAAAAAACAACAAAAACAGCTTTTCTGGAGCGTCAACAGCTCAAACTGTTGCAGGCCAGCATGGCCTCACACCTCACCGTCATCATCATCACCTTCACCATCATCACATGACGCCTCCCCACTGAGTAAATGCTTTTTGTTGTTGTTGTTGTCGCACACATTACAATGCTTACAAGGTCTTTTGCACAAAGCATCGCAAAGATACGCACAAGAATGTAATTTGTGTCCAGCAAAAAAAAAGACAATGGACTTATGCCTGAAATATGAATATTCCAGGCCTTATTGTGATGCTGTCTAATCGATACCCTCCATGTTGACCTTTAACCTTCTATGTTGCTGCAGCTCCTCGCCGTGGCCATCAAACTGAACCCATTTGAAGGGCTCCACGTCTGCAGATCTCAGATGTCATGCATGACTCGTGCATTCAGGGCTTCACGTGCATCAAGGATACGAACGCCCAGAAGTTCAGTGAAGTCAAAGTGGACGGGTTTTGTTCACAGATCACCCGTCCTTCCATTACAGATTCATATCCGGCTTCGTGAACGGCATCAGGAGACGTGACAGAGGTCACACGTCACCAGAAGCCGAGCTTACCGACAGCCGAGAGGAGCCGAGCGCTGCTGTTTTTAAGATAGCGAAGTCTTTTCCAGAGTGATGTGCACTTTCTTTCTTATTTTATCTCATGCCAATGGAGCAGCTTTGAACTGAAGTTATTTTAATTGGGAAAGCGACGGCGGGAGAGGAAGGTGCAGAGAGAGACAGACACACAGGCCACCGTCAGGTTCCAGGAAGCCAAATTTAAACTTGTGAAGCCAACAGACGCCGACTTTGAGGCCGCGGCGGAAGCCAAAGTAATTAAAGCTGGCGGCTAAATGAGAGTCCTGGTGTTTGAACGTCGCTAATGAAAGTGATGAAACGAGAGAGAGAAAGGAAGAAAAACAGGAAATGGAAATGAAGTCAAACTTTTTAATGAAGCAGGTTTGATCTGCTCATGAAGAATCGCACGTAAATCTGTCAACGCCACGAAACATGAGACGTGACGGGAGAGAAACAGTTTGTTTTCTTCTTTTATTCATCACGCACTTCTGTGGTTATTTTTACCCAAAACACCAACTGTTCCTAAAGCTAACCAGGTAGTGTGTTGTTGTTTCCTGTCATGCAAACCACTGTAGTGTCACAGTCTTGGGTTTTTGTTTCTGGTTTCCTGTTTTATTTTGAAGTCCGTGTCTCTTGTGTCCTCTGTTTCCCTGCACTTCCTGTCCCCTGTGATGGGCTGCACTGCCCCTGAGTGTTTCCTCCTTCGGGGCTGGAGCCAAACACACTGCAGCTGATTAGACACAGGAGGAAACAGGAAACAGGGCAGGAAGTGTTGGGAAACCGAGGACAGACAAGGACTTCAAAATAAAACAGGAAACCAGACGGTGAGGGTGAGTTGTGTAACATAAGGTACTTGTGTGAACACCGTCTTCTTTTGACCCGACCGTCTCGCAGCTCTGAGACGCGATCGATGAGCTTTCCACTCTTTGGACGAGTCGAAGGCCAGAAACACGTTTCATCAAACCAACATGGACGTCGCTCTGCGTGAGAGTTCAGAGGTTCTGGAGGTTCTGGTTCATTTCAGGTTCACTGTTTTTCATCTTGGCCTCAGGATTCACTCCTTTTCCTTTTTTTGAGTTTTCTGCAGCATCCTTCATCTTGGCCTGAAGACGTCTTTGCTTCTCCTCCCTTTAGCCTCGCCCCCTTCTCATTTCTTTACAGCGCCCATAATTACCCCGTCAGCATCTTATGCTCACAATTCATGACTTCCTTTCCTCCTCCTCCTCCTCCTCCTCCTCCTCCTCCTCCTCCTCCTCCTCCTCCTCCTCCTCCTCCTCCTCTCCTCTCCTCTTTTTCTTTGATTCCCTTCAAGCCTCCATATAAAACCTTATATTTTGTTTCTCAGCTTCACTTCAGGTGACTCTCCTCTCCTCCGTCTTCCTTTCTTCTCTCCTCTAGCACCTCCCTCTCTCCTCACATCTTGAGCCTGTGATTCACGACGCCTTCTCTTCTCCTCTCTTTTCTTCCTCCTTTCATCCCTCCACAGCTTCCATGAAAGCCTCTTCCCTCACTTCCTCGACCCCGAGATTCGTGACACCTCCTCTGTTCTTTTGTTCCTCCTCCTCTTTCTAAATGTCTCTCTCTCTTTTTCGACTCCTTGTAGAAAATAAACTTTCTTCCCTTCGCGTTGGCATCAGTTTCTCTTTCTTTTCCATCTCCTCCCATCCCATGCTCTGGTTGACCAAGACTATATTTTCTTTCTATTACATGTCGAGTCGAGTGGGGAGGTTTCAGGGGGGCGGTGGGCTCGTACTAAACATTCCAGACCAGATCTTTGGGGGTTTTGTCCCTCAAGAGGCCCCATTGAGAGCTATGCAGGCTTTCAGTGGAGGATCGAACATGAATAATAAAGTGATGCAGAGGAGGGTGCTCTGCTCACGAAGCTGAATTCAAAATAACAGAGAGAATGTATGACCTTACCTTAGGTTTCAATACATCAACGTCAGCTGATATCAAAATCAGACATAATTGGTGTAAAGTGTAATTGTTTTCACTCTCTGAGTGGATGGAAGACGAGAAATCAGAAGAGCGAAAGGTCGAGAACGCCATGCAACCAATGGTAAGATCCAACATGTTACACTTTCATGGACTGAAAACACACTGTTAGATACCTGTCAATCACCCTGTAGTCCCGCCCTAAAGCATCCCCTGCTTTATGGTCTGTTTGACTCTAATGAGCATAATTTACTAAATGAACATCATGCTGTATTGAAGAAGACTTGAAACTAGAGATTGAGACATAAACTCATGTTTACAATGTTTACTGAGGGAATACATCAAGAGAGAAGTAGAGTCATTTATATAGACTTCTATACAACCAGAGGAGTCGCCCCCTGGTGGTCAGGAGAGAGAATGCAGCTTTAATACATGAAGCATAGACTTCTATACAACCAGAGGAGTCGCCCCCTGGTGGTCAGGAGAGAGAATGCAGCTTTAACACATGAAGCATAGACTTCTATACAACCAGAGGAGTCGCCCCCTGGTGGTCAGGAGAGAGAATGCAGCTTTAACACATGAAGCATAGACTTCTATACAACCAGAGGAGCTGCTCTTTCTTTCCACAGACCAACCTGGCTCTCTCATTGGCTCCCTCCCTGGTCAGAAGCTACCTCCAAAAGACAGTTTGTTTTGTTTGGGATTATTAATTGTCCATTATGAACTGCTGGATAGAAACTAGATAGGGGTCAGGGGTGAAACATGCATATTATACACTGACTGATGACCAAGACCTTCAGGGCTGGTTGGGGAATTGGAGATGGGTTTTCTGTGTGGGTTGTGGATGTGAAAGGTGGTCTATGGGCCGTGAATATGTATCATTAAAACATCATTGTTGCCTCCTCCTGGGAGTGTTGCTCAGAATTTTTATAATGAACAAAGTAATTTAACAATAACGAAAGAAATAAAGAAATCCTGGTCTCCCTGGCTCTGCTCGAGCACGAGGACGTGGCTGAGCGGCCGCTGTGGCCTGAGGGGTGTCGGGTGGAACAGAGAGGAGCTAAGAAGGGAAAAGGTCATGAGGCGGGTCAGGACGGAGACAGGAGGCGAGGAGGGGAGGATGGGGAGAGGGAGCGAGCGACGGGAGGAGATGACAGCTAACAAGAGGAGCTGGAAGCTGTGAAGTGGTCCTGAACAAGACTCACCAACACCTCTACCCCCCCCCCCCCCCCACACACACACACACACACACACTGCATGGCCTTTCTTTCTTCCTCAACTTCTAACTCACCCTGCTTTATCTGATCCTCCATCATCCACTCATGCACTTCTGACCTGCCCCATTTCTTTCTGCCTCTGAGGGTTGTTTTCCACTGTGATGTAAACCAGTTCACTCATGTAAGACACCAGTAAAGAATAAAGAAAGTGCTCTGTGGATACCAGTGGCGGACCGTGCATTTTCTCACTGGGCCTTCTGTGCCGATGAAATCGAATACATATCAGACATACCGGGTAACGGGCTGTGGCTGCGTACTGTAAAGTAAAAAAATAACATTTGTCAAAAAAGTATGAAAAAAGTCATAGTATGTCAAAAAAGTAAAAATATATAATTTGTCAAAAAAAGTATGAAAAAAGTCGTAGTATGTCAAAAAAGTTAAAAAAGTCATAGTATGTCAAAAAAATATAATTTGTCAAAAAAAGTATGAAAAAAGTCATAGTATGTCAAAAAAGTAAAAATATATCATTTGTCAAAAAAGTATGAAAAAAGTCATAGTATGTCAAAAAAGTCAAAATATATAATTTGTCAAAAAAAGTATGAAAAAAGTCATAGTATGTCAAAAAAGTTAAAAAAAAGTCGTAGTATGTCAAAAAAGTTAAAAAAGTCATAGTATGTCAAAAAATATAATTTGTCAAAAAAAGTATGAAAAAAGTCATAGTATGTCCAAAAAGTAAAAAAATATCATTTGTCAAAAAAAGTATGAAAAAAGTCATAGTATGTCAAAAAAGTCAAAATATATCATTTGTCAAAAAAGTATGAAAAACGTCACAGTATAAAATAAAAAAAGTAAAAAAAATATCATAGTATGTCAAAAAAGTAAAAAAATATAATTTGTCAAAAAAGTATGAAAAATAAGCTAATAGGGAAAATAATTATAATACATGTTGTGTGTTTGTGAAAAACAATTAAAGTATAAAATAGCTATAACTTTGTGATTCTGTTTAGGTCAGCAGAGAAGGCTTAGCTGGCCCTGACGGCCACCACTGGTGGACACGTGCTGCAAAATGAATTTATTCTATGACTGTAAATGTATTTGGGTATGCATATATATATATTTATATATATATATATATATATATATATACACACAGGTATGCACACGGCTGAGTGGGAGTATTTGTATTACTGAACATGTGTTTTGCTCTGTACAGCATTACAGATGCAGGCTGCATGTGTCTAATCTAACCTCGTGTAACTCCTTCTGCAGCACATTGAGATAAACTAGAGTTGTATAACTTGATGAAAATGATATTTTGAAACCACGCCCTCCATTAGAGGAGGATCAGAGACACAGAAACCTAATGAGGACATCTTCATTATTCCGTCTCAAAGAAGGAAACATAAAACAAACAAGCTGGTTGGACTGATGACGACGGTCCATTATGATTTTAATCTGAAGAACGAAAAGTAGCTGAAGAAAAGAACCCTTCATAAAAGAAGGTCTGGGTTCTGGGTAGACCCCCAGCCCTTCAGGATCCTTGTTCCTCAGAGGGTCTCACCAGACTCACAGCTCATGGTTTCACAGATATCATGTTTCACTTGAATGCATGGAATGTTGATTAGTGGGCTTGGTGGGAGTCAGTGTTGTGAGACATCCGAGTTATGAATCATACGCTGTGTGAAATATGTGGCTGCTGCATAACCTGTGCCTGATTGTGCCTCTTTCACTGTGTGCATTGAAATGCATCAAGAGGCCGAGTGTGTGTGTGTGTGTGCACTGCATGCATGGCGAGGCTTTCTCTATATGGAGCAGCACTTGAAATGTCAGAGGACCACACATCTGATTACTGGAACACCAGCTGAGGGAGGCGGCACGTGGGCCGAGCGGTTTCCTCAGCTTTACTTCCGTCTTGCAGCTCGAGTCTCCTCTTCCTTTGAATCCATCACAACAGGAAGTTCATCTACCAGCTTCAGCTGAATGAAATGTGAAGCTGCATAGCTCCTCCCCCTGGAGGTGTGTGTGTGTGTGTGTGTTCGATACATGCATCTTATGACGTCGTGATGCAATCTCGCTTCCCGGTGTCAGCAATCAGCGCTCTCAGAGCGTGTTTGAGACGAGAACCGGCGGTCTGAATCCCTCATTGGCTGAGAGAGCCGAGCGCCATCATTACCATGGCGATGATTCACTGCTTGTAGCTGCATGATGGATGATCTTATTTATGTTTGCATCAACACACACACACACACACACACACAGTGAATCACGGGTGGAACAGTCACAGGTTTCTAATCTCTTCCGGCTAACGGGGACTCTTCAAAGCGAGCCGCTGCAGGCGGACAGTCCTCCAGCTGATTCATAACCGTTATGAACACGGTTCTTCTGCCTGATTCATAATTTACCCAGCGAGCTAAACACTGCAGCAGAACGTCTCCTCGGGGATCGAACACACGAGCCAGAGCGATTTAAGTATAAAATAGCTATATATATATATATATTAGCTATATATATATATATATATATATATATATATATATATATATATATATATATATATATATATTATATATTATATTATATATATATATTTTTTGTTTTGTTTTTGTTTTATAAATATATATATATATATATATATATTTATATATATTACATATATATAAATATATATGTATATTTTTTTTTTGTTTGTTTTGTTTTATAAATATATATATATATATATTTATATATATTACATATAATATATTTATGACACTTTTGAGTTTTGGGCAGAAAGTAACGATGCAATCAGATAAACGACGTCCAGATGATGTCACTCATTGTAACGAGTTCCTATGAATTATGATTTTAAAGTTATGACTTGGCATCCTGTGCCCCACTTAATATATTTATGTTTAATATATTTATGTTTAATATATTTATGTTTTCACAAGCCGGCTGCAAGAAGATAATTTGATTGAATCAAACCTCTCCAATCACAGAGCTGGAGAGTCAGCAGTTATCCTCCATCTCATCCTTCTGGACCTCTCCATCTCTCTCTCCCCCTCTCTCCCTCTCTCCCCCCTCTCTCTCTCTCTCTCTCTCTCTCTCCCTCTCTCTCTCCCTCTCTCTCTCTCTCTCTCTCTCTCTCTCTCTCTCATCATAAGCTCTTGTTAACTTTAGTGTTTTCATGCACACAAACTTTCCCCTGCAGTTTGTCTGCAAACTAAAAAAACGCACAATCGCACACCCATCTATCTGTCCCTCCATTCATCCCTCCCTCCCCTCATCCCTCCATCCCCTCATCCCTCCATCCATCCATCATCAGGGAGAGCTAAACGTCTGTTTATCCATCCAGCAGTTATTAAATCTCTGTGCGTCTCCGTCGCTTTCCAGATCATTTACAGTTCAGTCATTCAGCCCCCTTTAAGGGCTCAGCATACAGACACACACAGACCCACACAGACACACAAAGACACACAGACACACACACACACACACAGACAAAACGGTAGAGATGGACAAATACTGAAGACACAGGTTTCACATTGCTCTGTTGCAACTGAAAGGAGTCCAATGCCGACGATCCGTTTCAAAAGGGCAACCTCCAACCATCAACCATCTCATCCAACCATCAACCATCTCATTCAACCATCTCCTCCAACCATCAACCATCTCCTCCAACCATCGCCTCCAACCATCTCATCCAACCATCAACCATCGCCTCCAACCATCTCATCCAACCATCTCATCCAACCATCAACCATCGCCTCCAACCATCTCATCCAACCATCTCATCCAACCATCAACCATCTCCTCCAACCATCGCCTCCAACCATCTCATCCAACCATCTCATCCAACCATCAACCATCGCCTCCAACCATCTCATCCAACCATCTCATCCAACCATCAACCATCGCCTCCAACCATCTCATCCAACCATCTCATCCAACCATCACCATCAACCATCTCATCCAACCATCAACCATCGCCTCCAACCATCTCATCCAACCATCTCATCCAACCATCACCTCCAACCATCTCATCCAACCATCGCCTCCAACCATCAACCATTGCCTCCAACCATCAACCATCGCCTCCAACCATCGCCTCCAACCATCTCATCCAACCATCTCATCCAACCATCTCATCCAACCATCACCATCAACCATCTCATCCAACCATCAACCATCGCCTCCAACCATCGCCTCCAACCATCTCATCCAACCATCTCATCCAACCATCTCATCCAACCATCACCTCCAACCATCTCATCCAACCATCTCATCCAACCATCAACCATCGCCTCCAACCATCTCATCCAACCATCAACCATCGCCTCCAACCATCAACCATCGCCTCCAACCATCAACCATCGCCTCCAACCATCTCATCCAACCATCAACCATCGCCCCCAACCATCAACCATCAACATATTACTTGCATACAACATCATCCTGAGGACTGAAAAACTGTTTTGCCATATTTTCTGTGTAGTTCTTAAAATGTTAAACATTATTTTTCTTTCTGAAATGCACGTCAGAGAAACATTTTTGCAACTGTTTTCTTAACGATCTTAAATAATTCTGTTGAAAACTGATCTTCATTTCTCTCGCCGAGCGGTTGGTAAAAACCAAAAGAGTTCTTCTGAGCCTCCACATTGCTCCGGACTCCCTTTTAAGTTCAACCCTGTTTTATTTCCTCCGTTTGATTTCATTACTTTACCTGATTATCTCGTTTTCTAATAGTCAGCAGGGATGGTTTGGATAATCACATTCCAGAGATGGGCGTGGACCTCCCCTTTAATGAGGCTAAAATAAATCATTTGGCGGTTTGAAGGCACAGCGGGGCGTCCATGTGCACGGCGCCGGCTAACGAGCGCCGGCTAACGAGCGCCTCGGCCGCTAACGAGCTCTCAGACCAAGATGCCGAGTGGCGAGCGCTCTCTGATCAAGGAGTCGGCTTCCAGAGTGGAGAACTTCCTGTAACCGGCTCGTTGGCTGCAGGGTTCTTGGTTCCCGACTCACCAGGTGCGGCTCGCAGGCCATCAGGGAGGAACCGAGCCGCCTACACACCTGAACTCAGGGGCTCGGGTCGTGGACAGTGAAGGGTTGTTTCATTGGAGTCATCAGCTGATTACAAAGGCATCAAATCATCTCAATATCAGACAAAATACATCATAAAACATGTCCTCTCTTCCTCAGTCATATCTGAAGACGCAGTTTGACTTTAAACAAGATTAAAACAATTTGTACTGCTCCGAGAAAACAAAATGTAAAACTCAACCTCGGCTCCACAGAGCTCACTTTGGACGTGTTGGAGTTATTTCTTCATTAAAAATCAGTTTCAATGAACAGCCGTCTTGTCAAAACTCATATTCATAACCCATAAATGGTTTTGTCTCATATCCTTTGCAGAAAACGTTCCTGGCAGTATGTTTGAGTGGATTCTGGTTTGTAACTGGTGTCCAATCACAAACAACTTTGTTCTGGGAAGGATTGCTGGTTTTGGATGAATATTAATAAAGTAAACATGGTTGACGTCATCGTTGACTTGGATTAAGTTGATCTTTTCCATTAACAGCTTTAGAAACCAGCGATTTGGAAGAAAACAAACATTCATGAAAAAGAGTTGATCAATAAACTAATCCAGGTGATTCCTTCAGGAGGTGGTTTGAAGGTTCTTCGTTCCAACCACTGACCTCCAGTCAGTGAGCTGCTGCAGCACTGACCTGATGGAGGCCTTTCTCTTGTGGTCACAGACAACTGAGCTTGTAAAGGAAAACTTCAGAAACTGTTTTAGTCCTTCAACTCTGAACAAGCACAACTTGAAGCTGTTTGCAGACACCGAGGATGAAGAGGATGAAGAGGATGAAGGGAACGACTCCGACACCTCGCGGGGTTACAACCCTTCATCTGCTGAGGAAACGCTCCGGAGAAAAACAGCTTTTCACCCAACAAACGAGCGGAAAGATCAGAGTTCACTCCGGACCGGCAGAGAGACTCGTTTCCTCTCTCTCTCTCTCTCTCTCTCTCTCTCTCTCTCTCTCTCTCTCTCTCGGTCAAAGTGGTAGAAGTGTGAAAAGCTTCGTCTCTTACTATTTGAAGGGTTTACCATCTGGGAATATCCAGCATGGCAGCCAAAACACCTGCAGACTCCCTGTGTTGGGAGCTGCCGCTGACAAAGTGGGAGACACGGGAGAGGAAGGAGAACAGGTGGAGTGGAGAACAGGTGGAGTGGAGAACAGGTGGAGCGGAGAACAGGTGGAGCGGAGAACAGGTGGAGCGGAGAACAGGTGGAGCGGAGAACAGGTGTATGAAGGCAAATCACTGTCATAAAGAGAGAGCGCAAATGAGCTTCACGCGCGAGCGCAAATCAGTCATACGCGCGTGAAATTTACTCTGACGAGCGCTTTTACATCACTCGGCGAGCAAACCCCTCTCGAAAGTTCGTCTCTCGAGTAAAAGTCCCTCTCGCGCATTTTTAACCTGCTCGCTCGCGAAGCTTCAATTTGCGCTCGCGTCTCTAACCTGCTTGCTCTCGAGTAGATTTTCTTTTTGACAGTAAGTGGGCGGAGCCAGTCTCCATCGTATCTCTACATCTAATTGGTTACAATCCTCGTCTTTGGATTGGCTGGATATCACATCCAGGAAGAGACAGATGAACCCAGTCTACAGCACCCAGTAGAGACTGACCCTCTGTTATGTGGGTCTACAGACATGTGGGTGTCTGTAGACCCAGTGTACAGCACGTTATCTCCGTGTTCCAGGGCGTGTTACCACGAGGTGGGCTATGAGGAAGCTAATGTGTGTGTCTGTTACGTTGCCAGTACGTTATCTCCGTGCCACAAGTATACTGGAGCTTTCTGCCTGATCAAGTGTGACTGAATTAATAACACAACGCAAGAGAGAGGGAGTACACAACCGCTACAGTGGATACATATAGACAGTGGATCAGGGGCGGACTGGGGGAAAAAGTGGCCCGGGAGGTACTGTCAGACTGGCCCACTCATTACACGGTGCGTTATATATGTATCCTCTGTGTATAAGACTGGGTTCATCTGTCTCTTCCTGGATGTGATATCCAGCCAATCCAAAGACGAGGATTGTAACCAATTAGATGTAGAGATACGATGGCGACTGGCTCCGCCCACTTACTGTCAAAAAGAAAATCTACTCGAGAGCGAGCAGGTTACAGAGACGCGAGCGCAGTTTGAAGCTTCGCGAGCGAGCAGGTTAGAAATGCGCGAGAGGGACTTTTACTCGCGAGAGACGAACTTTCGAGAGGGGTTTGCTCGCCGAGTGATGTAAAAGTGCTCGTCAAAGTAAATTACACGCGTGTATGACTGATTTGCGCTCGCGCGTGAAGCTCATTTGCGCTCTCTCTTTATGACAGTGATTTGCCTTCATACAGGTGGAGCGGAGAACAGGTGGAGCGGGAAGGAAAGAAGTGTGGACTTGAAGGATTTGATCAGGTCTCGGCCTCGTTCCTGTCCTCCTTCAGTGCCGTCCTTTCATCCCGTCTTCCCTCCCTCGTGGTATTTCACACAATGCCGTCTGACATTTCTGTCTGCCGCCGCCTTCGTCTCCCTGTTGGCCTTTACGCTTCCTTCTTTGCTTCTTCTTTCTTTCCCTTTTCTTTACATTGGCTTTTCTTTTATCGCTCCTTTTTTTCCGGCCCATCTGCGATACCACTTCTGTCTCTTTTCCATTTAGTCGTCTCTCCCGCCGGACTCCTTTCACAGGACGAAAACCTTTCTGCTTTTCAAACCCTCCTCTTGGTTCTGCGTGTCCTCGGTGTCTCTCCCATGTGTGCACTTCTTTTTCCTTCTTTCCATCTTCCCAAAAACGTTCTCTTCCCGTCGTTCCGAAGCCATTCTGCACTGCACGTTTAAATGTGTATTTTAAACGTTGTCGGCATGCTGTCTGATTGGATCTTCTTGACTCTACATATCAAGAACCTCCTGTTCCTGCAGAAGCTGTTTGTTTAACAATATGTAATAAAAAGGAAAAGATGGGAGCTTTTCCTGGAGCGTTTTGCAGAAAGGAGGTTCTGCACATCGACCAACATGTCCAGAATGTTCCATCCATCCCTGCAGCTTTTGTACATTTGTGGCTGAAGTTGAACGACCAACCTCTGAGGCAGCCAACGGGGGTCACGGTGCATTCGTGGTTCTTTCTTGTATTTTAAATCTTTTGTCAAATCAAGAAGAAAACCACATTCTCACTTGACCTTCAGTCTAAATATCCAAGTCGTGGTCAAAAGGCCGTTGTTTCCCACCTTCACACCTTCACACACCTTCACACACCTTCACACACCTTCACACACCTTCACACACCTTCACACACCTTCACACACCTTCACACACCTTCACACCTTCACACCTTCACACACCTTCACACACCTTCACACCTTCACACCTTCACACACCTTCACACACCTTCACACACCTTCACACACCTTCACACACCTTCACACACCTTCACACACCTTCACACACCTTCACACACCTTCACACCTTCTCACACCTTCACACACCTTCACACACCTTCACACACCTTCACACACCTTCACACACCTTCAGGACACTCTGCTAGTGGGATCAGACATCTAATAACTCCGGCACACGCAACAGTCATCAAACACAGCAGCCGGTTCTCTGCTTCACCGGCTGAAAAACAAGATGCATTCTGGGTACATGTAGGCACAGAGCTGAGATAATCGTTTGTGACTTCAGGGCGATATGGACGTACTGCTTGTTCTGGAGCTTCCTCACTTCACAGCCTTCTCCTAAATAAATACATGTGGATCCAAAAGCCAGTTTATGGGAAAGCAGTCCAAATAATTTCCTTAAAAAAAGAAATATATATATATTTCTTTTTTTTCTTCTAATGGCTTGTCTCTGATTCACTTTGAATAAAAGCTGCAGGTAAGAAATAATAATGCATAAATTACCTTCCAATTTAGAAATACACTTAATTCTGATTTAGTTTTTTAAGGTTTTCTTTCCGTCCATCACGAGTTGTTCCTTCCTCACAACGAGGACAACGAGGCCTCAGTGAGCATCCCATCAGCAGTAGTGATCCCTTCATCCTTTCCTCTCCTCTTCCTATCAGCCCAGAGGGAGGGCAGGATTAACCCATCTGGGAGGGAAGAGGAGGGGCTTAATACCGTGTACTTTATCTGGTTCGGAGTTTTGTATCAGATCAGAGTTTGACTTGCGTTTGATTTATGCTGATACCAAATAAGGTCAAGAGGGAGGGAGGGTGGAGGAGGGAGGAGGGGGGAGGAGAAACTGGGAGACCTTTTCTGCTTCTTCTTTCAGACGAGTGAGAATAAAACATCCATAAATACACATTTAGCTGCATTATTAACTACTTTATGTAGATTTATATTAAATTTACCAAACGTTACCTTTACCAAATGCCTCATTTGCATGTTTAAACATCACATTTCAGAAAAACCTAAAATAATTATCCTAATGTAAGTAATCAACTAGGGTGTCTAGGTGTCATTGTGGCGTATATATATATATATATATATATATATATATATATATATACATATCACCATATCCTCATGATACCTTAAGTTTGGTAAATCTATATAATCATATTTAGACATAGCAGTTATAACTGGTTATGATGCGTAAAAGCAGGTGGGGGTGGAGCCGGCGTCTGAAAGACGAGGAGACAAAGCGTCCTCGTCCTCGAGCTCCAGCCGGACCGACGACGCTCCAGTAAAAGACGAAGGAACGTCAGGAAGGGTCCGAACTCCAGAGCACCCCAAGCTCTTCATGCTGCTGCTGGTGGGTCAGAGGAGGAGGCCTTCTGGGTCCAGTTGATACGAGGTTAGATCTCACTGAGGGTTCACGGTTAAAGGTTAAAGATTAAAGGTTCAAGGTTAAAGGTGAAGGTCGCTCTACGACGCAGGGTGAGATGTATGAACTTTAATTCTAGTTTCTTTTGGAGCAGCGGTTCAAACGATGCCAAGAGGTCCCCGTCTGCAACAGAGGAGCAATAATTACTTCATAATTATTATTATTTCATCTGATAAGACCGTCCTGGTTTACAAAAGGTTGAAGAAAGCCAGAAGCAGCTCTTGGGTACCACTGGACCTCACTGGGTACCAGCAGACCAGCAGACCTCACTGGGTACCAGCAGACCAGTAGACCTCACTGGGTACCAGCAGACCAGCAGACCTCACTGGGTACCACTGGACCTCACTGGGTACCAGCAGACCTCACTGGGTACCACTGGACCTCACTGGGTACCACTGGACCTCACTGGGTACCAGCAGACCTCACTGGGTACCAGCAGACCAGCAGACCTCACTGGGTACCACTGGACCTCACTGGGTACCAGCAGACCTCACTGGGTACCACTGGACCTCACTGGGTACCAGCAGACCTCACTGGGTACCAGCAGACCAGCAGACCTCACTGGGTACCACTGGACCTCACTGGGTACCAGCAGACCTCACTGGGTACCACTGGACCTCACTGGGTACCAGCAGACCAGCAGACCTCACTGGGTACCAGCAGACCAGCAGACCTCACTGGGTACCACTGGACCTCACTGGGTACCAGCAGACCAGCAGACCTCACTGGGTACCAGCAGACCAGCAGACCAGCAGACCTCACTGGGTACCACCATTGGCCAACAATCCCAGCATCACCTGCTTGTTAGTGAGAGAGGGAACGCCTCTGAAGCAACAGGCCACGCCCCCTGATCACACCTCAGTAATGTCAGCGCGCCGTGAATAGCTGACCTGAAACGCACGAGCCGTCGCCATGCCGACTCCCGGGGTCCATCTCCAGCGGTTGGAGCACCTCGTTACCGTGGTCACAGCTGAGGAGCTAAAAATAGATCTGCAACCCCAGCTAATGAGCTCCAGACCCCACTGTCAACAACCAGCCAGTGTGTGTGTGTGTGTGTGTGTGTGTGTGTGTGTGTGTGTGTGTGTGTGTGTGTGTGGATACTGCTGACCATGCGGTTTTGATCGCTTGCTCTGCTGCAAACCGGCCGAAGAGCGTGTGCAGCAGGTTTCTGTCTTTTGTAAATATAGAACAAGAGTCTCTCTCTCTCTCTCTCTCTCTCTCTCTCTCTCTCTCTCTCTCTCTCTCTCTCTCTCTCTCTCTCTCTCTCTCTCTCTCTCTCTCTCTCTCTCACCTACACTAGTAGAGCGATCGTGGCTCAATGGGCTCTGTCGCCTACTGGGAGTGACACACTGGGAGCTGATGGCCTATCAGCCTCTTTGAAGGGGAAAGAAAACTCTAGAGCTCGATGCACAATAAGGCTCAGTCTGAAGGGGAGGGGGGATGGGGGGGGGGGATGGTTCGTTTGCATTCCTGCTTTTTGGCATTTAAAGTGGAATGACTCAGCGGCTATTGGATGAAATCTGTGTGTTACACTTTTCCTGGTCCCCAGTGGATGATACTTACCGACTTTTGTTCCACTTTAAGTAACAAAAGTCGGCTTAAATAAGTCAAAGTTGACTTCCCACGGGACATGCGCTGACCGGGCCTCAGCGTTTGGTAGGTTCTGGTCCTGGTGATGCAGGTGTGTGTGATGCAGGTGTGTGTCCTGTTCCCGCCTCAGGCTGGGCCTCCATACAACAACAAGAGGAATAATTACCGTGAGTTTGATGCTCCTCAGATCGTCTGCCAGCCGTCAGCGATGAAAGCTGCAACAAGAAGAGAAAGCAGTGAATCAACCGTCCTCTGAAAAGAAAGGGGGGGGGGGGGGGGGGGGGCTGACACAGTGGAGAATAATTAGATGAGAGGGTCCCTGATTGGTGCGTTTGTCTTCATCAAAGAAAGCTAAGTGGATCCGATGCAGATGAGGAACACAATCACAGCGACACCTGAAACTGGATTCAGCAGAACGAAGCTGTCCGTCAGCAGGAGGACGTCCAGAGAAGTCGGGCAGGGGTCGGACTCCTGAGGCATGCTGGGAAACGCCGGGAGATCCGCTACTTCCCCTAAACAAGCAGCATCGTGCTGCTCAGCGCGGGACGAGCTGCTCCCAGTATGAATCAATGTAATGGGATCAGAGGGACACGGAGCACCAGGCGGGGGGAAGAAAAGAGGAAAAACACTTCAAGGGTCCTTCTGCGCATTATTGGGAGTTAAGGGAGCGGCGGACATGTTTGTTTAAAGATTTAAGATTTGTCTCGCCGATGGATTTGTCTGTCAGACGTTGTGAAAGCATTAAAACGTCACGGCCGCTTTCCAGGGTGCTGATTCTGCTGGAAACGACTTCAATTTGAAATGTAAGCGATAAATGAGATGCGTACAGTTTACGTATTACACGTAGTTTATGTCGTAATGTGTATTAATACATTACAACCACAGGACCGGTGCGCAGACACTACTTTGTTTTACTGATGTTTGTGATATTAGTGACGATGTTGATGTGCTTTCAGCTCACGTTGTTTCATGTATTCTCCTTATTTTAGTTCCAACCATGATGATGAGGATTTTGTTGCAAAAAAACAAAACGTCCGTTTATTGACGTGCAAAAAGCTCAGTGTGCGTAAGGACGACGCCTTCTTTTAACTTAAATCCTCCATGATAGAGGGCGGAGCCATGAGAGAGGGAGGAGCCATCAGAGAGGGAGGAGCCATCAGAGAGGGAGGAGCCATCAGAGAGGGAGGAGCCACCACTCAGCAAGTGTCTGTCAATCAGACTGAGTGGAAGAAAACGAGTTCGAGTTAATTTGTCTTCACCGGCGAGTTGAGCAAACAAGATGAATGGAGAGGAACCACACACACACACACACACACACACACACACGCACGCACGCACGCACGCACACACACACACACACACACACGCACTCACACACACACACACACCTTTAACTGTACTGCTCACATTGGCAGGTGATCTGTTACAATTACTGCCATCAAATTCTGACCTTGTCACTTGAGTGAAACTATTCAAAGACCTTGATAGTGTGTGTGTGTGTGTGTGTGTGTGTGTGTGTGTGTGTGTGTGTGTGTGTGTTTTACTTCTACTTTAAACCATAAAAGGGAAGAAAGAAAGGTAAAAGTGAGGATATTTTGAGGACATCTTCAAAGTGCTTCCTGAGGCAGAGAGATGTGATGTAGTCGGGTCAAACAGTGTGTGTGTGTGTGTGTGTGTGTTTGTGTGTGTGTCTGTGTGTGTCTGTCTGTGTGTGTCAGTGTGTGTCTGTGTGTGTATGTGTGTCTGTGTGTCTGTGTGTGTGTGTGTCTGTGTGTGTCTGTGTGTGTGTGTGTGTCTGTGTGTGTGTGTCTGTGTGTGTGTGTCTGTGTGTGTCTGTGTGTGTGTCTGTGTGTGTCTGTGTGCGTCTGTGTGTGTGTCTGTGTGTGTGTCTGTGTATGTCTGTGTGTGTCTGTGTGTGTCTGTGTGTGTGTGTGTGTGTGTGTGTCTGTGTGTGTCTCTGTGTGTCTCTGTGTGTGTCTCTGTGTGTGTCTGTGTGCGTCTGTGTGTGTCATTACATTATGTCAGTTTTTAATATTCTGTCCGTAAAGTCATGTGACTTTAACGAGACGAACAAACCGCCAACGAGGAAAACTCAGTGAGTGTCTCCCGGGAAAACCGTCCCTCATTCGGACCTCGCTGCTGAGGAAAAGGTCAGAAAACCAAAATGCTGAACTGTCTTTTCCAGACGGAGCCGGCAGCTGAAAGGAAGATCATCCCCCAGCAGGTGGGCGGGGCTTTAGATCTCAGACTCTCCTTCACACCTCCGGCTGCCGGTAAGTCCTCTCAGGAGCGACCCCTCCATCTCTGAAGGAGGAGAGACCCAACGAGTGGCGCTGAGTTAAGCCGACGTGCTTCAAAGTCGGTGTTTCTTTCCTCAAAGTCTTTGGAAGGACAAGTCAGTGCTGAGTTTAGGGTTTATTGATCTGCTCGTCTGAGCTGATGGAAGATGAAGAGAAGTGTGACGAGAATATGAAATGATCTCTCAGGGACAACAGAACTGCTTTAAACGACGCCGATATCAAGAACCAGAGAAATAAAATGAATATTTAGAACAGAGTGCGTAAACCCATCTGCTCAGGAAGTTGCATTGCTCTGTATCTCAGGGTGTTTTCTCTGATTAGTCTCATTAATCACGTGTCCTGTTATTAATATTTCCCCTCGTGGTCCTGATGACGGAGCAGAGACCCGATCCCCTGCTGGTCTACCTTCAGGTTTCCTCGTAAAGATGTATACGTTTCATTTGTTCTGCTTCAGGGTGGAAGCAGCTTTTGAACCTCGTTCATGTCTTCATCTACCGTCACAACTCCTCCACTTCAGTCCTCCTCCTCCATCTTTCAGTTCCGGCGGTCCCTTGATGTCGATAATCTTTATGCATGAACCAGATCGTCTCTTTACTGATGTGGATGCTCTCGTGGACTCATTATGGAAACCGCTGACCTGTTTTCAGCTTTAAGATCATTTGACGAGACCTCTTCAGCCCGATCACAAGCTGAGAGGGTTCAACGGAGGTCTGGAAGTGATTCATGAGACGTGGAACAACGATGTGTTGAACTCATGAACGCCGAGAAAAGAAGGAAACGGCTCCTTCAGGTCGGACCGTTTAAATGTTTCCTTAAAGAAATAAACAGCAGTGAAGTCTGTTGGAATAACCGGAATAAACGTACAACATCTGGGAGAAGAAGACACGGGAGTCGCCATCTTGGTTTTTTTGCAACAGGAAGTGAGCATATATGGACTGAGGAGCGACTCACTGAGCAGAGCCTGAACGCATCATCATGTAATTGAATGCGACGAGTCCGTCATATTTATAATATATATAAATATATAACAATAACAGTCAAACCATCAATGTACTTCAGCTGCAGCGTGGAAACTTCCTGCCGCTGAGCTCGAGAAAAACATTTTATAAAAGCAACGAAAAACAGGTTCAGAGTCAGAGAAACGAGGTAATGACTGTAATTCAACTTCACCTCCTGGGTGAGTGAGAGTTCAGAGGGATCAATGAGAGAGAGAGAGAGAGAGAGAGAGAGAGAGAGGCAGAGTGACGGGTGAAAAACAAGGATGCTTCTTTTCTTTTTATTCCCCAAGAAACCACCAAAGCTGTTTGTTTCCCTGAAAAAGTCAAGCACCACATGTGAGTCACCACCTGTCACGCCCCCTACAACACACACACACACACACACACACACACACACACACACACACACACACACTCCTCGCAGAGTAAACGTAGGTTCTCACTCCGGGACTCAAAGAGTCGACTGAGCGTTGTGTGTGTTTGAGGAGTTGTGCGTCGTTGTGTTGCAGCAGCATGCAGCACGGCGTGCAGCCGATGGAGGGAATAAGATGAAGGAGCAGAAAGAAAGCTTTTAGGGTTTATGTGTTGAGGGTAACTGAGCAACAATGGACCTCATGGAAGAACATATATATATATTTAAATCAATTATGCCGTCGTTAGGCTCTATTAATACATTTAGAACGATATTAACCTATAATTTGGAGTTGCAAACAGGATGTCCAGGTAATTATGAAGTGTAATTTATGAAGTGTAAAGTGATGGAATATACGACCCATGAGTGAAGCACATGGAACTTGGATGACAGCAAACTGATTGCAAAAAACAATTAAAATTGTGTTTGTACCCGAGAGAAAAACAATAAAAAATGAGAAAATGTATTGAATGCGGCCAGTTTACAAATCTGTTGATAGGACTGGTTCCTGCATGAAGCCAACAATGTTTTGGGAGTTGTGCGTTACATCGAGACCTGTGTGTTGCAGCGAAGAAGAGGAGGAGGCAAGAACACACACACACACACACACACACACACACACACTCCGATGGGCTCCGATGTCGGAGCCCATTATGTGATCTGTCTGCATGATGTATGTTTGCATGTGACAGACTCGTGTCAAGATTAGTTCACAGCTGTGTATATGTTTCATGCCCCCCCCCCACAGAGACCGAGATGAACCATCCAGTGAAACAGGAAGTGCTCTGAGCTCGCCGGCCTCTGTCTCAGAACGCCGTCAGAAGCTGAGCCGGCTCCTCCGTGAGCTCCTCGCGTCCCTTCCCTTTTTTTCCAGGATAAACAAGGTTTGTCGGGACGACACACACGGATCACGCTGAGAAGTTGTGCTATAAATATTTTCCTCCTCCTCCTCCTCCTCCTCAGTGTGACCCGACGAAGATACCCCAAAAAATACTGCTGTGGCTCCAGAAAGAGGCTCGGTACTGCAGTACATTCTGACTGCAGTCATAAAAACATGATCGAAGAGAGAAACGCTGAAGAGCATAACTTAAAACATGAAGAGCTAAATTATGTTTCCATACCAATAAATGCTCCCTCGATGACCTTCAGAGGGAAACTTATTGCCTCAAGTTTTCACAGTTATGGACAATATAAACACCTACATTGAAACAACAACAAAACAAAGCTAATCTCAGAACATAGTCTGCACAGTATCGACCAATCAGCATTGAGTAGAGGGGAGGGGGCGGGGTCTCTGAAAGCATTCATCACTAAAACATCTGTTACAAGCTCACCAATGAGCAGCTGTTGTCATCATGTAAAACTGCAAAACAAATATTCACAATTTACGTTTTTATGGCGTACATGACGCAGCCAATCAGAGTGGCAGCAGGTCGTGCGAAGCCCCGCCCCCACCTCCCAGATGCCCACCGGGTAAGGGACTTGTTTTCTCATAAGCGGCCCAGATTAAGTTTTAAAATATCAATATCTTTTTAATTAGTGCCACACTGACTAATTCCTCTAAATAAAAACTTCCACGTCTTAAACTTGTGAATTGATGAGTATGATTGCAGATTGCAGATGATGATGGACGCATCAATCAAGCCCAACACAGTGGAGCAAAAGATGGAGAGAAATAAGAATTTATGTAGAAATGTTTATGAACTCTGGTATTGTATATCTCAGAAAACTGGAAATACATTTCCAACGTGTAATGACGTGGCGGATATGCAAAGCAGATGTGGCTGAAATGTAACTGACGTTTGTCAAAAAACATAGTTATTACTGCAATTTTGGTAAATGTGTAAAATATTACCTCCATATATTATAGAAATATCAGTTTAACGGCCTCACAGCCTGGAGCACAAGCTCTTCACTTGTATACAAACACACAATGTTAATGTTGACTGCATTTACAGTAAATTACTGTAAGTTCTCGCCTCAGGAAGTCAGTGAAGTGAAGCTGAATCCTGTCGTCACAGTGGTTATGCTGGTATATTGCTGTGGTTTAGCAGTATTTGTATGTGGTTATTTGCAGCTGTGGCTATTAGCAGCTGAAGTGAATCCAGCGTTCCCTCAGCTACACAAGACGTATGCTGCAGGCGCTCCTTCATCTGAACAAAGTTCCCCCCGATCCCGTTTGCATCCGCACCGGAGCGAAGGGAAATCGTTGAGACTCGGCCCGTTGTTTGCTCGGGCGTGTTAAACGATCCCCTGTGATTCCTGCCTTTAGTCCTTAAACTCAGCTGTGCGTCGTTAGCCGAGCCGACAGGCAGCGCTGCGGCGCGTTGTTTTTACATTACATTACATTACATTACATTACATTACATTACATTTCATTTAGCTGACGCTTTTATCCAAAGCGACTTACATGTTTTTCCACGAGAGCAGCAGCGATTCGAGGCGATTAGACATTTAGACATTGTTTTAGGCACGAGGAGGAGGCGCGATTCATCCACCGCCGTGATCAAAGCCGAACCAGCGGAGCGAGAAAGACTGCAGGGGAGGAGAGGATCCGGAGGAGGCCACGGACTCTAATCAGCAGCCCGAGGTGCGGATAAAAACAGCCCGTTAGACGCAACACAACAAGGTCCCGTTGTGCAGGAAAACAAGGCGAACGGGTTCTTAATGAGTCGGCTCTGAACTCTCAAGCTGCCGTATTCATATCCTCAGTAAACAAAACGTCCTCTTATGGCTGGAACACAGGATTAATGAATATGAGGCTGATTTAGAGCCGGCTCCTCCATCCTGACAACTTAATTGTCTAAATCCTAATTGGAGGCCGTCTCGAGGCGAGTACACGACGTGAGCTGATAATAAGGCAACCAATCACAGGACTTTACGAAGTTTTGTTGAGTTATTTTTTACGTTGTTAATTATAAGCACGGAAGCCCCCAGATGGGACTCTGAGACTGAGCATATCAGAAAATACAAGAAGAATCCCCCCAAAAAATTAAATATTCCAAAAGAAAATTAAAACAAGTCAGATCCTGACCCCACAAGTCGATATAAGTCATTTGCACGAGGGCCTCACTGTGCATGTTAGACCTGTTTAAAACGCTCCAATCAACATTCGCCCTTCTATAATCCTTCCTTTTCTCCAGCTATATCCACTCTATATGTGACGTATTATGTTGAACTTTTACTTTGACAGGTTTATCCTGACAGATTATCACTCAAACTGACAAAGAAATAAGCTTTTAAAACTAGAATGGACCCATTTAAAAAAAATGTTCCAACATAATTTGCTCTTTACCCTTGCAAGGATACTGGAGGGGTCCTGGGAGTTTGCCCAACCAGTCTACATGTGCTTTGTGGACTTGGAGAAGGCTTTCGACCGGGTCCCTCGGGGCTTTTTGTGGGGGGTGCTGCGGGAGTATGGTGTGCCGGACCCGTTGCAACGGGCCATCCGGTCTCTGTACGCCTGCAGTAGGAGCTGTGTTCGTATCCTCGGCAGTAAGTCAGATACGTTCCCGGTGGGTGTTGGCCTCCGCCAGGGCTGCCCTTTATCACCGGTCCTGTTCGTGACTTTCATGGACAGGATATCTAGGCGCAGCCGTGGGGCGGAGAATGTCAGGTTCGGGGATCTCAGGATAGCCTCTCTGCTGTTTGCAGATGATGTGGTCCTGTTTGCCTCCTCGGACCATGACCTCCAGCATTCACTGGGGCGTTTTGCAGCCGAGTGTGAAGCGGCGGGGATGAGAGTCAGCACCACGAAATCTGAGGCCATGGTGCTCTGCCGGAAACCGGTGGATTGCTCCCTCCGGGTGGGGACAGAGTGCCTACCACAAGCGAAGGAGTTCAAGTATCTCGGGGTCTTGTTCACGAGTGAGGGTAAAATGGAGCGGGAGATCGACAGGCGTATCGGTGCGGCTGCAGCAGTAAAACAGGCGTTGCACCGGGCCGTCTTGGTGAAGAAGGAGCTGAGCCGAAAGGCAAAGCTCTCAATTTACTGGTCGGTCTACGTCCCAACCCTCACCTATGGTCACGAGCTTTGGATCGTGTCCGAAAGAACGAGGTCGCGGATACAAGCGGCCGAAATGAGTTTCCTCCGTAGAGTGGCCGGGCTCAGCCTTAGAGATAGGGTAAGGAGCTCGGACATCAGGAGGGAGCTTGAAGTCGAGCCGCTACTCCTTCGTGTCGAAAGGAGTCAGCTGAGGTGGTTCGGGCATCTAATTAGGATGCCTCCAGGACGCCTCCCTTTAGAGGTTTTCCAGGCACGTCCAACTGGTAGGAGGCCCCGGGGAAGACCCAGGACACGCTGGAGGGATTATATCTCCCAGCTGGCCTGGGAACGCCTCGGGATCCCCCAGAATGAGCTGGTAGATGTTGCGGGTGAGAGAGAAGTCTGGGTCAGCCTGCTGGACCTGCTGCCTCCGCGACCCGACCCCGGATAAGTGGTGGAAAATGGATGGATGGATGGATCTGATTCAGCTTTTTTATTTTGTTTTTGCTATCGCCTCCATTAAATAAGTAGCGCCTCTGACCTGGAGGGCTGTGCAACAAAAGGCTCTCTTATAAAAACACATGCAGATGAGGAAGTCAGACGCTTCCTTTCTGCCATCCATCACTTCCTGATGGGACGCTCACAGAGTGACCGACTGCAGCATCGCTCACGGCCGGCGGCGTGCTGACAGATCGTTGGCCTCAAAGCGAGCGGCAGATGGCCCGATACCCAGGTGGGGCTCCAGGATGGGGACTCAGGGTGAGCCAGCATGCCGGTGCTTTGGGGCTCCAGGCAGAGTTTAGGGTTACATCAGTGTTTGATGCTCAGGAGGGTTCAGGGGGGTCTCAGGAGGGTCTCAGGAGGGTCTCAGGAGGGTCTTCAGTCCTGGGTGGACATGGCCCCACACGGGTCACCACACTGACGGTGCTGAGCGCCAACAGGTTCCTGTCAGTTATGGTGTTGACAGAATAATGTGTACCTGATAAAATATACTTCTCATCAAAATACAACAAAACAAGGTAAATTTATTTTACCATGTAGAACTTCTCATAAAACTAAAAACAGGTATCATGGGGGGACCCTGAAAAAAGGTTCAAAATCGGAGAAAAATTAGGGAATGAAAACATAAATAATGGAGCTATGAACTTGTTCTCTGGTCCACATGTTCCTGGACATGTGAGCTTCCTGTGAAGGAAAAGTCTCCTTCAATGGGAAAACCATCCGGAATGTTTTCACCCTCTTGAAACAACGAGGGATTGGAGTAGAGAGACACGCCCACCTTCAGTAAAGACACGCCCACCTTCAGTAAAGACACAACTACATCCATAAATACACGTCTAGCTTCAATAAAGACGCGCATACCGTCAATCAAGACACGCCCACCTTCAATAAAGACACGCCCACCTTCAATAACATCAGTGAGCAGCATGAAGCTCCACCCACACAGCGTGTCATCACATTTACAACCAGGCGGCAGCCTCTCACTTCAGTGAAGCCGATGATAGAATATTCTCAACCCGTTATTATTTCAGACCAAACCAGAAGTTTTGAATGATTGAAAAAAGAAATCATTAAGCGTCAACATTTCTTCCTCGTCCACGAGCCCGATGGCAGTTTGACAGCGACCACATTCATTAAGTCGTCTTTTACCCGCTGCGTTCACACAGCGCATCATTGCAATGCATTGTGGGTCGTATCTGTCGGCGCTGCTGGAGGATAAATCTTTTCAGGTTTCAGGTTTTGAAACAACAAATCCTCCACTTGTCAGAGCAGAGAGGCACGAAGAAGACGGGAGGAAGAGGAAGAGGAAACCAAGGTCACACGGGGAGGAACAAGGAGAGAACAAGTGAACATGAGTCGGACACGGGGGGGAGGAGGGGGGGGGAGAGGGAGGGGGGATGCATAAATGAAAGGCAGAGTGATGGACATAACATGATGATGATAAAGAGAAGGGGGGAGTCTTCAGAGGGCAACGGGGGAGGAGAAGCTCAAGAAAAACGATCAGAGCGAGGGTTTGAATGGATGGGAGAGGAAGAGGGGGAAGGGAGGAAGAGGAGGAAGAGGAAGGAAGGAAGGGAAGCAGGGAGGAAGGGATAAGGGGAGGTAGGGAAAAGGGAGGAAGGGGAGAGGAATTAAACAACAAAGATGAAGATGAAGGAACGCCTTCCCTCCTGCTCCAACACCTGGAGGAGCAGACGAGTCAGAGAATGGAAGGAGGAGTCAGAGAGTGGAAGGAGGAGTCAGAGAATGTGTATTGTTAAATGTATGCACCTTCCCGCCAGGACAAATTCCTTGTATGTGTAAACATACATGGCAATAAATGGTTCTGGTTCTGATTCTGATTCTGAGAATGGAAGGAGGAGTCAGAAAGTGGAAGGCGGAGTCAGAGAGTGGAAGGAGGAGTCAGAGATTGGAAGGAGGAGTCAGAGAATGGAAGGAGGAGTCAGAGAGTGGAAGGAGGAGTCAGAGAATGGAAGGAGGAGTCAGAGAATGGAAGGAGGAGTCAGAGAGTGGAAGGAGGAGTCAGAGAATGGAAGGAGGAGTCAGAGAGTGGAAGGAGGAGTCAGAGAATGGAAGGAGGAGGAGCTACTCGGCCTTATTGATGCTTCTCTTATGAAACTGTATTGTAATATTTTCTTTCTTAAATTTCTGGGTTTTTGTGCGAGCAGCGGCAATAACAGACGGATGGAAAGTTATGTAAAGAACGGAAGAGAAGGAGGACGTGTGCAGAACAAGTGGAGGACTGGAAAGACAAAGAAAAGAGGGATGAAACAGGACAGGAAATGAAACATAGCAGCAAAATAATGAAAGAGGGAGGAGTCTGATTTTAAGACTGAAGGACTCATGACAAATATTAAAATAGAAAGGAGAAGAGATGGATCCCTGTTCCTCTCTCCACCTCTTTCTTCCCTTCTTTATCTCTCTTTCCCTCACTGACGCTCGACAGAGGGAGGGAGAAGATAAGGGGGGAGTGAGGGATGACGAGAGACGGAGGATGGAGAGAGATCGCTCTCTTCTTCTGCAGCTTCAATGGTTGATGTCATTAAGTGATGGGCATTGTTACAGGAGGAGAGGATGAGAAGAAGAAGAAGAAGAAGAAGAAGAAGAAGAAGAAGAAGAAGAAGAAGAAGAAGAAGAAGAAGAAAGAAGAAGGAGAGAGAGAAGGGAGAGAGAGACTCGTGGGGCTTATCTGTGCTTCAGAAGCATGTTAACACATGAAAGGAAGCTTCAAGTGCTGCACTAACACGCATTGACATGTGTGTAGTAACACATACACACACACACACACACACACACACACACACACACACACACACACACACACACACACACACACACACACACACACACACACACAGCGTGATTCAGGCGTTCTGTCATCAATCTGGAGCCTTCCAGTCCACGCAGAGGAATTAGACAACACGGATGTTAACTTAACCTGATGTGGAATTCCCCCTTAAATGTAAGGAATTAGTAGATGGCAAAGATGTGTGTGTGTGTGTGTGTGTGTGTGTGTGTGTGTGTGTGTGTGTGTGTGTGTGTGTGTGTGTGTGTGTGTGTGCGCGCGTGCGTGTGCGTGTGCGTGCGTGTGTGTGTGTGTGTGTGTTGCTGGTCTGCACTGTGATGAATGTAGTTAAAGTTTTCTGGCATCTCTGGAACATCGCTTGATTAACCTCATGGTTCCAGCTCTATTGAGATCGAGGGAATCCATTTAGCTCTACTCCACACACACACACACACACACACACACACACACACACACACACACACACACACACACACACACACACAAGCTGGGAATGAAAACGCTGGCAAACAAACACAACGATGCACAAACACACTCTAACACTCGGAATTAACACACACAAATAAATCACTCACTCACACACACAGTCTGGCGTACAGTCAGACTTACACATTTCTCAGCAGCAGAAAGCATGCTGGGAACACACACAGACACACACACTCTCACACACTGCCACTTCATGGATCCCTGCAGCTGAATAAAAACACATTTAGAAGGCGTCATTTGTCGCCATTAGACACACACACACACACACACACACACACACACACACACACACACACAGGGAGCTCTGTATTTAACGTCTCCATCACTTAATTGCTCCGCACACAGAACATGTGTCGCGGTGCCTTCAGGGACCTCGGGTGCAGTCTGACGCCGCCGTCTGATCCGGTTAGCCGTCACAGCCGAGGCTCCTCTGAGCGAACAGCAAGTTAAAACGGCCTCGTGACGCCGTCCCACGACCGGGATCCAAGGCACAAAGCCACCGGGAGTTCGATTCCTCTTGTTTGTGACGCTAAGCTATGCATTCCCGCTGTATTGTTACATTACTCGCTCTTCAAACTGCTGCAATCGAGTTGTGAGGCAACGGTTCAGCCTCAACAGGAGTCTGGACTCTGGCATCCGGAGCTATTTAAAAAAAAAAATAATAATGTGCCAGCACAGAAGACTGATAATAAATTAAAATATTCTCCTGTTGCATGTTGTATTTATTTGCTCCTCCACTTTGGTTGTGTGGCACTGCGACTAGAACCATGGTCAATGCCAGTGAGGCGTCGCATTACGGTACAAAACTATTTACAACATGATGAACGACCACCGCCTCTGACTTATTATATTTATATTCCAGAAGTGCCTCGCACTCTGTGCCCATAAGGACTAAAATATCATATGTCAGCATATTCAGTACAACCCCCCCCCCCCCCCTCTCCCATGCTGTTGTAGTAAAGATGTCATTAGTAAATTAGCAGCGTGGTTGATTGATATTAATAGGCTAATCAATAACGCTGCATCCCCTCTGGTTACTTCATCACCTGCCAAGCTCCAGGCTCCTCCCCCCTCCTTCTCTCCCCTCTCTGCCTCCCTCTCTCTCTTTTATGAGGCCGGTACTCATTTCGCTGACTCCATTACTGCCATATATCTCCCACAATGCACCCTGGCTCGGCGGCTGTCACCCTCAACGAGACACGTGTACATCAACCACTTCATAATAGAAAAGATGGAACAAAAAGACTCTTTTTTAATAAAACGTCTCATCTTCTCACCGGCTCGCAGCATCTGAGAAGAGAGACAGCTCTACTCTGGGAGGTCAGAGGTGATGGTGGATAACACGAACACAGGACTTTCACCCAGGAGACCGTTGTTCAGCAGTACTTATTTAACCCTAACCCGTCTCTTCCTCAGCTCAACAGTTGTGTTGCTCAGGTTTAGATCAACTCCAAAGTCGGGCTTGAAGTCAGTAAAACTCTCTGGGACACGAACACTGGTCTCCTGGGTGAGAGTCCTGTGTTCATCAAACTCTGAGGGCTTTTCTCTCTGAGTGCCTCACGCTGACGGGCGTGATGATGACGGGCAGGGCGACGCCCACTTCAGGAACAGGAAGTTATCTACCTGTATATGATTATCTCAGGAGGTAACGAGGATTCTTTCCTGTTTATTCTAATACGTTTATCATTTCTCATAACCAGCTCATGAACTCTCAGCGACTTCGTATTCAGAGCTTTGTGTTGCCTTCCACCCTGAGATTGTTTATTTAATTATTATTATGTTTTACTGATGCTGCAGATTGGAGGCTGTTGCCACTCTCGCGGTCACATGACCCTTGTTTTATATACATTACGGCACACGGGAAGAATGGAAGAGTTTCTCCTCGTAGACAACAAACATGTGACACGTTTCCTTTGTGACGGTCGGCTGAATGAAGAGTCAGAGATGTAAATGAGCCACAGAGAGGCTGTTGAGGAGGGAGGGGGAGGAGGGGGGGAGAGAGAGGGGGGAGAGAGAGGGGGGAAGGGGGGGGGGTCCTCTCCAGATCAGCAGCTCACGCAGAAGAGATACCGGCAGCAACAAAAGGATAACCGCGGCGACCGGCATCACAAGTACCGGCAACCGTGAGAGGAATAATGGAGCCGAGAGGGTGTGTGTGTGTGTGTGTGTGTGTGTGTGTGTGTGTGTGTGTGTGTGTGTGTGTGTGTGTGTGTGTGTGTGTGTGTGTGTGTGTGTGTGTACGGGGAGAGGAGGAAGAAGAGGAAGATGAAGAACCCCCCACGGAGACGCCCCTTACTTGCAATGTTTCACTTACAGCCACACACACACACACACACACACACACACACACACACACACACACACACACACACACACACACACACACACACTTTGAGTCCATGGTGGACTACAAGTGTGTCTTTTGGGAAACATAATCTATTTTAACGACATAAACATAATTACACTCGTCTTAAAGTCGACATAAAGTTTTATTAACTGTTTCATGGATACTCACCACCTGTTTCTGTCTCGTCTGGCTCAGATTATTATTAAAACTGATTTTGTTCTGTATTTATGAATGACATCATGTAAACACTGAGAATGTCTTTTAAAACCGGTTGTTTGTCTTTTTCCTAAACAACTGGTGTCATGGACACTTCAGGAGGGGGGTGTGTTACGACTTCACACGCTCCCCTCGATCTGCTTCCCTCCTCCCCCTCCTCCCTTCATCCCCTCCTCCACATCCCTTCATCCCCTCCCCCTCATCCCCTCCTCCTCACCCCTTCATCTCCTCCCCCTCATCCCTTCATCCCCTCCTCCTCCCTTCATCCCCTCCCCCTCATCCCTTCATCCCCTCCTCCTCCCTTCATCCCCTCCTCCACATCCCTTCATCCCCTCCCCCTCATCCCCTCCTCCTCATCCCTTCATCCCCTCCTCTTCACGTTCTCTCTCTGTCTCCGGCCGCTCTAAGTCGCCCTTCATCCTCTCTCCTCCTCTTCGTCACACCTCCCTGCGCCCACCAATCTGTCACAGCTGCTCTGCTCCTTCTCCACGTTCTCTCCTTTCGCACTCGTCCTTTTCCCGGCATCTCCTCCATCCCTCCATCCTCCCGTTCGGTCCAGATGTTACAGCCTGTGTGCATGAGCCGTATCCCGCCGCCTCCAGCTGGTAAACGGCTCTTAACTTCTACAGGTTCCTTTGTCCTCACACGTCTAATGACTGAAGGGAATTGAACTCGTGACTTCTGCTCCTCGGTGGTTCGTCTGATTCTACTTTTAGCAGCTTGCAGGACAAACTCAGTAATTGGAACAAAGTACTTTCTAAAAAGCTTGTATGGTCATTTTGTACAGCTCTGCTGTTTATTGTATAATTCATAACTGCTTTTGTTTTATTGTACACGTCATCTTTAGTCTTCACCTCCGTGTCTCTGCTGGTGTTTCTGGCCTCAGCTTTGGGAATCTCCTCTCCAGTATCCGGCAGCACTGATGCCACCGACAGCAGCAGAAATGGATTTTTCTGCCGACTTGACACTTCCTTGATATTATGCTCTCACTTTGACATATTTCTGTCAGCTTTTCCCCAAATCCTCTATTATTAGGATCCATCATTAAAATAGATATGATCTTTTAACCCTGCTTGTCAGCGAGATAACTCATTTTAATGTAATTTGGGGGAAGTTACAGCCGACGACGTGCCACTCAAATTCATATGTTACTGGGCAGAAATGATTATTTCCTGTTTTATTATTGATAAGACAGGAATTGATATATATTATTGTACTGGTCACAAAACTAGAACAATGGTATTCGATACCAAGAGAAGTGCCACGATTCTCAGATAACAATTTCGATACCTCAATAAAAAACAAACAAAAGCTGTTATAAACTTCATCATATTGCCTTTTGCATCCTGCTTTTTGTTATTGTCAATCCCAAAGCATTCACAACTCTCACCAATCAATTCATTTGACGAGATTATACAAATTAATTTTATTTTTTAAACTTTTAACAGCCCAGATGCAGAGGGTCTAGTTCTGGAGGACTTCAATCTGGAGGGCCTCGTTCCGGAGGGCCTCGTTCCGGAGGGCCTCGTTCCAGAGGGGCCTCGTTCCGGATGGGCCTCGTTCCAGAGGGGCCTCGTTCCAGAGGGGCCTCGTTCCGGATGGGCCTCGTTCCGGATGGGCCTCGTTCCGGATGGGCCTCGTTCCGGATGGGCCTCGTTCCAGAGGGGCCTCGTTCCGGATGGGCCTCGTTCCGGATGGGCCTCGTTCCGGATGGGCCTCGTTCCAGAGGGGCCTCGTTCCGGATGGGCCTCGTTCCAGATGGGCCTCGTTCCGGAGGGCCCGCCTAAAGACATCGGGTTGGTTTCTGGTTCTCTTTTTAAAACCTCCTCCTGGTTTTGATGACATCGTGAGCCAGAGGGACGAGCACCAAGCCTTAAACACATTGCAGTCCAGAGGATCTGGCAGGCCGAGGCCCGACTGTGTTCCTCCTTCATGCACACATTGAGAGGATTACACCCTCCTTTGCTGATTGTACTGCAGGTGTCGCTTTACACTAGAGATCCATTATGAAGACAAATAGGATCAGACTTGATATTGTTATATATTTGGATAATAACTGGGGCCAAAAGGACATCCCTACAATAAAATGAAACCTTAATGATATTTATTTTTAAGTTACACATCATCCCTTTGTTGTTCCATGTGTTTTCTCTTTGAAACACACAGCACAAACACACCACATACACACCACACTCATGCCCCCCCCCCCATCAGACTCCATGAGAAGGAGTCCTGTTGGATACATTTACACTTCAGAGAAAGCGACAGGGGAAACGAGCGGCACAACTACAAAAGAAAGAATGAAGAGGAAGACAAAACAAGTTAGAGAACAGGAGGAGCGAGTTGAGAGCGTGGGAGAGGAAGAGCGATGGTCTTAAGGGGGCTGAAGATTCATAGGAGACTGAAAGAGAACGGATTAAGGGATGGAGCGTCGGGAGCGTGGCGGCAACGGAGGAAGGGAGGATGGAGAGAATTTGAACGGAGTGAGGGAGTAAGAAAAGCTGCAAATTGCGGATGGCTGAGCGACGTACTGGGGGAACAGCGGAACATCACCAGGCTACAGTGTGGCATCACGCCTGTGAAGACCAAAGCAGGAACATCCACGACAGAATAAAACAGAATCATTGACAGACCATAAAGCAGGAGAAGCTTTAGGGCGGGGCTACAGGGTGATTGACAGGTCTGCCTCCACTCTGCCACCTGTGTACACACAGTGTTTGACTACATGTGTAAATCCAATTAATCTTCCGTTATGCTGCAGAGATATTCCTCATCACCACAAGCCCAGAGGACGGGATGGCCTGTCAATAACCTCAATGCATCCAGATGTGACTACACACTGTTAGTAACTAACATCATGGATTTACTTTATTTCAAATAAGGTTCCATATGTAATGCTAAAAATGAAGTTACTAACTTAGATATTCAACTCGTATTTCGTATTTGAAAATGTTTAGAATCTCAGTAGGTCAGACAGAATAATGATGTAATCAGTCGTTGGCTGACCTGTTTATATGTTCATATGATCATATGAACATATGTTTATATGATCATATGAACATACAGTACTGTGCAAAAGTTTTAGGCAGGTGTGAAAAAATGCTGTAAACTAAGAATGCTTTCAAAAATAGAAGTGCTAACAGTTTATTTTCTTCAATTAACAAAATGCAAAGTGAGCGAACAAAAGAAAAATCTAAATCAATTGATGAAATTAAACTGTTAGCACTTCTATTTTTGAAAGCATTCTTAGTTTACAGCATTTTTTCACACCTGCCGAAAACATTTGCACAGTACTGTATATTTATATGATCATATGAACATATGTTTATATGATCATATCGCTGACCTGCGACCTCCAAACAAAAACATCAACGACTCTTTTTCCTCAGCTGTGTAGTTTGCAGTATTTTGTAGATCCAAGACGAAGCTGACAGAAGGGAGAAGCATCTGCTACTTCAGGACCACGGACAGCACCGTTCATTCATCAGCTGGGCTCCAGGTTTCTCTGCTCCAGTGTCACATGGACTCCACCCAGTAAAGCCTGAAGCTCAGAGTGTCCGTACACACTTTACTCAGACCAGAGACGTGAACATGGACCGGAGGTGTAACCGGTAAAAGGCCATAAACCAACCTCCGCTATGCCGAGGAGGGATTGTGATCATCGTGTCTCATATTCATAAACTACTTTATTGTCTTTATTCAAACCCTGTAGATTAATAAATCAAGTATTAAATGTGTTCTACAGAAACAAAGGTTGAAGCTCCTGTAAAACATTAGATTTGGCTGATAAACCTTCACTCAGAAGTAGACTTTTAAGGAGTTCATTTAAAAGTGGATTGGCCTTCCTTGTATAATCCATATACATGTTTTTATGAGCGAACTATATATTTTACAGTCACGCTGATCCCCACGCCCGGCTTCACTGCAGCAGGTTAAACTACGCTGCAGAGCTGTAAAGCACCAACGAGGAAGAGACGACCACCTGATCCTGAACCGGCGTCCCCGTAGACCACTTCCTGGTGTTACATCATCGTAGCCGCCAGTCGGATCCAAAGTTGATCATAACGCCAATGAGAAGTCTTTTTGAACATTATGATATTTGATGCTTATGCCGGCTGCAGAAGAACAACAAAGTCGGAGGCAGTGCTTGTTGTTAAATTGAGCATCTTTATGACTCTTTTATTAATTACTAATTAAAAACCCAACTGCCCACAGGTTGAGCACCAGCTGGCGGAACTTTGAGGCGGCATAAAGAGAGGAATTACAATCTGTCTGCCGCTGCTCAAGTCATTAGTGAATGATGGAGCGCGATGGAGGCCGGGAGGGGGAGGGGGAGGGGGGGGGATACGGGGGGCGGGGCTTACTAACCATTTAAAGAAATGTGTGAGGTTTAGTCTAACTCTTATCTCTTTGTGTCATGCCACAGATTTCTTCAAATGCAGAAAAACTGGTGCATGTTTTTTTTTATTCACAGCTGGAGTTGTGAGTCCGTGTGACCTTTGTGTTCACACACACACACACACACACACACACACAGGCACTGTGTGGAGACTGTGGGCAGATCTCTCTCTCCATCAATCCAAAGCAGGAACAACATGAGCGCCGTCAGCCGACCTGAAGTGGCGTGAAAGCAAAACGCCAGGCGGCCGGACGCCCGAACCCAAAACCTCTCCGGGAGCGATGAAGGTCAAAGAGACGTTGAGATGAAACTGTGATGAATGTAGTTGAGAAGTAAACGTTTTTAGATGCTGGGACGCACACACACACACACACACACACACACACACACACACACACACACACACACACACACACACACACACACACACACACACACACACACACACACACACACACACACACACACACACACACACACACACACACACACACACACACACAAATCACCTTTCACTGCTACAGAAAGTTCAGTCCCAAACTCAGCCTGTTAGCCTCAGTTTGATCCATAAATCCATTCATCTTGAGGTATTTATTATTCCTGGTGTTTATTCCATCTCTCTCACACAGAGTCGGTATTGTTGGCACAGCGAGTAACCAGGATGTTAAATGTTTTGTGACTGTCTGGTGGAGAGGAGGAGGACATTAAAATACATTTTAATGAAGAGAAGAAGCTGAACCCGACGACTCAGGTGTCACGTTCACTGACGATCAGAGTCCTGAGAATCAATGCTGATCGAAACATTTCATTTCCCACTGAAGACAAAAGCCAGAGAGGTTTGTGGGGTTGTTGGTAAACCGGTTGTTGGTAAACCCCCACATTACCACAATATTGATGGACGAAGCAAACAACACAAACTGTGATTAAAAACTTTACTGTCAGTCTCTTTGTGTGTGTGTGTGTGTTGCCTGTGTAATTCGCCCCATTAGGATTCTGCCCCTGTAATCCCTCAGCTGCCGTCGCAGGTGGATGCCCCCTTTCCACTTTTCCACGCAGGAAACCAGATAAGAAGTTTCTCTATTTTCAAACGGCGCTCCTGGATCCTAAGAGCTCGGCGGACAATCGAGATTCTGCTGCCGATAGCTCCGCCCCCCGGCACCGGATTATCTTGATTACCATCAGAAGGCTTGTTTTTTCTAACGGGGTGAGTTCATTTTTGATCTGCGCCATAGAGCGAAGCGGTGCAGCTTGACTGCTTCAGATGGAGAACGACTCCACTCTTCAGAGACCGAAGACGATGGCGGCAGGAAGAGAGAGAGTGAAAGAGAAGAGGGAGGAAGAGAGAGGCACAAAGAAGAGAGGGAGGAAAAACCAGCAAGCAGTTGAGATGCAGGACGGAGATTAAAAAGCGAGAATGCAGCTTTAACACATGAAGCATAGACTTCTATACAACCAGAGGAGTTGCCCCCTGGTGGTCAGTAGAGAGAATGCAGCTTTAACACATGAAGCATAGACTTCTACACAACCAGAGGAGTCACCCCCTGGTGGTCAGTAGAGAGAATGCAGCTTTAACACATGAAGCATAGACTTCTATACAACCAGAGGAGTCACCCCCTGGTGGTCAGGAGAGAGAATGCAGCTTTAACACATGATGCATAGACTTCTATACAACCAGAGGAGTCGCCCCCTGGTGGTCAGGAGAGAGAATGCAGCTTTAACACATGAAGCATAGACTTCTATACAACCAGAGGAGTCACCCCCTGGTGGTCAGGAGAGAGAATGCAGCTTTAACACATGAAGCATAGACTTCTATACGACCAGAGGAGTCGACCCCTGGTGGTCAGGAGAGAGAATGCAGCTTTAACACATGAAGCATAGACTTCTATACAACCAGAGGAGTTGCCCCCTGGTGGTCAGGAGAGAGAATGCAGCTTTAACACATGAAGCATAGACTTCTATACAACCAGAGGAGTTGCCCCCTGGTGGTCAGGAGAGAGAATGCAGCTTTAACACATGAAGCATAGACTTCTATACGACCAGAGGAGTCGCCCCCTGGTGGTCAGGAGAGAGAATGCAGCTTTTACCCATGAAGCAGAGACTTCTATACAACCAGAGGAGTCGCCCCCTGGTGGTCAGGAGAGATAATGCAGCTTTAACACATGAAGCATAGACTTCTATACAACCAGAGGAGTCGCCCCCTGGTGGTCAGGAGAGAGAATGCAGCTTTAACCCATGAAGCAGAGACTTCTATACAACCAGAGGAAAAAGTGCACTTTTCCTTGCTAATTTTGCAGATCCCCTCCTCTTTCTCTCCTCTTTCTCTCCTCCATCTCCCCTTCACTCCACATTGTCTTTCTCCGGTTTTCTATCAGTTTCACTCAATCTGTTGCAGTGAATATTTAATTTAACGAACACCAGGAGCATAACGAGGTGTTTAATTTCAGGAATAATTCACATCAGCTGTCAGTGTTGTGACGAGGACGCCGACCTTTTGTTGACCTCGCGTCACCAGATTAGAAAGATCCAGAGAGACGTCAACAGCTCATACAGGATTTAAAGTACAATCAATATCACATCCCGTCCACGCCGGACCCCCTCAGTCCTCTTTCCTTCTCTTCTCTTCATAACTGTGATTTGATTTTGGAAGCAGAGAGCTGATTTGTATCAGAAGTATTAATAGACAGGACAACAAACCAAACATGTTAACAGCTTTGTGATCTTCCTTCCTCTCTTCCTCTCTCCTCTTTCTCTCCCCTGTCATTGTTTTTTTTTACATCACTTGATTGAAAGAGGGAATCAATTGAGGAGATAAAACCCGTCTCATTACATTACATTTCATTTAGCTGACGCTTTTATCCAAAGCGACTTACAATAAGTGCATTCTACAGTTACATACAAGAATCAGAACAACAAGAATCAAGAAGGTACAATTTCGACAAAAAGTTCAACTACAAAGTGCTATCAGTAAGAGCCATTTCAGTGCTACTAAAGTGCTACTTCCTTTATTCAAGGTATAGTCGGAAAAGATGTGTTTTTAGTTTGCGACGGAAGATGTAGAGACTTTCTGCTGTTCTGATGTCAATGGGGAGCTCATTCCACCATCGAGGAGCCAGGACAGAGAACAGTCGAGACTTTGTTGAGTGTTTAGCTCGCAGTGACGGAGCTACAAGCCGATTGGCAGAAGCCGAGCGGAGCGCACGAGTTGGGGTGTAAGGTTTTACCATGTCCTGGATGTAGACTGGACCAGATCTGTTCGTAGCACGGTACGCCAGTACCAGTGTTTTGAAGCGGATGCGGGCGGCCACCGGTAACCAGTGAAGGTCGCGGAGGAGCGGAGTAGTGTGGGTGAATTTCGGGAGGTTAAAGACCAGTCGAGCTGCTGCATTCTGGATGAGCTGCAACGGTCGGATGGCACCAGCAGGTAGACCCGCCAGGAGGGAGTTGCAGTAGTCTAGACGCGAGATGACCAGAGCCTGGACGAGAACCTGTGCTGCCTTCTGGGTGAGAAGTGGACGTATTCTCCTGATGTTGTGCAGCATGAATCTACAGGAACGAGTTGTTGCGGTAATGTTGGCAGTCAGGGAGAGTTGACTGTCAAGGGTCACACCGAGGTTCCTGGCAGTCGGGGTCGGGGCCAAGACTGAGTTGTTGAAAGTAATCGTCAGGTTGTGAGTGGGGGAGACTTTTCCTGGAAGGAAAAGTAATTCCGTCTTGTCAGGGTTAATTTTCAGGTGGTGTGCGGACATCCATTGTGAAATGTCAGTCAGACAAGCAGAGATTCGTGCTGCTATCTGTGTTTCCGATTGTGGAAACGAGAGGATCAGTTGGGTGTCATCAGCATAGCTATGGTAGGAAAAGCCATGCGAGCGAATGACGGAGCCAAGAGAGTTGGTGTACAGGGAGAAGAGGAGAGGACCGAGGACTGAGCCTTGAGGGACCCCAGTAGTGAGAGGACAAGGTTCAGACACAGATCCTCTCCAGGTTACCCGGTAGGTCCGATCACTGAGGTAGGATGAGAGGAGGGAGAGCGCAGTGCCTGAGATACCCAGGTCCTGGAGGGAGGAGATGAGGATCTGGTGGTTCACTGTGTCAAAGGCAGCAGAAAGGTCCAGAAGGATAAGGACAGAGGAGAGAGAGGCTTCTCTCGCAGTGTGAAGCTGCTCTGAGACAGCAAGGAGGGCAGTCTCTGTTGAGTGGCCTGCCTTGAATCCAGACTGGTGAGGGTCCAGAAGGTTGTTCTGGTGGAGGAAGGAGGAGACTTGGTTGAAGATAGCTCGCTCCAGGGTCTCCAGATTCAATTTGAGGGATGAAGATGTTTTTACGAGGTCAGTTATTTAAGAGGTCCGCGGGTCGATTCCATCAGACGAGAGCCGGAAGAGGAGGAAGTTCCTCACGACCTGTTTTTAAAGGTTCCTCAGAACCCTGATGGAGCTTAGCTCTCTCTTCATAAGGTTTGAACCTCGACCCCCACGGCTCTCCACCAAAGGAGACTCGACTCGTGACCAGGAACCGGCTGCTTTTCATTCTGTAATCTCACCACAAGTGTGAACTAAATAGGATGAAGAAACAGCTTCTGGCTCTCAAACACACGGCCTGAGGTCCACGAGCATGAAGCCAGCGGAGGTTGTGAAGATCTCTGAGAGCACAAACCCACCATCTGTGTGTCGGCTCTCATCGATCAGAACTATTGGAAAGCCCTTCGCCGGCAGGTCAAAGGTCAATGACTGTAGACACATGCAGTAAACAACATGGCAGTGAAAGAAGAAACAAGAGCAGCTGGGTGGACAGGAAGGCTGGCAGCTGGCTACCGCCTGAAGGGGCACGACTGACAAAAGTCAGAAATATTAACAGAATTCATGACCGAAGAGCAAAACCTTCATAAAAAAATAAAGAATAAAACTAAATAACGTGTTTTCTTGCAGAATGCTATTCGTTAAGGATATCCAATACATAATAAAGAAATTAGAGCTGATAGAAGGTTTTCCCACTTTTCCTGCAACCTTTTGCAGGTGTTGCACTGTGGCCATCAATATATAGTTTTTTGTCAGGCGGGGATCCGCAGAACCACCGACACCGACGAGGCTCTCTGGATTAATGTGAGCAACGCTTCAGGGGCCGCCGGCAGCCGAGCCCGAGGGAGGAGGAACGACTGCTTCACTTTGTGAAGGGACAAAGGGAAGGAGAGGAGGAAACACTCGGCTTCTGTCTTCCCATTGGCCAGACTCCAGTCAGGTCTGTATGCTGGGGCCGGGGTCCGATCCTCCAGACCTGATCCTCCAGACCTGGGGGGTCCGATCCTCCAGGTCTGGCTGTGTGGACGGCTTGTGGACAACCAGCTGGGACTTTATTGTGCAGAATTTATAGAAAATGAAATGTGTAAATCCAAGGATTGTGGGTGGGGGTGAGGGTGGGGGTGAGGCTGAGGGTGGGGGTGAGGGTGAGGCTGAGGGTGGGGGTGAGGGTGGGGGTGAGGGTGGGGGTGAGGGTGAGGGTGGGGGTGAGGGTGGGGGTGAGGGTGAGGGTGGGGGTGAGGCTGAGGGTGGGGGTGAGGGTGGGGGTGAGGGTGAGGGTGGGGGTGAGGGTGGGGGTGAGGGTGGGGGGTGAGGGTGGGGGTGAGGGTGAGGGTGGGGGTGAGGGTGGGGGTGAGGGTGGGGGTGAGGCTGAGGGTGGGGGTGAGGGTGGGGGTGAGGGTGAGGGTGGGGGTGAGGGTGAGGGTGGGGGTGAGGGTGGGGGTGAGGGTGAGGGTGGGGGTGAGGGTGGGGGACCAGTGTGTACAGATGCTGATGAGGTCCTTTAGGGTTATGGGAACCAGTGACCTAATAAAACCATCTCTGATGGGTGGATCAATACCCAGCAAGACAATTGAAAGCAGTGTGTGTGTGTGTGTGTGTGTGTGTGTGTGTGTGTGTGTGTGTGTGTGTGTGTGTGTGTGTGTGTGTGTGTGTGTCTACATCAGCTGTTCTCTCCTTTCATCTCTGCTTCTTCCTTCACATGTTTTTTTGCCTCCTCTGTGTTCTCTCTTTTCTCCAATCTTTTTTCTAACAACCTCCATCAATAACCCTCCCTCCCTCCCTCCCTCCCTCCCTCCCTCCCTCCCTCCCCCCCTCCTCCCTCCTCCAGTCGTGACTGAACCCCCCTCTCTCCGCTCCCTTCATTTTTCTTCCTCTCCTTTAGCTTCTGACCACAACACGACTCTCAGTCCAGAGGGAGTCGACCCGGAGACCTTGGTCCATATGCTGGGGGGGGGGGGGGGGGGGGGGGGATGGTTGTGTGGATGGTGCTGCTCTAAAGATCACCGGTTTGATCCCTGTGACTGGTGAGGGGGCGTGTACAGGCCATTAAAGTGCTGCTGAGAGAAAAAGGTCTCAATCCTCGTGATCTGCTGGTTCTTCACTGAAGCTTCTCCTTCGTTGTTTTTACAGCATTTCTCTGTAATTTGTTTGTTTCTTCAGCAGCGTCACGGCGGTTCAGACGGCACGCAAACGTCTTTCAGAGGAAGAAATAAGAAATAAGCAATAAGACGATCGCAAGGCTCGTGGTGCGTTCAATGTGGGACGGGAATCCGTTGGTCCTCGTCCATTCTCGTTGGTCCTCGTTGGTCCTCGTCCATTCTCGTTGGTCCTCGTCCATTCTTGTTGGTCCTCGTTGGTCCTCGTTGGTCCTCGTTGGTCCTCGTCCATTCTCGTTGGTCCTCGTTGGTCCTCGTTGGTCCTCGTCCATTCTCGTTGGTCCTCGTCCATTCTTGTTGGTCCTCGTCCATTCTCGTTGGTCCTCGTCCATTCTCGTTGGTCCTCGTCCATTCTTGTTGGTCCTCGTTGGTCCTCGTCCATTCTCGTTGGTCCTCGTCCATTCTCGTTGGTCCTCGTTGGTCCTCGTCCATTCTCGTTGGTCCTCGTTGGTCCTCGTTGGTCCTCGTTGGTCCTCGTCCATTCTCGTTGGTCCTCGTTGGTCCTCGTCCATTCTCGTTGGTCCTCGTTGGTCCTCGTCCATTCTCGTTGGTCCTCGTTGGTCCTCTAGGGACGTTATGCAACGCAAGTCCTCCGAGTGGAGTCTGTCTGGTTTACTATCAAACACTTCATTCACAAGACTTGATGAAAAGAGACTTTTCTCCTCAAAGTTTCTTGTTAATATTTGTGGCGGTGTCTGTGTGTGTGTGTGTGTGTGTGTGTGTGTGTGTGTGTGTGTGTGTGTGTGTGGACGGGGGGCAAGATTGATATTATCTGTGCATCAATTATGTTTCTTCCACTCAATTCATATTATTTTTAAAGCCCACTCTTTCTGCCACATGGGACTTTGATTTCATTAAGTAATCGTTTCAATTACTGAACCTTTTAGATAGACGATCACTATAAAAAAAACACATCAACAAAAAGAAGGTTGGAAATTGTAGTTTTCAGCTGTGTGTTAATTTCCTCTAAATTAGAGACAGAAAACAATGTTTGATCTTGTATTTCAGTCAATATTCATCCGTTTATGATAACAGGCGCAGTATTATCATTATATCTGTTTCTGTTTGCTTCAAAGGGGGAGGAGGGAGGGGGGAGGAGGGGAGGGGGAGAACTCAGCTTGGTTCAAAATAAAGAGAGACAGAGAGAGAGAGAGAGACAGAGAGAGAGAGAGACAGAGAGAGAGACAGAGAGAGAGACAGAGAGAGAGAGAGAGAGACAGAGAGAGAGAGAGACAGAGAGAGAGACAGAGAGAGAGCCAATATCTATCTCCGAGACCGCGTTCAAGTACTGAAAAGGATTGTGGGGGATTCTTAGAACTTAAGGAAGTAAATGTTGAAGTTTAAAGGTCTTTTTGATGTGAGGGCTGGTTCTCCAGCGGGTCACCGGCATGTTCTCCATAAGGAACCGTGAGAACTGTTCCTGAGGTGTGATGGACCGAGATCGACCAGCATGAGTCCAGTACACACCTGGAGGCGCCTGGAAAGGCTTTGAGGGGTGTTTGATACTGGAAACAAACTGCAGGGTTCACACACTCTGACCAATGGAGGTCCAGGATTTTTCCAGGACTTTAAACCAAATTCCCATGACCAAACATTTAGTGAAATCTGGGTGTGTCCATGGAAAAGTGATACAATATAGTAATACAATAAAATGTCAGTATAGTAATTTTTTTCAAGGACTTTTCCAAGCCTGGAAATAACCATTTTAAAGTTCCATGACTTTTCCAGGTTTTCCATGAACCCTGAAACTAATACACTAATAATATAACATACATGTACATAGGAGGGTTGAGATGTTCTGACACACGAAGGGAAATGAAACAGCTGAGGGACGAACTTAATGACGGGAAAGATATGCAAATGAATGCACACTGACACACACACACACACACACACACACACACACACACACACAGACACAGACACAGACACACACAGACACACAGACACACACACACACACACACACACACTGTGAAAGATTAGCTCTGTACACGCAGGTACAATCCTCTTTGAGGGACTTAAACTTTCTCATTACACGTAAACATCCGGATTTCTTTCCAGGCAGCGGGGATGATTTTTAGTGAGAGAGGGAGGAAGATAAAGGAGAGAGAGAAAGAGAGTGAGAGAGAGAGAGGTGAGAAAATATATAAATGAAGAGAGGGAAAAAGGAGTGGAGACAAGGGGGAGAAAAAGAGAGAGAGGGAGGGGGTGCCAACAAGTCAGAAGCCATGCTCACGATGGAGGAAGGAAGTGTGCGTGCATGTGTTTGTGTGTGTGTTTGTGTGTGTGTGTGCGTGTGCGCGTGTGTGTGTGTGTTTGTGTGTGTGTGCGCGTGCATGCGCGTGTGCGTGCGCGCGCGTGCGTGCATGTGTGTGTGTGTGCGCGCGTGCGCGTGTGTGCGTGTGCGCGTGTGCGCGCGTGTGTGTGTGTATCACCGTGATGTACAAAGCAGTGGAAGGTAATCGTGGCGGCTGCAGCGTGAGGGGAATGATAATGACTCACACTCTACGTATTAAAAAATAAACACACACACACACACACACACACACACACACACACTTCCTCCCCTTTTCAACCAGGTCAGTGAGGTATCGTGTTGCCATGGCAACTGTTACGCCGGCACCAGACGTGCGTTTCCGTGTCAACGGAGAAAAGATCATAAAGATCATACAGATCAAACGTGCTATAAAGATATTTCAATGATAAACCCCAGAACTCTTCATCAGGAGGTCTTCCTCACTCTCCAAGTCCTCGTACTCCCATGAATCGATACCAGAGCCACTGATGTGACAAACTGCAAAGCCTGGTCTTACAAGAGCATTTAAGTTACATGTTTATAACACAATTCAACCATGAATATGAACATAAACCATAAATATGACTAGAAGGACTCGAAGGTTCCTCAAGAGAGCTCCCTAAGTTATAGAAATATACATTTTCATATCGCTAACTTGATGCCACACATGATCACCTTTCTAGAAAGCTTACGACAGGATCCGTCAACACGGTGGTCTTCTGTGGTCTTCTGTGGTCTTTGGTGGTCTTCGGTGGTCTTTTGTGGTCTTCTGTGGTCTTCTGTGGTCTTCTGTGGTCTGTTGCATCTGTTGCAACGTGTCTTTGACGCCTGAAGCTCATCTCTGGAGACTCGTGTGTTTTCACCATTACAGGCTCATCTGCTTCCACTCTACTTAATGGGATCCGGAGGTTTTACCAAGTGAATGATTGAGCGAGGTTAATGTGAGGAATAACGAGACAGCTGGTCCACAGGTTTGTGATTTTAAAAAGCAGAAGAGCGTTTCTTCCTCAAAGAATCATTAACATCAACAACACAAGTAAAATGTCTACAACACACCGTGTAGTGGTGCGAGCCTGAGGGAGACGAGCACAGCGTCAGGATTCCCTGCAAAGCCTCTAGACACTGAGGAAACATAACGTCAAAGTTTGACTTTTTCTTTTCTCCTACTTTTCTCCTGGGCTTTGAATGCATCTAAAACCTCGTGATCTGGCGAAAGCTACTGAACCGTTTGGTTCCACTGAAGGCCAGCTGGACATGGTCTCAGCATAAAGTCGGTCATGAATCCATTTCTAACGCCAAACCTTTGTGTTCGCATCGTGGTGGATGACTTCTGAAAGCTTTACTGGATCGTGTCTTATTCGATTCAGTAGATCAAAACCAGTTCAGGAAGGTATGCTAGTAGCCTTTAGCTTCATGCTAACGTCCTGAACATTGATTTCTCAGAACTTCGGGGAGCTCGAGTCCTTTTGGAGACATCTGGTTCATCTTGCTTCACGGCTTTGAAGACACCGGGTCTGATAAGGCGTTCTGGTTCTTATGGCCAGAGCAACACATGGTACAGAGGTCGCGTCCCAAATTAGGGTTAGGGGTTAAGGGTTAGGGGTTAAGGGTTAAGGGTTAGGGTTAGGGGTTAAGGGGTAAGGGTTAGGGGTTAAGGGTTAGGGTTAAGGGTTAAGGGTTAAGGGTTAAGGTTAGGGTTAGGGTTAGGGTTAGGGGTGAAGGGTTAAGGGTTAGGTTTAGGGTTAGGGGTTAGGGTTTAGGTTTAGGTTTAGGGGTTTAGGTTTAGGGGTTTAGGTTTAAGGGATTAGGGTTAGGGGGTTAGGGGATTAGGGTTAGGGGGTTAGGGTTAGGGTTAGGGGACCTTAGAGTTAGGGCTAGGGGTTAAGGGTTATGGGACCCAAGGGTTGATGGGTTAGGGTTAGGTTTAGGTTTAGGGGGTTAGGGTTAGGGGACCCTAGGGTTGATGTGGTTTAAACGTCTTAGTAGAAAGACATCGTGTGTTTCCTCCCCGTTGATCTCGAGGAGGCTCAGCAGAACGACCCTCGTCTAAATCCTCATCTCCCCATTACTCCCAGTTGGGAGCCCCAGTGCTCTACTGGTGGACAATTAGCAGCTGAAGGGGAAGATGTCTCATTAACTCACTTTTTAATTGGCTCCCATCTTCTGGGGGATTTGAAATGGCAACCTTCCCTTTTGTGGCGCTCGCTTCCATACCGTCAAACGGGTTCTCTTAAAAAAAAAAAAGGTTATTCTGGGCAAATCCGAGGATGTAATTTGGAAGCGCCGCCTGTTTGTTATACATAATTTAATTTTCTCGCGCTCCAAAAGCTGGCGAAAAGAAAGTTACATTGCCGGGATTTCTCTGAAGGTTTCTCTTGGGTCTCGTGTTTGGCACCTGATGGTCTCCACAGTCATTTAGGGATAATCTTTTCCTCAACACAGGTTCATATTCAACAACATATTCCCACAGGGAACGTTACATAATCTGACTTTTGTTTGGTGAACCCGGAGAATATGAAACGCTTCTCTCTCATTATTTTAATAGTATCACTTTAACCATTATATCCAAGCAATAAATCTACTTCCTGTTTCCACACGTACGAGTCATGTGATGTTTGTTTTACAGCTCACTGGATGTGAAAGCCCTTCAGTCCAGACCAGTAGCAGCGGTTCAGGGTCAGTCTAGGATCAGAGAAGCCGGCTCTGTTAGCAAAGGGTCTAGAGACCAGAGCCCGGCTCCAGCACCGTATGTCCAGTTTACTGCTGCTGTCAGCGAGGAAGTCACTCAGAAACCAACAGAAACCAAAGCATCCATCAAGAGACCTGAAAACATTCCTGAGTGAATAATACATTAAAAATAAAGGAGTTAATTTGTTACGCAATGCAACCGGGACACAAGGACTTGTGCTCGTTGTAGCGCAACCCATACAACATCAGACCTCTGATTGACAGGTCTGGAGGCGGGCTCGAGCCTCTAGCTGTTGTCGGCCGGCATCGGGCCCCCGGCATCACGAGTGGGCGGCTGTAAGTTACACCTGGGAGCTGAACTCTGCTCTGCAGGGAGCCGCATCGAGCTAACAAGGCCTGCATGGTGATTCAAGCCCTGACCCGGGGCCTCCAGGCTCATTAATCAGGCCTCGGTGTCCTCTTCCTCTTCGTCTTCGTCTTCTCTTCCCTCGTTACTTAACTTATTCTTCTCCACTTCCTGCCGCCTCCGTGTTTCTGTAGAGCGTTTGAGCCCGTAATATATTGGCTGCCACAGTAGGTAGCACAATAATTACCTTCCATATGTTCTGTAATATGCTACAATGTGACATGTTGCAACTTTCTTGATTGTTGGTGTGCTGCAGGACTTTTTTATCATAGAAAAAGTGCTCAAAAAAGGTTGAAAAACGTTGATTTACTCTTTGTAATTGTTTTCTGGGGCTCATTGTTCTGAGACGGCACCCGGACAGTGACGCCATGTTTCCCTAAACCTGTTTAATTCATAATGTATAAAGTAAAGTCCTTCTGGAGAACCATACTGCCATCTGAGTTATGACTTCATCAAGTGGTCACATGACTAAACTATGGTTGTTATTGGAAAACGTATTAAAATTATATAAAGATTACACACTCATGCCGGAGCACTCGCTCACCGGCCAACCAACGTTGTGTGTCGCTGCGTAAATGTCACTCTACTTCCTGCACTGACCGCTGCCCCTGAACATGAATCATTAATGCCGGGGAGAGCTGTAATAATAATATAATAATAATAATCTGTAGGCGACGGGGTTGACAAACCTGTAAACTGCACTAAGCCGTGTTCCACTCCATAAACACAAGAGGCTGAGGATGAAGAGGAGGGATGAAGAACAGACTCAAGAACAGATGAATGGAGAAGAAAAGGGGATGACAGGATGGAGAAGAAGAAGAGAGAATCCAGAAAGATAACAAGAGGCTGAGGATCAAAAACGTGTAGTGCAGAGTGACGGCGGTGAGGATGAGCTGTGGCAGATAATTTCCCTCATTTGTTTGTTTCAACGCATTCAATCATCTTCATCCTCATCATCTTCATCCTCATCATCATCATTATCAGTACAATTGTGTATTTTAAATCTGTCACATGGGAGATCAGGAAATAAAACCAATCCACCCTGAAAACAACTGTTACGCAACCAGACCAAACCAAGGGGATGCGTTCAGGGACCACTTCACCAACGTGTTTTTCTAGCTGTCCACCTGTGATCAGATCCCCTTGAGTCACTATGTTGAAGGCAGGTGTTAACAGAGTATTCCCTCCTCTCTTCTATCTTCAACACAACATTTGTGTGAATCTAAAAAAAATGAATCCAGTAAACTGACAGCATTTTGTTTAAGGTGTCGTTAGCTTCAGACACGGAGACAGAGGACATCGTGGATCGCGTCCCACGAGGGCCTCCTCCCATGTTGAGCGGGGTGGACTTTTTAAGACTTTTAACATTTGTAAAACCAACGTTAAAAAGAATTATTAATATCATGAATGTGTGGAAAACAAATGAAGATGACTGAATATGGAGACACGAGGTTTCCCCACTATGGGAAAGGTTTTCTTTGAACTTTCCTCTCTTCGGGAGGAGAAACGGCGGAGGGTCCGGTCCCTGGAGGCCGGAGGGAGGGAGGGAAAGAAAGAGGAGGAGCTAGAGGGCCTGAGATGACAGGACTGGGGGAGGGGGGGGGGGGGGGGGGTAAAGAGAGGAAGATGAGAGAGGAAGAGGCCCTGGACTTTGGGGAGTAGTGTAATCTGAAAGCAAGAGCCAGCTGATGGAATCTGACAGAAAGAAGGAGAGGAAGGGGATCGAAAGGTTAGCAATACAACCTCATTAACAACACAACCTCGTTAACAACACAACCTCGTTAACAACACACAACATACAAGACAAAGTTTTCAACTCTCCGTCTGCCGGCCAGAAAGTCAGCGAGCTGGTCCAGCTCCAAGAGATAATCACACACACACACACACACACACACACACACACACACACACACACACACACACACACACACACACACACACACACACACACACACACACCAATAATCCCGTGTTTGTTATGTTGTGGCTGAAAGGCTGTGCCCGGTGAGCCCAGATATCCAGAGTCCATATTAGATCTGGATGGCTGATCTTCTTCCAATTTACTGGACATCCCTCATTCTACCCTTCTGTCACCCTCCCCCCCCCCCCCCCCACCCCCCATTCCTGCATCTGCAGACCTCCCTTCTCCCTCGTCTTTTCCCCAGTTCCAACTTCCCGACGGCCTTAAAGGCAACGCTCCGCTTGGTTGACTGGGAGCAAACCATCAGTCAACTGGTCTCCAGGTTCCTAAAGGGACCTGTTCCCAGTAATCCCATTCAAACCGTGTTATTGCACTGAGCCACAGATCTGTGTCCGTGCATCAGCTGATGGAGAGACATGCACTGGACGTGCACTAGCCGTGCACTAGCCGTGCACTGGCCGTGCACTAGTCAAGCAGGAGCCGTGTACCTTCACTACACAATGCCTCATTGTGTTAATGAACTCTTATGATGACTTGAGATGAGTGACGAGCCCTCTGCGTCCTATTAGGTTCATTATGACCCACGTAGAGCAAGTTTGATAGATTACGTTGTGTACTTGTGCTTTATCTTGTTGTTGTTGTTGTTGTTGTTGTTGTGTCGAGTCACATAGGCTAGACGGTAAGCATATTGAATCACTTCCGGTTGACACTGTGTGTAGTCGATAACGTACTTGTCTCAGCTCCAGCTAATTGTGTGATATTCTTTAGTACAAGCGGCGGCTTGCCTGCTGTACATCTCTAAAGTTTAAACACTCGACTCTCGACTCTCTTCTTTTATCGACTCATTGCTTAAATCTGTCATATTTTCACATCGTTAGTTCAGCTAACGCTAGCTACCATGCTTTAGCTTAGCTGCTAGCAATGTCTTCCTCTTCTCTCCTTTCTACTATTTCTTGCTCAGTGTGTCACATGTTTAGCTATTCGCCTGCCTCCTTTAATGATAACGATACATGTAATAAGTGTAGTTTATTTGCTAGGTTGGAGGCAAGTCTTAGTGGGTTAGATGCACGGCTCCGCACCATCGAAGCTCAGACTTTAGCTACATTAGCCAGCCCCCCCTCCATAGTCGGTGCGGACCAACTAGCTTTAGCCTCTGTTAGCTTGAGCCGTTCCCCGGCAGCCCCCGAGCAGCCGGGACGCTGGGTGACTGAACGAAGGAAGCAGAAGTCCTCTGGGCACCGGCAGCCGTTTCGCGTTTCTGACCGGTTCTCCCCGCTCAGCGATACACCCGCTGAGAAACCAACTTTGGTTATCGGCAGCTCCGTGGTCAGGGGCGTGAAGGTAACAAAGCCGGGGACCACGGTCAAATGTATTTCTGGGGCCAGGGCGGGCGAAGTTGAGTCTTATTTAAAACTGTTGGGTAAGAATAAACATAAATACAGTAAGATTGTAATACACGTCGGTGGTAATGACTCCCGACTTCGCCACTCGGAGGTCACTAAAATCAGTAATAGAGAGGAACAAGAACAACCCCAGGTTTCTGTTCAGCACTGTGGCCAGGCTAACGGAGTCACAGCTCGGTGAAGCCGTGTATTCCTACAGACCTCAGCAGTGATGACTTCATGACCTTCTTCAATGACAAGATTCTGGCCATCAGAGGCAGGATTGGCGATCTCCTGCCCTCAACTACTGGCTGTTTATCCTCAAGTGGACTGGCCTCGGCGGCGGCTGTGGGCCCCGATGTGTGTTTGGATGGCTTTCTCCCCATAAGCCTGGACCAACTGTCTTCAACCGTTTCGGCTTCCAAATCGTCTACCTGTCTCCTGGACCCCATCCCAACGACACTGCTGAAGGAGGTTTTGCCTTAGGTCGGCACCGCTTTGCTGGATATTATTAACGGTTCTCTACTAACAGGTTATGTGCCGAATGCAGCTTTAACACATGAAGCATAGACTTCTATACAACCAGAGGAGTCACCCCCTGGTGGTCAGAAGAGAGAATGCAGCTAATAATGAGTTAATCTCTTAATCGGCTGTGGTTTGACTTCACCTCCCAAACTGCAGCCACATTTCCCTGCTTGTGGAAAATGAAAGTCCTTCCATCAAGACGCTGGTTGTACAAATTGCTCGTGCTGCAATCACCCGTGAACCCATTAGCTGAGGCAGAGGGCGGCTGAGGCAACTTAAAAAAAGAAATCGAAGCACCATTAAAGCTCAGTGGAAGAGAAAGAAAGACCACTTATTGGCCAAAAGCATTAATGCTTTTTTAAGGTTATGTATTCAGCCAAAAAAGAAATGTGTCAATTAATTGCGCGTCCAACGGATTTCTTCTACTTTGCCTCCAGAAAGATTTTTGTATTTCTTGGAGGTAACTGTCAAAGAAATGTATCCTCTGCTAAAAGGGTTTTTAAAGCTGAAGAATAAGCTTACCGGCCGACCTGTAATTATTGAACATTCTAGTGCCATTCAGTCTTGTAAAATCTCTCACATCGCTGGTCGGTTTGCAATTTTCTTGTCAAAGTATTAAATTCATACGCTGCGAATCTCTGCTTCTTTCTCCCAAAGGTCAGGACTGCAAACGGACACGGGTCGGTCTGCACTCAGAACAACAAAATGACGACGAGTCCGTCTGACGCTGTGGGGCTGAACGCGTGCACGGCATATTGACCTTTCTCCCCTGTTACGTGTCACGCTCACTTTATTTAAAGTATCAGATCACACTGTGAATGCATGAATATTTAATATGGGTGCAGTCAGAGTGTTGTGACTGCAGTGTCGGTTTACGTGAGATATTTAGGTGGGTTCTTGTGTATAAATCATAATGTTATTATAAAATGTTATTTTATTTTAATACGTTTTTATATCAAAAGGGAACAATCTCATTTCCTTTTTGTATTCTTATTCTTTAATTCGGTGTTGTATCATTACTTTAATGTACTCCATGTGTTCCAAATATTCAAAGTATACCTGTAGCTGTATTATTAATACAAATAAAATCTCTATTTTACCCAAATGCATCGGTCCCACGCTCAAATATTTCCTTTCCACTCGCCCCCCCCACCACACACACACACACACACACACACACACACACACACACATTGAGTATTAAGTATCTGCTCACCAGATGTTAAACTGCCGGCTAATTGTGCTCCAAACAAGAGAAGAGCTGTAAACAAGTTGCTCCGTGAGGATGAAACGTTTCCCTCACACTCGGCTGGACTCGTTGCTCAATAACCAGGATTTATGTTTCATCCATCGACCTCTGGCATCGACTACGTAAACACCACCAGGACGCGTCCCGGTGGGTGAAGAACCGAACCGTCCGGCTCTTCCTGAAGGACTCTGCTGAGGGCTCCAGTGCCATTTTTGGCACTGGAGCACAAGATGCACAAGATGCAACATTTCTCGCCCTAAAGGAAGTTTTTTCAGGAGCGCCGACGCTCCGTCTCACGAGGACGACAAGAAGTAGAGAGACGGGACGTAACGGAGAGAAGAAGGAAAAGACCCGGAGACCGATGTTCGTTCCGATTCATTTGTTACGTAACTTCCAAACTTTTACGATCTTTTCTGAGACATGGGGGCGACTGTGGCTCAGTGGTTAGCAAGTCGGTCTTTCAATCAGAGGGTCGGTGGTTCAAACCCCGGCTCAGCCAGTCCATGTCGTTGTGTCCTTGAGCAAGACACTTAACCCTCATTGCTCACCGTTGCTGTGTCTACGGTCTACTGTATAGCATGTAAGTCGCTTTGGATAAAAGCGTCAGCTAAATGAAATGTAATGTAATGTAACATAAGTATGATGTTTATTTCGTAATAAAAAAATGTGTAAATAAAAAGTTAATAAATTGTAGTTTATATTAGACACTGATGGCACAGAGCTGTGTATTACTTATTTTCAACCAAAAATGTTTTGTGCAGGTTAGAAAGTACTTGGCTGATGTGCAGTGTGTGTGTGTATATGTATATATATATATATGTATGTATACACACACACACTGGAGTCCCCACCACAGTTTATTGTGTTAATATTGAACACGGTATATGATATAAGACACGAGGGGAAAAGACGAGGGGGAGGCGATGGAGTGATTAGTAGCTCAGATATGAGTTATAAGCTTTCTCTGAAATGAGATAGGGATGGACCTAGAGGGAGGAAGAGGCTGAAGCAGACTGAGAGCTCTGAGTGGATCATTATGCTGATGGGAGCTAATGCCTGGAGCTGAGGAATGAATCACAGCCAGAGAGGAGGCACCCCAGAAGAGATGAAGGGAGGGAGAACATGAGGGACATGAAGCGAGAGAGAGGTGAGAGAATGAAGAGATACCGAGGATCAGAGGACGTAAACCAATACCGTCGATGGGGATTCAAGCTGAGTCACCAGAAACACCTTTTTGTGAGTGAGATATATATTTCTATTGAGGATCCATTGTACTTTTACCTTGTTATTGTCATTCATAAAAAAACACACAATTCAAATGATAAGGAAGTACAATATTGTTTTTTTTTATTGATTGAAACATATCTTGTAATTTTTGTTGCTTAAAGGTTTTGTAAACAGCTCATAATTCATCTCTAATATCTATTTTATATTCATGTGAAAACATCTGGATCTATTCTAGTTCATCACCAACACTACGTTTTACTAGATTACATTGAATGCATCATGAGAACGTTATAATTTACCTTCAGCCAGTACTCATGTTCACTGAGCAGAGCCTGAACGCATCATGATGAAGAGAACCGCCACTGGATCTCCGTTAGCGGTGCTGCTAACGTTAGCGCTGCTGCTAACGTTAGCGCTCCTGTTGGTTAAACACTGATTGGTTGTGTACAAAGTCACATGATCAAGTGATGTTGCAACAGGTGTTGCCAGAACGTCAGATCTCAGCTTGTCTTCAAGTCTTGAACCAGTTCACACCAGCTGACCAACGCACTGGTGTTGGGTTCAGATTAATAATAAATTGGATAAAAGTCAATGAATCCCATTGAAGATAATAATGTGCACTTATAGAGTAACTAAGTGCTCATTCATTAAATGAGCATAATTCACATGTTATGCCATCATAGATAATGTGTCATCTATATAAAAGTGTTATGTTTCATGAAATCGGCGCTCTCCGTCTCTCACAATCTCCAAAAGACATCGGACATCATAAATCTGACAAATGTCACTTTATCTTTCACTTTTGCCAAACCTTTACAAGACTGGAGGGTCGGCCACCTCGCCACGGCCCCTCAGCGGGGAGATTACAGCCCCGCCGACCTCCGGACGGACGGAAAACACAAAGAGAAGAGGAAGATATCAAAGAACGCACCTGGGACGGAGACACAGGCAGGTGAAGGAAGAGAGAGAATGATGAAAGAGAGATGGAGCGTCTGGGACACAGAGAAAGGTCCTCTTGTGACAAAGAGAGGCAAATGAAAAGAGACAATGTAAAGTGGTGAAGGGGGAGGGAGTCAGGAGATCGAGGACGATGGAAATGAAAGGGGAAAGGACGGATCAGCGGAGGTCTGTTGAGCAGTCGTGAAGCCGTCCAAGACGTTTGGACGGTTCTGACGAGGAGGAGGAGCAACGCAGGCCGAAGGGGAGGAAGTAAAGAAATGAAAAGGGAACGGGTGAAAAGGTTGAAGAAGATTAAAAAACATCTTAGAAGAAGGGATGCAAAAGAGGAAGAAGAGGAAGAAGTGAGACAAATTCAAACACACATTTAGGTTAATAATAATAATAATAATAAATTGAATTTATATAGCGCTTTTCATGGACTCAAAGTCGCTTTACAGGGAGCAAGATTAGAAGGTAAAGCAAAACTGGACGATACAAGACAAAACAAAACAAAGCAAAAGAAAACAGGACAAAGCAGAACATGATACAGTCAATAGGGGGCTACTGATAGGCAGAGGTGAAGAGATGGGTCTTGAGGCGGGACTGGAAGACGGTGAGGGACTCAGAGGTGCGGATCTCTTGGGGGAGGGAGTTCCAGAGCCTGGGAGCTGCCCTGGAGAAGGCTCTGTCCCCAAAACTGCGGAGTTTGGATTTGTGGATACAGAGGAGACCGGCTGAGGTGGATCTGAGGGACCGTGAGGGTTGGTAGGGGGACAGGAGGTCAGTGAGGTATGAGGGGGCCAGATGGTGGATGGCTTTGTAGGTGAGGACCAGGATTTTGTAGGTGATCCGGTGGGGGATAGGAAGCCAGTGAAGTTGTTTTAGGACTGGAGTGATGTGGTGCCAAGATTTGGAGCGGGTGATGAGTCGGGCAGCTGCGTTCTGGACCAGTTGGAGGCGGTTGATATTGGTAGAGCTGATGCCAAGGAGAAGTGAGTTACAGTAGTCCAGTCGGGAAGAGATGAAGGCGTGAATGAGTCTTTCAGCCGCGGGGGGTGTGAGAGAGGGTCTGATTTTAGCGATGTTAACCTACAGATGTCTCCTAAACCCCCAAAAACCTCTGCAGCACTTTGATCACCAATAAATGTAACGACTGTTAGAGCTTCATTTAAACTGTTAACCATCAAGAGGCTGCACGTCTTTTAATGAGGACGAAGAACAGAACGAGGATGAGGAGAAGAACGAGTCAGGCAAACAGAGGAAGCAGTAAATACAGTGGCACACACACACACAACTTTTCCAACTGAGTGGCCTCAGTCAGTGAAGCTGCCGGCGTCCCAGACACCAATAAACCAGAGAAACAACCGTCAGCCTGGACCTGGACATGCAGCAGCAAGAAGAGGAAGACGAGCCTCCTCCGAGAGAGGGATGAAGAGTTAGTTACAAATTAGAGTGGAAAGAAAAGAAGACATCCAAAGGGAGATCTTCTCTAGTGAGGCCTCTAAAGGGAGGTCTTCTCTAGTGAGGCCTCTAAAGGGAGGTCTTCTCTAGTGAGGCCTCTAAAGGGAGATCTTCTCTAGTGAGGCCTCCAAAGGGAGGTCTTCTCTAGTGAGGCCTCCAAAGGGAGATCTTCTCTAGTGAGGCCTCCAAAGGGAGATCTTCTCTAGTGAGGCCTCCAAAGGGAGGTCTTCTCTAGTGAGGCCTCCAAAGGGAGGTCTTCTCTAGTGAGGCCTCCAAAGGGAGGTCTTCTCTAGTGAGGCCTCCAAAGGGAGGTCTTCTCTAGTGAGGCCTCCAAAGGGAGGTCTTCTCTAGTGAGGCCTCCAAAGGGAGATCTTCTCTAGTGAGGCCTCTAAAGGGAGATCTTCTCTAGTGAGGCCTCCAAAGGGAGGTCTTCTCTAGTGAGGCCTCTAAAGGGAGGTCTTCTCTAGTGAGGCCTCTAAAGGGAGATCTTCTCTAGTGAGGCCTCCAAAGGGAGGTCTTCTCTAGTGAGGCCTCTAAAGGGAGGTCTTCTCTAGTGATGCCTCCAAAGGGAGGTCTTCTCTAGTGAGGCCTCCAAAGGGAGGTCTTCTCTAGTGAGGCCTCCAAAGGGAGGTCTTCTCTAGTGAGGCCTCTAAAGGGAGGTCTTCTCTAGTGAGGCCTCCAAAGGGAGGTCTTCTCTAGTGAGGCCTCCAAAGGGAGGTCTTCTCTAGTGAGGCCTCCAAAGGGAGGTCTTCTCTAGTGCCATAAAGTGACAGGGAGACAGAGGGACTGTGATAAAAAGAAAAGTTAAGTTTGATAAAGGATCGGGAGCTGAGTTCTGCTTGAAGGATCGTTTTTTTTGGAACCCATTGAGTCCACATGGCTCTCAACATGGCGACGACTTCCCTCTCGGGCTCGCGTAGACGCCGCTCGGCCACGTCGCCGCTCGGTTGCAGACGACGTGGCGCCGTTAGCTCCATCAGAGCGAGGGCTTCGCAGCCGAGTGTAAAGCCGTGTAGATAAGAGCCGGTACCTCCGAGGCCGAGGTTCTCTGCCCGGAAAACAGCAGAGTGCCAACAGCCGGGAGGGGTGGTTGGAGTGAGTCACGGAACCAAAGCCCGGGAGTTCAAGTCTCTCATCTTCAATGATGCAGGCTGGGAAACGGACCGTTGTGGTGGAAAAAAAGGGGCAAGCTCCTCATTTACCGGTCCATCTATGTTTAGACCCTCGCCTCTGGCCATGAGCTTCTGGGTGAGAACCAAAAGAATGAGATCAGGGGTACAGCGGCCCAACAGGAGCTCCAATCAGAGAGCGGGGGAGGAGCTCAGGCACCCGGAGACGTCCGCCTCTTGGTTTCAGGAAGCCAAAGCTTCTCTCTCCTGTAATTCACATTGTGTTGATGAAATGTGTATTCAGTCACGCTCCCCTTCCTTCCTGATCAGGTTGTTTGTTTTATTTTTGCAACTTCATCCCATTTAATTGTGTTTGTTCGGTGCGCTTGTTTAGCTCGTGACATCATGTTTCAAACATTAGCCGTTGCTGCTGTAAATTGGCCAATTAGAGATGAAGCTTCTTTTTTTTAAATCTGCAGTGCGAAGATTATTTTATTTTGTTTTTTTAAATCAGCTTCTTTCTCATCAACATCACTCTAAGTTCCCCCTGTTTTCACTAAAGATAGTTTTTGGTATCGCTTCTCCTTTTCTGGCACTTCAGTATAATTATTTTCTGTGCCTTTCCACATCCATCTATTTCTTCCCGTCTTCCTTCCCCAACCTCTGTGACGGAGTGAAACCCTTTAATAATACACAAGCTCCTCCGTCTCTCCTGGCAGCGGCTGCAGAATCCTACAGGATTCAATCATGGCCGCACTAATTCGATTAGCATGGCTAATGCACACGGCTCTCTCCTTTACCTCCACATCAACAGGCGCTCCGCAAGGCAGGAGGGCATCCAGGATGTGTGGATCGATGGCAGGGTGGCTGAACTGCAGCTCCCCCCGGTTGGAACTGGGCATCGCCACAAGGGGCCGGAAGAGATGGGAGCATCCCAGTTGAAACGGGGGAGGGGGGGAGGGGGGCTTGGCTGCCTTCCACACCCTCCCTGCCTTCAAAGAGCCCTGGTAGAGCCTGGCACTCCAGACCGGCAGGATGGAGGAGGACCAGTGGGGGGATTGCATGGATTGAGGGATGAAGAGGTGATGAAACAGATTAGAGCGTGACGCCCCCTGGGGGCGGGACTTATTGTTCAGCATGCCTCAGCCAATCCTGGACCCCGAAATACTCCAGAAGCATACAAACACATTTTCTTCCTTCGTTTCCACATTTAAGCACACGGCTTTTATTCAGGGTGACTGCAACAGTTACAACAGTAGATAACGCTTTTACAATGATCTATAGGCATCGTTAGAAGCAGCTGATAACCAATGCAGAGGTCTCACACACACACACACACACACACACACACACACACACACACACACACACACACACACACACACACACACACACACACACACACACACACACACACAATGAACCAACAGAGGCAGCGTGATACGTCCAGCCTCTTAAAGATAAAACAGAAGTACTTGTTTTTGGTTCCAAGGAAGAACGATTGAAAGTGAGCGCTGAGCTACAATCACTGACGTTAAAAACCTCAAACCAAGCCAGAAATCTAGGTGTAGTTATGGATTCAGACCTCAACCTGAACAGCCATATCAAGACAGTTACAAAATCAGCCTACTATCACCTAAAGAATATATCAAGGGTTAGAGGACTTATGTCTCAACAGGATTTGGAGAAACTTGTTCATGCATTTATCTTCAGTAGACTTGACTACTGTAACGGTGTGTTCACAGGTCATTTATCTTCAGTAGACTTGACTACTGTAACGGTGTGTTCACAGGTCATTTATCTTCAGTAGACTTGACTACTGTAACGGTGTGTTCACAGGTCATTTATCTTCAGTAGACTTGACTACTGTAACGGTGTGTTCACAGGTCATTTATCTTCAGTAGACTTGACTACAGTAACGGTGTGTTCACAGGTCATTTATCTTCAGTAGACTTGACTACTGTAACGGTGTGTTCACAGGTCATTTATCTTCAGTAGACTTGACTACTGTAACGGTGTGTTCACAGGTCATTCATCTTCAGTAGACTTGACTACTGTAACGGTGTGTTCACAGGTCATTTATCTTCAGTAGACTTGACTACTGTAACGGTGTGTTCACAGGTCATTTATCTTCAGTAGACTTGACTACTGTAACGGTGTGTTCACAGGTCATTTATCTTCAGTAGACTTGACTACTGTAACGATGTGTTCACAGGTCATTTATCTTCAGTAGACTGGACTACTGTAACAGTGTGTTCAGGGTAATTTATCTTCAGTAGACTTGACTACTGTAACGGTGTGTTCACAGGTCATTTATCTTCAGTAGACTTGACTACTGTAATGGTGTGTTCAAGGTCATTTATCTTCAGTAGACTTGACTACTGTAACGGTGTGTTCACCGGTCATTTATCTTCAGTAGACTTGACTACTGTAACGGTGTGTTCACAGGTCATTTATCTTCAGTAGACTTGACTACTGTAACGGTGTGTTCACAGGTCATTTATCTTCAGTAGACTAGACTAATGTAACGGTGTGTTCACAGGTCATTTATCTTCAGTAGACTAGACTAATGTAACGGTGTGTTCACAGGTCATTTATCTTCAGTAGACTTGACTACTGTAACGGTGTGTTCACAGGTCATTTATCTTCAGTAGACTAGACTAATGTAACGGTGTGTTCACAGGTCATTTATCTTCAGTAGACTTGACTACTGTAACGGTGTGTTCACAGGTCATTTATCTTCAGTAGACTTGACTACTGTAACGGTGTGTTCACAGGTCATTTATCTTCAGTAGACTTGACTACTGTAACGGTGTGTTCACAGGTCATTTATCTTCAGTACACTTGACTACTGTAACGATGTGTTCACAGGTCATTTATCTTCAGTAGACTTGACTACTGTAACGGTGTGTTCACAGGTCATTTATCTTCAGTGGACTTGACTACTGTAACGGTGTGTTCACAGGTCATTCATCTTCAGTAGACTTGACTACTGTAACGGTGTGTTCACAGGTCATTTATCTTCAGTAGACTTGACTACTGTAACGATGTGTTCACAGGTCATTTATATTCAGTAGACTTGACTACTGTAACGGTGTGTTCAAGGTCATTTATCTTCAGTAGACTTGACTACTGTAACGGTGTGTTCACAGGTCATTTATCTTCAGTAGACTTGACTACTGTAACGATGTGTTCACAGGTCATTTATCTTCAGTAGACTTGACTACTGTAACGGTGTGTTCACAGGTCAATTATCTTCAGTAGACTTGACTACTGTAACGGTGTGTTCACAGGTCATTTATCTTCAGTAGACTTGACTACTGTAACGGTGTGTTCACAGGTCATTTATCTTCAGTAGACTTGACTACTGTAACGGTGTGTTCACAGGTCATTTATCTTCAGTAGACTTGACTACTGTAACGGTGTGTTCACAGGTCATTTATCTTCAGTAGACTTGACTACTGTAACGGTGTGTTCACAGGTCATTTATCTTCAGTAGGCTTGACTACTGTAACGGTGTGTTCAAGGTCATTTATCTTCAGTAGACTTGACTACTGTAACGGTGTGTTCACAGGTCATTTATCTTCAGTAGACTTGACTACTGTAACGATGTGTTCACAGGTAATTTATCTTCAGTAGACTTGACTACTGTAACGGTGTGTTCAAGGTAATTTATCTTCAGTAGACTTGACTACTGTAACGGTGTGTTCACAGGTCAATTATCTTTAGTAGACTTGACTACTGTAACGGTGTGTTCACAGGTCATTTATCTTCAGTAGACTTGACTACTGTAACGGTGTGTTCACAGGTCATTTATCTTCAGTAGACTTGACTACTGTAACGGTGTGTTCACAGGTCAATTATCTTTAGTAGACTTGACTACTGTAACGGTGTGTTCACAGGTCATTTATCTTCAGTAGACTTGACTACTGTAACGGTGTGTTCACAGGTCATTTATCTTCAGTAGACTTGACTACTGTAACGATGTGTTCACAGGTCATTTATCTTCAGTAGACTTGACTACTGTAACGGTGTGTTCAAGGTCATTTATCTTCAGTAGACTTGACTACTGTAACGGTGTGTTCAAGGTCATTTATCTTCAGTAGACTTGACTACTGTAACGGTGTGTTCACAGGTCAATTATCTTCAGTAGACTTGACTACTGTAACGGTGTGTTCACAGGTCATTTATCTTCAGTAGACTAGACTACGGTAACGGTGTGTTCACAGGTAATTTATCTTCAGTAGACTTGACTACTGTAACGGTGTGTTCAAGGTCATTTATCTTCAGTAGACTTGACTACTGTAACGGTGTGTTCACAGGTCAATTATCTTCAGTAGACTTGACTACTGTAACGGTGTGTTCACAGGTCATTTATCTTCAGTAGACTTGACTACTGTAACGGTGTGTTCACAGGTCATTTATCTTCAGTAGGCTTGACTACTGTAACGGTGTGTTCACAGGTCAATTATCTTCAGTAGACTTGACTACTGTAACGGTGTGTTCACAGGTCATTTATCTTCAGTAGACTTGACTACTGTAACGGTGTGTTCAAGGTCATTTATCTTCAGTAGACTTGACTACTGTAACGGTGTGTTCACAGGTCATTTATCTTCAGTAGACTTGACTACTGTAACGGTGTGTTCACAGGTCATTTATCTTCAGTAGACTTGACTACTGTCACGGTGTGTTCACAGGTCAATTATCTTCAGTAGACTTGACTACTGTAACGGTGTGTTCAAGGTCATTTATCTTCAGTAGACTTGACTACTGTAACGGTGTGTTCACAGGTCATTTATCTTCAGTAGACTTGACTACTGTAACGGTGTGTTCACAGGTCATTTATCTTCAGTAGACTTGACTACTGTAACGGTGTGTTCACAGGTCTCAGTAAAAAGTCAATCAGAAAGCTGCAGCTGATTCAGAACGCTGCAGCTCGAGTCCTCACTAAGACCAGGAGAGTGGATCACATCACTCCGGTTCTGAGGTCTTTGCACTGGCTTCCTGTCCAACAAAGAATTGACTTTAAAATCCTGCTGCTGGTTTATAAAGCCCTGAATGGTTTAGGGCCTAAATACATTAGTGATCTACTGCTGCCTTATGAACCATCCCGACCCCTCAGGTCATCTGGGACGGGTCTACTTTCTGTTCCAAGAGTCAGAACTAAACACGGAGAGGCAGCGTTCAGCGTTCTGCTCCACACATCTGGAACAAGGTCCCAGAGAGCTGCAGGTCTGCTGAGACCCTCAGCCTCTTTAAAGCCAGACTGAAGACCTTTCTGTTTGCTGTTGCCTTTAATTAAACCAGATTCTGCATCTTACTACTGCATTTTATATCTTAAACTGCACTGCAACTTTTATTCAATTCTGTATCTATCTATTTTTGCTTTTTAACTGTTTTTTATTGTTTTAATGAATGTTCTTAATTGTTTTTAAATCTTCTTTTATTTTGGATTGTGTTTTTATGCTTTTAATTGTTGTATGTGAAGCACTTTGAATCGCCTTGTGTTGAAATGTGCTATACAAATAAACTTGCCTTGCCTTGCCTCTGTCCCCATGTTGTGCTAAAGCGTATTCCTACTGAATGGATTCAATCCTTCACCGCTTTGATTGATTTCTTAGTCAAATCAGCTGATCTGTTCATATATCAGCGAGCTGAAGATGCATTACTCAGAAAGGTCTCGGGGACTTCCCTTCGACTTAAAGATCTATTACTTTTGTTGTGTCGCTCAAAGGCTCTTAAAGCTACAGTAGCGTTCAACGTCAGCGAGACGTTGAGATGTTTTACCCTCGATGAGGCCGGATGACGGAGGGGAACGCAGAGGAACAAAGAAAAGACATTTGGGAGAAATATCTGGAGTTCAGGAGGCCGATCGCCCTCCAGAGCTCCAGATATTTATCCCCAAATTTCAGAGAAGTCAGAATGAGCTATAACCATGGTGATCAGGAAGATGTGAGGCTTCGAGAGGCGACGTTGATCACACACACACACACACACACACACATACATTCCTATAATACCAACAGTGGACCAGCATGCCACTCCTACCATGTGAGGACTTCGGTTTCTGGCTGGTTGAAGAAGGAAAATAATGTAATATACAATTTACTTTGAACATATTTTTTCCCAGATTGTTAATGCTCAAGGTGAACACCCAGTAAACTAACCTCTACCTCAGGCAGGATGAGGCATTTAATCAAGTCACGTCGGGATCACCCCGACACGCTGAATACTGAAGAGATGGAGCCGATTACCTGCCGCTCCCACGTGGGAGACTGTTAATACAGTTCACACAGATGGTAATGAGGCCGTAAATCTCGGCCTTTCATCAGGATAATGACCGACACTATAAGGATACATGTTGTGAGAATATTCATATGATGCATTAAAGCACCCTAAAGGCTTTTAGCTTGTCGGTATTAAAATCACAGTTCACATCCACCAAACTAAATTAATCATACTACTTTAAAATCACTGACTTTTAGACTATTTTTAGGAAATCCCATCTCAGTGCATGTTTTTCCAGCTAAACAGGCTGTAGTAAAGTAATCAGGGCTGAGAGTATTCAGGTGCGATGTGATGTCCTGTACCACTAAAAGATTCAGTGCCGCTACACAGAACTGGGAAGAGCATTTTTTTGCCAAAAACACACATTCAACGATCCGGCACGATCGCATTTCTGAACATTAGTACTCATTTCTTCTGCCCCCTGTGGCCAACCACGGCATTACATTGTTAAAAACAGATTAAATTCTAAATGAGATTTAACGTAACAAAAAGAGACGCGGTAAAGGTGATAATACAATGGAAATTGAATAAACAGTAAACTGCACAAAGGAAAGCAATCAAAAAAGGAGTTCAAAAGCATGAATTCTTGTGTTTCCTAGGGAGCGAGTAAAAGCTCCACTGCTGGCTTAATTACAAGTCGCAAGCTGAAAGTAGGATGAAAACAGCTGCTTCAGTCACTGTGAAATCTTAAAAGAAAATGGTACTAATTCAAGCTTCAACTACCACCGACCCTCTAAAGACGATGATCATTTCATTGTAGGTCTCTTCTAGTTGTCTCTGGGCTAAAAGGCCTCCTTGGTTTAGCCTCGTATCCTACTGGTAGAAGCACTAAGATTCAGGAAAAATGACCAAATCAATGACGTCTGAAACCCCCCGGATGTGCTGAGACAATGTCAGTTACCAAGAAAGCATTTCCTTAGGAGATAAAACACAAAAAGTCCATTATAGCATGTCAACCCGTTCCCCTATCTGGAGGCCACAACCTATCAAGACCTGTTTGATCAGGTTCAGGTTCTTATCGCACGTCTGCTGGCTGGATCCTCAACAGGAAGTGATAAGCGTCGTGGGGCTTTAAGGAGACTTGAAATGTATCTCAGAAGCCACACAGCGGCGAGCCATCTCCATCGATTAACGCTGACTCGTGATAAGAACAACCCGAGAGATCTGTTGACAGATTGTTGGTGAAAAAGGCAAAATAATTAAAGAAAAGGTGATTCCAACGTGGTGTTGGGAGTATTTATGCTTGACGAGTTTTGAAACTGTTAAATTAGGACGGTGTCAAATAAGTGAATATAAAGCAGACTGGAAGGTTTATCTGAGAAAGAAAGCCAAAAAATAAAGAGATAAAGCTTTTTTATAAGTTTCTGAATATTATTTAAACATGTTCCCACCTCTCAAAATGCAGATTGTCACAAAATATTTTGTATTCTTTATTATGTTTTTCCTGTTTTGTCTCTGCTGAATCAGTTGGACGTCGATGCATCCTTTAAACTCCCTTCTGACATCTGGAGTGCAGTTAGTGACCCTGTGGGCTCCGTGGGGGGGCTCGGCCTGTCGGCAGGGGGGCGGGGCTTAGCGAAGGGTCGATTGGCCAAGTTGAGCCTGGACGAGTGCGTGAAGGGTTTGATTGGGTGGAACTGTTGGTTATCATGTACAGACCTGACACCTGATGCAATACTGCTTTAAAGTCTGTGTTTGAATATATTAATGAGCCCGTTTCTCCGCTGCAGAACCAGGACGTTACGCATTGAAGGCCCTCAACCGAAACCACAACAAAGCTACAGTATTAACGCAGTGACCGCTGTGGTTTTAAATGTCAGCGAACTTCATCCTCCAAACTTCAACTCCACCTCGAGCCGAAGCCACCGATCCGTCTCCACCGGAATGACAGATCAGGAAATACATCAAGTCTAAGAAGTCTTCTGCCGCTTTCTTCTCCTCTCCGTCCCCAAAGAAAACCTCATCGCAGTCATGCATATGGATCAGCACCTGCTGCTATGGCAACAGAGACCCCGGCTTAGGCCAGGCTCAGTTTGAATCAGTCGAACTAGAAGAAAACATAAATAAATCCCTTCACATGCTCTTCACTGCACGGCCACCGGGCACCGGGTGAGCCGCCAGCCCAGAACCAACGAGGACTCAGCAGAACCCTCACGGCCCGGCAGCATTGAATAGTCACTCACCTCTACTTTAGTGGATGAAGGGGAGGGACTTCCTGTCCACTGGAGGAGAGGCTGGACGGTCCTCCTGTTGAGTAACAAGACTTCTTCAGGTGCATCGACAGTGTCTCCTCTTAAATACAGAGTTCTGCTCTCCTGGTGCGTCTCAAGGTCCAATTGTATCGTTTGTCCACTCGAACAGCCAATCAGACGTCGGCCCAGCGAGCGGTTCTGTCCCCCAACGGGCCAGAGAGAGAAATGTCAGATGTAGAGCTAAAGGAGAAGAGAGAGAGAGAGGAGTCAATAAGCTTTGAATTACAGTTGATTTAAAGAAACATGCAGATAGGAGAGAGAGAGAGAGAGAGATAAAGAGATAAAGAGAGAGAGAGAGAGAGAGAGAGAGATAAAGATCAAATCAACACGAGGTGTAAATGAGCCAGCTATATTTTCAGCATATATATATATATATATATATATATTGGGAACTGGCAATGTGGCTAAAACTGTGATTACAGAGTTTTGAGTTATAAAACAATGCTTTGCTAATGAAAGAAGCTCTGCTGAAATATGTGGCTGTAGTTCCGACCTTGGCTCAATAAATGTCATCAATATGATGAGAGGCTTGCTGGATGTCTCAGGAGCCGTTAGAAGCCGAGATGTGTGTTTGTGACATGTGGGTACAACATAATTATATGATATGCATGACATATATATATATATGACCTCTATTCTAAAAACAAAGTGGGTTTTAAAAACTAAAACTGGGTTATCTCCTCAACCACAAAGTCGTGTTTCAGTCTACAACACACCTTGTAATCGTAGGAGCTCGTGGGAGACGGGTTCCTGGAAAAGCCCTTTTAGACACTCAAAATTGACAAAACGTTGAAGGCATCTAAAACCAAGCGGAAGCTCAGTTTGGTACCACAGAAGGCCTGGTGGACATCGTCTCAGCATAAAGTCAGAAATCCATTTTTAATGCCGAAAACATTGTTTGCATTGTGGTTGATGACTGTTGAATGATTTGGCGGATTCTGTTCTTGGTGGAAGGTTCGGTAGTACCTTCAACTGGTACCTAGGACCAGTTGAACAGGAGATACAGAGGTCTTCCCTCCTAGGGGGACTTGGGGCCCAAGAGGCTAGATACTAGGCCATATTGAGTTGAGCCATAAGGCTCACGCATACGCACACAATCAAAGAAAGGTTATAAAAGGGACGACAAAGAAACTGCTCCTCAGGGTTCAAGCCTCGTCTCTTGGATCTGCATCAGCATAGACCCCTTGAGGCAGCAAAACCACTTCGTTAGGTTTAGTGAGTGCGACCCCTCCGCCCCCCCGAGTGGCCCCTATCGATATGCAACACTACTGTTAGCTCTGAAATGGTTCATATGTTTGTTTGGTTCAATAATAAACTCCTAATTGACTTTTCTGTATTTCGAGCCGAGCGGGAAAACAAATTGATAACAAACCATGGATTGATTTCATGACTATTTACAACCTGCCAGGATACCGGACTGGGAGGGAGTCAGGTGGGAGAACCAGATTCCTCTGGACCTGGGAGGGGGTCAGGGGGGAGAACCAGCTTCCTCTGGACCTGGGAGGGGGTCAGGGGAGAACCAGCTTCCTCTGGACCTGGGAGGGGGTCAGGGGAGAACCAGCTTCCTCTGGACCTGGGAGGGGGTCAGGGGAGAACCAGCTTCCTCTGGACCTGGGAGGGGGTCAGGTGGGAGAACCAGCCTCCTCTGAACCAGCAGAGACCAAAGAGACAGAGACAGTTTAGACTCGGGCCAAAATAAAAATGTGTGGAAATGATGTTTTTGATCCACCGACATTGAACTTGAGGCCAAAATCCATCACCGGGCAGAGATGGGGGGGGGGGGGGGAGTCTTTAGAAGTGAAGAGAAAGAATAAACTAATTATTTAAGAATGAAAGCTTCATAATTCAGACGCATAATGTGAGTTGAACCTCGTGGACTCGTCCAGGTTACGTGTCACCAAATTAAAAAGTTCCTTTTGTCCAATTATCCAGTTTTGACTGACTATTAATTTGAAAGTGAAGACTTATTTTTGCCATGTGCATTCATCTGTGATTTTAAAATGTTTCACGTTTCCCTTCACCTTTATGTTTACCATACATATTACAAGCAGCGGAAAATGTATACTTTGTTTCCCAATATGAATATTTACTGGGCCATGTTTGGCGAGTGTTTACGATCCGAGTGTCGCTGCCCCATCAAAGAGCTCAGTGGGTACGTTACATATTAGACTGGTTTCTGGTTATTTACCATATTTATCTATTATTGCTGTGGTTATTGTTTTTATTTTTATTGTATTCCTCGAATAAACACTTATTGGCCAAAAGATTCATGGAAGTAAAGCAGACGTATGCTCCTTAAGTTCACTGAGTACAGAGAAGGATGAAGCCCATAGTGGTGAGGAAGAGGAGGAGGAGGAGGAAGAGGAGGAGGGAATGCATATGCATCCCATTAGTCTGTTGTCCTGGCAACCCTATAGCCTCTTTCCCTGCTTACTGCAGAACGACGTCTTTAAGCTTTAAACGTCTTTCTTCTCCTCCCGCTGCCCCGAACATCCCTCTCTCCAGCTCTCTTTCATCTCTCCGTAGGCTCACGACTTTCATTCCCTTAATGACCATTTCTTCTTCATCTCCTCCCCCCCCCCCCGACAAAGTCCTCCCCCCTCCTCCCCGTGTATCACTGTGTTGTCTTCCCAATGTTTCCTGATTGTTTATTGCCTTCACCTGTTCTCGTTCCAGACTCCTCCCTCCTCGTGTGCCTTTCCCTTTGTGTGATTGTAAAGCCCCACCCTCATGGTTATGAAGCCCCGCCCTCATGGTTGCCTGTCTTCCTTGTCAGTTGTGCGATTTTCTTCTTTGTCTGTGACTTTGTGTCTCCTTCCTGTAGCTGTTAGTGGTCTAGTGGCCTCGTGGTCTAGGGTTCTAGTGTTGTACTGGTCTAGTGGTCTAGTGGCCCCGTGGTCTAGGGTTCTAGTGTTGTACTGGTCTAGTGGCCCCGTGGTCTAGGGTTCTAGTGTTGTACTGGTCTAGGGTTCTAGTGTCTGTTTCCCGTCTCAGTCTTTTCCTGTAACTTGGGTACCAGCTCAGCGGAGCCGCTCAGGCTCCAGAGTTTAACCTTATTAAAGGTTATGATGCGTCATATTGGTAAATAAAAGCTGAGCAGGCCGAAGACGAGGAGACGTTGTTCATGTCGACTCTCTGGAGAGGAATCTGTGCAAAGACATTTATTTTGTTCATTTTCAGGATAATTGCTGATTTAATTGCTTCACTAGAATAAACAACTTTGTATATTACATCCACCGCAATACACAACCAGAAAACGATTGTATTGCAATTCATCTCTGAATCTATTGCAGAGTATTTAATTCAATAAGGCATCTCATTATCTCATGCTAATGCTTGTATTAAGCTAATGTTTGTATCATGCTAATGTCTGTATCAAGCTAATGTTTGCATCATGCTAATGTTTGTATCAAGCTAATGTTTGTATCATGCTAATGTTTGTATTGTGCTAATGTTGGTATCATGCTAATGTTGGTATCGTGCTAATGTTGGTATCAAGCTAATGTTTGTATCATGCTAATGTTTGTATCAAGCTAATTGTGATGGCTGGAACCAGCGTCACAGTATCAGGCCCAATCAAAGTTACCTGCAGCAGATGATCCATCTAGAGACTGGCGCCGCTGCAGCGCACCTGGCTAAATAGACTGGCCTGGGTAATTGGACCGTACCATGGTACCTCAGTCAGAGGGGTGTTCCAAGAAGCCAAGCTATTCCACGCCACTAAGGGGAGATGTCTCCTCTCCCCTTCCAATTAAAATGGATTCACCGACTGCACTATAGCCTGCAGTTTGAGTTAAATTACATTTAGCTGAGGCTTTTTGCATCACGCTAATGTCTGCATCATGCTAATGTCTGCGTCATGCTAATGTCTGCGTCATGCTAATGTTTGCGTCATGCTAATGTCTGCATCATGCTAATGTCTGCATAATGCTAATGTCTGCATCATGCTAATGTCTGCATCATGCTAATGTCTGCATCATGCTAATGTTTGCGTCATGCTAATGTTTGCATCATGCTAATAGCCCGGGTTCCTCCACCCGAGCGCGTCTTTGGATGATGAAGCCGAAGCTGATTGCGTTTTGGAAACGTGGGAATAATTATCAGGCACCGGGAGAGCAGATTAAACACCGACACGCAGCCTTCCCACAAGTCCTCCTCGGTGCCATCAGCAGCCCCAAAGTACACAAACATGCATCCATTAAACTACTCGCCGTCATCGTAACCTCGTGAGAGAACGCATCACAGCGCCTCTAGAGGCGGCTTCCTCCAACGCCGTCGACCACCACCGTGATGGTGATGGAGGCACGAGGAGGAACGCCGGAGAGGGAGATGTGTGCCTCTGAAGGGAGAGCGTCAAAACAGATGACTCAACGGGAGGAAGAGGAGGAAGAAGAGGACGCATTAAATGCAGCCGCCGCGCCGCTAATGTGGAGAAAGATGTAAAGCGGGAGGGAGGCAGCGAGAGAGAAGAAAGGGACTTTATTCTGAGCCGGTTCGGTCACGTAAAAGCATTTTTGAAGCCGAACAAAAGAAAGAGAAAAGACTGATGATTCAAAATACAGACAAGAGAGACGAAGAGAGGGAGAACGCTTCCCTTTAAACCTGAGTCATCTTCCTGCTGCCGCATGTTCCCCTAACTCACCTTCTGTCTACGTTATGAAAGGAATAACTTCCCAAACTCTTGAACTTTGCAGAACCAGAGCCGACCGGCTCACGGTTCACTCCACCGTCGCTCTGTGAACTCTCTCCACAGCGTTTTCCTGTCTCTCTTTTTGCTCTTATCGGGAAACCAAAGTCTCAAATAAGTAAATTATCAACAGACTTCTATACAACCAGAGACCCCCGAACTAATGTGGAAGTCCCCGCCCCCCTCAACCAAGACCGCCCTCCCCCTCACTGACCCCTGGTCTTCCTGCCTTTCCAAGACTTTTTAAACTCTCCAACCAGGAGACCATCGTTGGCTCGCAGCAGCTCTGAGCCAATCAGAGCTCAGGATCCCCAGAAAAGTGAAAAAAGACTTCATCGCTTCAATATGCAAAAAATGTGAAATGTCCACATTCTTGTCTCCGTGGAGTTAAACACAGTTTGTTCAGTAGGATGAGGCAGTGAGCAGGTGAAGAGGAAAGTATGACAATAACCTTCAACGTCTTCAAAGAAACTGCACACACACACACACACACACACACACACACACACACCCAGCGGGCATACTGAGTGAGTTCTCTGCATTAAGCTGCTGATCAAACATCAGCAGACTCTCAGATTCTCCCCAGAAATTGACTTAGTTTTTTTTTGATCGCTCCCATAAACACATTTCATAATAATTAGTCTGCAAGAAGCTGCTGGATCGGTTTAGTTTAAGAGTTGATGGCATCAAGGTTACCTCTGTGCATGTACTCTTTACACACACACACACACACACACACACACACGAAAGACTGTTAAACACACAGATAATGAGTCTTTCTTGCGTTATTAGTCTTGTGCTCCTCATAAATCAACACAACACGGTCGCTGGCCAATTAGGGCGCCGCCTGGGGTGGGAGTTGGCATGGAAACCCCACACGACGGGCCGAGGCGTCCGTGGGGGGCCGGATGTGGTGGGCGATCGGAGTGTGAGCACCGCGGAGCACGGAAACAACAACAACATAAACAGTAAAAAAAGAAAAGCATATGGCGGCGCCTCACGGGGAGAAGTAGGCGGGACTTATGCGGGCGCTCCTGACTTTGGAGGGCGGACCTTGAAAAGTCCACATTCTTTATCCTCTTTTAGTCCAAAAGTGATATTTCTGTGTTTTAATTATTTTAATGGTTTACTTACCAACAATTCATGAGAAGCCTTTTCTCTTATTTACTTTCCCAATTTTACATTACATTACATTACATTACATTACATTACATTACATTACATTTCATTTAGCTGACACTTTTATCCAAAGCGACTTACAATAAGTGCATTCTACGGTTACAAACAAGAATCAGAACAACAAGAATCAAGAAGGTACAATTTCATCAAAAGTTCAACTACAAAGTGCTATCAGTAAGAGCCATTTCAGTGCTACTATAGTGCTACATCCTTTATTCAAGATATAGTCGGAAAAGATGTGTTTTTAGTTTGTGACGGAAGATGTAGAGACTTTCTGATGTCAATGGGGAGCTCATTCCACCATCGAGGAGCCAGGACAGAGAACAGTCGAGACTTTGTTGAGTGTTTAGCTCTCAGTGACGGAGCTACAAGGCGATTGGCAGAAGCCGAGCGGAGCGCACGAGTTGGGGTGTAAGGTTTTACCATGTCCTGGATGTAGAGTGGACCAGATCTGTTCGTAGCACGGTACGCCAGTACCAATGTTTTGAAACGGATGCGGGCGGCCACCGGTAACCAGTGAAGGTCGCGGAGGAGCGGAGTAGTGTGGGTGAATTTCAGGTTAAAGACCAGTCGAGCTGCTGCATTCTGGATGAGCTGCAAAGGTCGGATGGCACCAGCAGGTAGACCCGCCAGGAGGGAGTTACAATAGTCTAGACCAAGATGACCAGAGCCTGGACGAGAACCTGTACCGCCTTCTGGGTGAGAAGTGGACGTATTCTCCTGATGTTGTGCAGCATGAATCTACAGGAACGAGTTGTTGCGGTAATGTTGGCAGTCAGGGAGAGTTGACTGTCCAGGGTCACACCGAGGTTCCTGGCAGTCGGGGTCGGGGCCAAGACTGAGTTGTTGAAAGTAATCGTCAGGTCGTGAGTGGGGGAAACTTTCCCTGGAAGGAGAAGTAATTCAGTCTTGTCGGGGTTAATCTTCAAGTGATGTGCGGACATCCATTGTGAGATGTCAGTCAGACAGGCAGAGATTCATGCTGCTATCTGTGTTTCCGATTGGGGAAACGAGAGGATCAGTTGGGTGTCGTCAGCATAGCTATGGTAGGAAAAGCCATGTGAGCGAATGACGGAGCCAAGAGAGTTGATGTACAGAGAGAAGAGAAGAGGAGAGGACCGAGGGCCGAGCCTTGAGGGACCCCAGTAGTGAGAGGACCCAGGACGGAGCCTTGAGGGACCCCAGTAGTGAGAGGACCCAGGACGGAGCCTTGAGGGACCCCAGTAGTGAGAGGACCCAGGACGGAGCCTTGAGGGACCCCAGTAGTGAGAGGACCCAGGACCGAGCCTTGAGGGACCCCAGTAGTGAGAGGACAAGACTCAGACACAGATCCTCTCCAGGTTACCCGGTAGGTGCGAGCATCGTCCCTGAGAACAAAGTCGGTCTTTAACACAAGGACGCCCCCCCTCACACACACACACACACACACACACACACACACACACACACACACACACACACACACACACACACTCACTCACTCACTCACT
>CM042219.1:28130913-28170913 GCA_023566465.1 Cottus gobio | reverse complement strand
AACATAACTTGGAACACAGCTTCCTATATAATTGCTCGATCCCTAATATTATCGCTTACATTATGAACCCGGACACGGGGCGTTTTATGTTCCGACATTAGAGGGACTTCCACAAGAAGTTTAAAGCTTGGGATAGCCTTCTGTTAATTTTGTACTATAGGCTTGACATAATCTGCAGAGGATAAAATAAAATCTGCCTCCAAATTAATTGCACTTTCATGGAGACCAAATCTAAGAAGTATCGGTATCGGTACTCGGTATCGGCAAGTACACAAATAAAAATATCGGTATCGTATCGGTTTGTAAAAAATGGTATCGTTGCATCCCTAGTCTATAGTATATAGTCCATAGTCTATAGTCTATAGTTTATAGTCTATAGTCCATAGTCTATAGTATATAGTCTATAGTCTACAGTATATAGTCCATAGTCTATAGTTTATAGTCTATAGTATATAGTCCATAGTCTATAGTTTATAGTCTATAGTCTATAGTCTATAGTCCATAGTCTATAGTATATAGTTTATAGTTTATAGTTTATAGTCTATAGTCTAGTCCATAGTCTATAGTATATAGTCTATAGTCTATAGTCCATCCATCCATCCATTTTCCACCGCTTATCCGGGGTCGGGTCGCGGAGGCAGCAGGTCAAGCAGGCTGACCCAGACTTCTCTCTCACCCGCAACATCTACCAGCTCATTCTGGGGGATCCCGAGGCGTTCCCAGGCCAGCTGGGAGATATAATCCCTCCAGCGTGTCCTGGGTCTTCCCCGGGGCCTCCTACCAGTTGGACGTGCCTGGAAAACCTCTAAAGGGAGGCGTCCTGGAGGCATCCTAATTAGATGCCCGAACCACCTCAGCTGACTCCTTTCGACACGAAGGAGTAGCGGCTCGACTTCAAGCTCCCTCCTGATGTCCGAGCTCCTTACCCTATCTCTAAGGCTGAGCCCGGCCACTCTACGGAGGAAACTCATTTCAGCCGCTTGTATCCGCGACCTCGTTCTTTCGGACACGATCCAAAGCTCGTGACCATAGGTGAGGGTTGGGACGTAGACCGACCAGTAAATTGAGAGCTTTGCCTTTCGACTCAGCTCCTTCTTCACCAAGACGGCCCGGTGCAACGCCTGTTTTACTGCTGCAGCCGCACCGATACGCCTGTCGATCTCCCGCTCCATTTTACCCTCACTCGTGAACAAGACCCCGAGATACTTGAACTCCTTCGCTTGTGGTAGGCACTCTGTCCCCACCCGGAGGGAGCAATCCACCGGTTTCCGGCAGAGCACCATGGCCTCAGATTTCGTGGTGCTGACTCTCATCCCCGCCGCTTCACACTCGGCTGCAAAACGCCCCAGTGAATGCTGGAGGTCATGGTCCGAGGAGGCAAACAGGACCACATCATCTGCAAACAGCAGAGAGGCTATCCTGAGATCCCCGAACCTGACATTCTCCGCCCCACGGCTGCGCCTAGATATCCTGTCCATGAAAGTCACGAACAGGACCGGTGATAAAGGGCAGCCCTGGCGGAGGCCAACACCCACCGGGAACGTATCTGACTTACTGCCGGGAGTGACCTGCACGCCTATCACTCTCTTCTCGCCTCCTTCTCTGCCTCTATCTCTGCAGCCAAAAGCCTGTTCTACCAATCCAGAATTGAATCTTCTTTCTCTAACCCCAAAAAACTCTTCTCCATTTTTTCCAACCTCCTAGACCCCCCCTGTCCTCCTCCTCCCTCCACCCTTCTACCGAACCACTTTGTCGACTACTTTACTAAAAAGATAGATGACATACGCTCCTCATTCACTGATCCCCTGCCCATAACTACATCTCCATTAACATTATCCGCCTCCCCTTCACTTTCCTCTTTCACCCCTCTGTCCCCCAACCAAGTTCTTACCTTGGTATCCTCTGCCCGCCCAACCACCTGCCCCCTTGACCCCATCCCATCTCACATCCTCCAGTCTATTGCTCCTGACCTTCTTCCCTTTCTCACCCATCTAATTAACACCTCCCTCTCAACTGGTTGTTTCCCTAACTCTCTGAAGGAGGCAAGAGTTAACCCTCTCCTGAAGAAACCCACTCTCGACCCGTCAGAAGTCAACAACTACAGACCTGTCTCTCTCCTTCCCTTTCTTTCCAAAACCCTGGAGCGAGCTATCTTCAACCAAGTCTCCTCCTTCCTCCACCAGAACAACCTTCTGGACCCTCACCAGTCTGGATTCAAGGCAGGCCACTCAACAGAGACTGCCCTCCTTGCTGTCTCTGAGCAGCTTCACACTGCGAGAGAAGCCTCTCTCTCCTCTGTCCTTATCCTTCTGGACCTTTCTGCTGCCTTTGACACAGTGAACCACCAGATCCTCATCTCCTCCCTCCAGGACCTGGGTATCTCAGGCACTGCGCTCTCCCTCCTCTCATCCTACCTCAGTGATCGGACCTACCGGGTAACCTGGAGAGGATCTGTGTCTGAACCTTGTCCTCTCACTACTGGGGTCCCTCAAGGCTCAGTCCTCGGTCCTCTCCTCTTCTCCCTGTACACCAACTCTCTTGGCTCTGTCATTCGCTCGCATGGCTTTTCCTACCATAGCTATGCTGATGACACCCAACTGATCCTCTCGTTTCCACAATCGGAAACACAGATAGCAGCACGAATCTCTGCTTGTCTGACTGACATTTCACAATGGATGTCCGCACACCACCTGAAAATTAACCCTGACAAGACGGAATTACTTTTCCTTCCAGGAAAAGTCTCCCCCACTCACAACCTGACGATTACTTTCAACAACTCAGTCTTGGCCCCGACCCCGACTGCCAGGAACCTCGGTGTGACCCTTGACAGTCAACTCTCCCTGACTGCCAACATTACCGCAACAACTCGTTCCTGTAGATTCATGCTGCACAACATCAGGAGAATACGTCCACTTCTCACCCAGAAGGCAGCACAGGTTCTCGTCCAGGCTCTGGTCATCTCGCGTCTAGACTACTGCAACTCCCTCCTGGCGGGTCTACCTGCTGGTGCCATCCGACCGTTGCAGCTCATCCAGAATGCAGCAGCTCGACTGGTCTTTAACCTCCCGAAATTCACCCACACTACTCCGCTCCTCCGCGACCTTCACTGGTTACCGGTGGCCGCCCGCATCCGCTTCAAAACATTGGTACTGGCGTACCGTGCAACGAACAGATCTGGTCCAGTCTACATCCAGGACATGGTAAAACCTTACACCCCAACTCGTGCGCTCCGCTCGGCTTCTGCCAATCGGCTTGTAGCTCCGTCACTGAGAGCTAAACACTCAACAAAGTCTCGACTGTTCTCTGTCCTGGCTCCTCGATGGTGGAATGAGCTCCCCATTGACCTCAGAACAGCAGAAAGTCTCTACATCTTCCGTCGCAAACTAAAAACACATCTTTTCCGACTATACCTTGAATAAAGGAAGTAGCACTTTAGTAGCACTGAAATGGCTCTTATTGATAGCACTTTGTAGTTGAACTTTTTGTCGAAATTGTACCTTCTTGATTCTTGTTGTTCTGATTCTTGTATGTAACCGTAGAATGCACTTATTGTAAGTCGCTTTGGATAAAAGCGTCAGCTAAATGAAATGTAATGTAATGTAATGTAATGTAATGCCGAGGATACGAACACAGCTCCTACTGCAGGCGTACAGAGACCGGATGGCCCGTTGCAACGGGTCCGGCACACCATACTCCCGCAGCACCCCCCACAAAAAGCCCCGAGGGACCCGGTCGAAAGCCTTCTCCAAGTCCACAAAGCACATGTAGACTAGTTGGGCAAACTCCCAGGACCCCTCCAGTATCCTTGCAAGGGTAAAGAGCTGGTCCACTGTTCCACGACCAGGACGAAACCCGCACTGTTCTTCTTGAATCCGAGGTTCGACAAACGGTCGGAGCCTCCGTTCCAGCACCCTGGCATAAGCTTTTCCCAGGAGGCTGAGTAGTGTGATACCCCGATAATTCGAGCACACTCTCCGGTCCCCCTTCTTGAAGATGGGAACCACCACCCTGGTCTGCCAGTCCATGGGCACTGTGCCCGACCCCCATGCGACATTGAAGAGGCGTGTCAGCCAAGACAGCCCAACAAAGTCCAGCGCCTTCAGCATCTCAGGGCGGATTTCATCCACCCCCGGCGCCTTGCCACCAAGGAGCTTTTTGACTACCTTAGTGGCCTCTGCCAGGGATATGGGTTCATCCAACCCCAAGTCTTCAGGCGCTGCCCCCTGTTTAGGGGACATGTTGACCGGGTTTAGGAGTTCCTCAAAGTGCTCCTTCCACCGCCTGACGATATCCTCTGTCTGGGTCAGCAGCCCCCCTCCCCCGCTGATAACAGCCTGGGGAAGGCCCTGCTTTCCCTTCCTAAGTCGTCGGATGGTTTGCCAGAACCTCCTTGAGGCCAACCGAAAGTCCTTCTCCATGGCCTCCCCGAACTCCTCCCATGCCCGAGTTTTAGCATCCGTGACCACCGCAGCTGCAGTCCTTCTGGCCTGCCTGTACCTGTCAGCTGCTTCAGGAGACCCCTGGGCCAACCAAGCCCGAAAGGCCTCCTTCTTCAGCTTGACGGCTTCCCTCACCCCCGGTGTCCACCACCGGGTTCTCGGGTTGCCGCCACGACAGGCACCGATGACCTTACGACCACAGCTCCTAGCGGCCGCGTCCACAATAGAGGCTTTGAACATGATCCACTCGGATTCCATGTCCCCAACCTCCCTCGGGATGTGTGAGAAGTCCTTCCGGAGGTGGGAGTTGAAGACCTCCCGGACAGGATCCTCCGCCAGACGTTCCCAGTTCACCCTCACTACACGTTTGGGCTTGCCAGGTCTTTCTGGCCGACTCCCCCGGCATCTGATCCAACTCACCACCAGGTGGTGATCAGTTGACAGCTCTGCTCCTCTCTTCACCCGAGTGTCCAAAACATACGGCCGCAGATCAGATGATACGATTACGAAGTCGATCATTGATCTCCGGCCTAAGGTGTTCTGGTACCAGGTACACTTATGAGCCACCTTATGTTCAAACATGGTGTTTGTTATGGACAAACTGTGGCTAGCACAGAAGTCCAACAACGAAACACCGCTCGGGTTCAGATCAGGCAAGCCGTTCCTCCCAATCACTCCCCGCCAGGTTTCTCTGTCGTCGCCCACGTGAGCGTTGAAGTCTCCCAGGAGAACTATGGAGTCGGCAGGCGGCGCCCTTTCCAGGACCCCTCCCACCAACTCCAAGAAGGCCGGATACTCCGAAATGCTGTTTGGTGCATAAGCACAAACAACAGTCAGAGCCTTACTCCCCGCAACTTGTAGGCGCAGGGAGGCGACCCTCTCGTTCTCCGGGGAAAACTCCAACACGGCGGCGCTCAGCCGGGGACTCGTGAGTATCCCCACTCCCGCCCGGCGCCTCTCACCCTGGGCGACTCCAGAAAAGAACAAAGTCCAACCCTTCTCCAGGAGTTTGGTTCCAGAGCCAGCGCTGTGCGTGGAGGTGAGCCCAACTATATCTAGCTGGTAACGCTCCACCTCCCTCACCAGCTCCGGCTCCTTCCCCGCTAGCGAGGTGACGTTCCACGTCCCTAGAGCTAGTCTATGTCGCCGGTGATCGGCTCGCCCAGGCCCCCTGCCCGGCCCGCCGCCCGGTCTACATAGCACCCGACCCCGATGTCTGTCCCTGCGGGTGGTGGGTCCACAGGGTGGCTGCACCATGGTGTTTCTTCGGGCTGAGCCCGACCGGGCCCCATGGGCGAAAGCCCGGCCACCAGATGCTCGCCGACGAGCTCGCCTCCCGGGTCTGGCTCCGGGAGGGTGCCCCGGTTTCCCTGGTCCGGGCGAGGTAACTTCAGTCCTAGGGCTGCTTATCATCAGGGTTTTTTGAACCGCTCTTAGTCTGGGCTCTCCCCCGAGACCTGTTTGCCTTGGGAGACCCTACCAGGGGCAGATGCCCCGGACAACATAGCTCCCAGGATCATTGAGCCACTCAAACTCCTTCACCGCGTTAAGGTGGCGATTCGCGAAGGAGTCTATAGTATATAGTCCATAGTCTATAGTTTATAGTCTATAGTATATAGTCTATAGTCTATAGTATATAGTCCATAGTCTATAGTTTATAGTCTAGTCTATAGTCTATAGTATATAGTCCATAGTCTATAGTTTATAGTCTATAGTCTATAGTCCATAGTCTATAGTATATAGTCTATAGTCTATAGTATATAGTCCATAGTCTATAGTTTATAGTCATAGTCTATAGTCCATAGTCTATAGTATATAGTCTATAGTATATAGTCCAAAGTCTATAGTTTATAGTCTATAGTATATAGTCCATAGTGTATAGTTTATAGTCTATAGTCTATAGTATATAGTCCATAGTTTATAGTTTATAGTCTATAGTCTATAGTCCATAGTCTATAGTCCATAGTCTATAGTCTATAGTCTATAGTTTAGAGTAGTGTAGATCCAAAGCCGTCAAGAATCTGCATTTACGAATTCTTCTCCTACTTCAGCACCACGGACAGCGGCGTGGACGCCCTACGTATATGTGTGAAGAGCAAACAAATGAAGTTTCTGTCCACAATAAACTGATTGTAGACTCAAAATAGATTATGTAAGCAATACAAGTCTTAACATTATGACTCGTCACACCAGCACCGGTGTCACTCGTGACATGAACCGGCTCGGTTCAGCCCGGTTCTCCTGGACAGCTCACACAGGTGTGAGGCAGTTACTTCTCTCCATGTGATCAGTTACCTGTGTGTCTATGAAACACGTCTGAGACTCGTGATGTCACAAGAAGCTTCAGCGGCTCCAGTTCCCTTCAGCCTGCATGTGACTCCACACAGAGCCACTCACTTCTGGGTGGGTTCAAAGTGACGTCCTCCCTGAGCCAACTTTCAGCTCTCCTCCCACCTCTCCCGGCGTCTTCCTCACCCCCGCCCCCCCCCCCCCCCACCCCCCCACACACACTCCCCCAACCACCCCACCCTCCTCTTCCTCAGCCCATTTTGTTTACCGCACTAATCTGGCGTCTCATCGGCAGCCAGCCAGAGTTTGGCTGATTATAACGACGCCGTAATTAGCTGATTAGTGATGGAGAGCTTGTTGAGGATCCTAGCCAGACGAGAGGACACTTGATTAGATAATTATAAGTGTGTGTGTTGTGTGTGTGTGTGTGTGTGTGTGTGTGTGTGTGTGTGTGTGTGTGTGTGTGTGTGTGTGTGTGTGTTTGAATACTGATACGAGTTATAATGCCACCATGAGAATCCATTAACACTCTGAAGATGGATCCTCTATATATATATATACTCTCTAAAACTTTTTTTATTTTTATTTGTGTATATTATTTTATATCTCGCTCAGTGTTTTATTTCCTCTCTATTCCCTGTTCCTAGTGTTCAACATATTTGTCTTTTTCCTGGAGGAATATGTTTTCTTCCTTTCACCCACACAGTTCCTAGTTCCTTCCTCCTTAACCCTTCAGGGTCTGAGGCCTTTTTCTAGATTTTACATAACTTATTAAATTCACCTTTTTAAAGCACTTGCATATGATACATCCTCATGTGTTACATCAACATGTGCAGAACAATCTCAGCTCTATATATAATGAGGCATCATCGTGCTGAGGCACAAGAGTAAAGAGATATTATGACCCTGAAGCTGAGACACTGAAGCTTGATTTTTGTATTCTTCATATCTCGTGTGAAACATAACTTTACTCATGTACTAAAGGTCTTATGTTCACAGAAGCAGTGGAATATATGAATAAAATATAAATTAGAGTAGAAGTGTTGTCTGTCAACAGTTTTCAGAACAAGAACATAATATATATATATAAACAAACTATTAACTATGTTTGCACGGCAGCGACAGAAACCCAGACCCACGGAGAGAAGAGATGATTTACTGCGTTGGCTTATGAATGCTTATGAATGCTTATGCATGCTTATGAATGCTTATGAATGCTTATGAATTATTATGAATGCTTATGCATGCTTATGAATGATTGTGAATGTTTATGCATGCTTATGAATGATTGTGAATGTTTATGCATGCTTATGAATGATTGTGAATGTTTATGCATGCTTATGAATGCTTATGCTTATGAAAGACATACAAGAGTAATCCATCATTCCTTCATTCAAGTGGTGTCGAATTACGAGTGTTTCATAAACTAAAGATGTCGGAGCGTCAGGATTCTGCTGCAGATGTTTGTATTGACATCCTCAAACTGAAGGGAATTCATTCAAGAGTCATGTGATGTGAGTCTGTTAGCTAGAGGTCAACTTTATTATTATCAATATGTATTATTTATTATTCACTTTATTTCTCTAGTTTCACCGTTCTTTAGTTCACATTGATGTGTAAACAGAGATGTGTAAACCTTCCTTTTCTTGGAATGACATGTCAGCAATTTTTTAATCAGATTGCTGTTCTTACTTTTGAAGTTTAAACAATAATAACATGTATTGAAAATCATATTTAAGGTTCTTGGGATAAACATTCTGTAACGATGTTGTATTTCATACTGCGTCTCTACTGCATGTGGCGTGTAATGTGTGTATAAATACACACATGACAGCTTCAATATTGCGCTCTTTATTTCCCTGTCGTGTTTTATCATCACAAAGGTCGTTTCCCCCACAGAGATTCCTCTACACTTGTGAAACACACACACACACATATACACACACACACACACACACACACACACACACACACACACACACACACACACACACACACACTGAAATTACCCTGAGAGATGAAAAGCCAATAGCACCCAGAGGGGATTCTTTGATCCCTGATCGGCGTGAGGATGGCCACATTTTGATGCTCCTGACCGGGCCAATTAACTTCAGGGAGCCCCTCACACACACACACACACACGCACACACACACACACACACACGTTTTTTAAAGTGCTTCTTCTTGTGTTTTCTTGTGACGTTAAATATGAATCTGAGGGTTCTGGAGCCAGACGAGCTCTTGACTACACAAACACATTAACTCCTCGTCCTGAAACACCACAACGTCGCACACGTCGTGCAGCGATGTCGCACATCAGCCTCCACGAGCGCTCTCCTTCAGCACCCCTTCACATATACATACATATATATATGTATGTATATGTGTATCGCTATTTGCCTTCCCCACCTACATCCTCTGATGTCATTCACCTGCCTACTTCCTGTCCTCCTGTCTTATTCTTCATCCTCTTCTCCTTCCCTCTTTATCCTCTCTCTCTCCCCCCCCCCCCCCCCAATATGATGGCATGTTGATGTGGATGTTGATCACCCAGAGGTGAGATCAAGTCATTATTTATGTCACTGGATGTAATTCCGACCCGAAGGCTCAATGAGATCCAACCTCATTCCATAGTGAACAGAATGAGTGTGGACCTCATGTTTGGGACTAATTTGATCCCTTCTTGTTGTATAAATGTGTTTTGGGCCGTGGGGTTTTTCCTCCGGATTTCCAATTTTCCAAAAATATGCATAAATCTTTCCTGCGATACCGTAAAACATGTACTGATATGTGGAGATCATATCTATCTCGAGATCCTTGGATGGTTCCCCGAATCTTCCTAAACCAAAATGTGTTTTCATTACTTGCAGTACATTTCTGTTCAGTGACGCTAACATCCCCATCGTCATCATCATCATCATCATCATCATCATCACTGTTCTACTCTCTGATATGAATTTCAACCAGTGTGTGTGTGTGTGTGTGTGTGTGTGTGATATGATCTGAGAGCCGGATATTATCTGAGAAGACGACCACTTTAATGGAATCTTTCCTCTCCTCGTCTCTCAGATCCGTGGGAGCCAATCAGAACGCTCCAATCAGCTTCCATTTCATCTCATTGTCCTCCGGCTCAGAAAACACCGATCACTGTATCAGCTGTCGGTGTGATGATGATGAGGATGATGTTGTGCCACACCGGGAGCTTTGAGCATCCAATTGTGTCGTCTTTCACAACTCGTCCTCAGATGTTAACACCTCATCAGCTCAGTCGGTACACGCCGGTCTGTAAGGGGACTCTTCTGGATCTGAAGGTAGAAAGGTGTGTCAGGTTTTGTTCTTATCGAAATTTCTTTCTACAGGAAGTTGTGGTTGAACTGGACAGGATTTTGGAACATTACTTTGGGTTCAACCTGTGACTCCATACCTGCAGGCTCAAACTAGACGAATTATGTTCGTCAACACGAGAAGAAGACGCCGACCAGACCACCTCGCCATTTAAACAGCAACGTTGACGATATCCATTCCATTATTCAAACCATTTATCCTATTCAGGGTCGGGGGCGCTGGAGCCCATCGCAGCTGACCGGGTGAAGGCAGGTTCACCTGGACAGGTGTCCAGTCTATCTGAGGGCTCATATAGAGACAGACAAACATTCACACCTACAGGACATTCAGAGTCCAGTGAACCTGATCTGATGTCTTTGGACTGTGGGGGGAACCGGAGCACCCGGAGGAAACCCACTGTCACAGTTTCATCAGCCCGTTACCTGCAGACTCTCTTCAGCCCCGCGCCACTCAGCCTGTCAGTCACACCCAGCTCGTCCGCTCACTCCATTCACCTGCGCACACAGCTGTCTCGCATCACCCGCAATCAGGCCAGTATTTAAGCACCAGCCTCACACTCACTCCTTGCCAGATCGTTCGCTGCTATGCTCACCTCTCCAGTACAGACCTGCCTGCCTTCCCGGACCCGACCGCGCCTGTTCCCGATTCTTCGTCTCGCCTGCCACCCGAGTCTCCGACCCGTCTGCCTGTCTTCCCGGACCCGACCTCGCTTGTTCCTGACTCCCTGCTTGCCTGCCCCTTGATTCCTGCTTGCCGGCTCCTGAGCTGTCCACCTGTCTGTCTGAGCTTAATTAAAGTATTGAACCGCAGCTCTCTGTCTCCCGAGTCCTCCGTCCTGCACCTGGGTCCACCACCCGCACGTTACAGAACGATCTGGCCAAGAAATGGACCCAGCAGGACCACTGCCGGCCCCGGCCCCGTTCCCGTACCGTGACCGGAGCCAGCAACCCGATAGGTGTTCCCCCGGAGGGGAGCCTTTTCACCCGCTCAGGGGAAGTCAACAGCTTACCGGGTGGAACTTGGCGGATCCCGCACCGGCGTCGCCGCCTGTCCCGAGTCGGGACTACCTGATTCAGCAGATGTTGGACACTATTGCGGTCGCGATAGCCCGCCTCAGGCTGCCAGCCCCGGTCCCAGCTTCTCCAACTGCGCCGCTGCCAGCCCCGGTTCCGTCGGCGGTCCGGCCGACTCCAGCGCCCCGTGTCCTGTCGGCATTGGAAGGCTTTCCCACATCCCACGTCTCCCTCCTGGAGCCGACCGTCAAGAGCGTGCTTAGCCCTCCGGCCGTTCCCCCCCCACCCACCCTCGCCTGGCAGTTCCGTGGACGCCCGGAGGCGTCCGTGGAGGGGGGGGTACGGTCCCCGAGTCCGGTCGGCGTCCCGGCCGACTACAGCTCCCCGGTCCCAACTCCCCGGACTGTGCCGCTGTCAGCCCCGGTCCACATTCCCTGGACTGCGCCGCTGTCAGTCCCGGCCCGAGCCCCCTCACCCGTGCTGCTGTTAGTCTCGGGTCCTGTTTCCCCGTCCGCTCCGCGGATAGTCCCGGCCCGGTCGGTGGCTCAGCCGATCCTAGCTCCCCGAGTCCCGCCGGCAGCCCGGCCCGGCTCCTACCCTACAAGTCCCGTCGGCGGTCCGGCCGACACCTGTTCCCCGAGTCCCGTCGGCGGTCTGGCCGACACCTGTTCCCCGAGTCCCGTCGGCGGTCCGGCCGACACCTGTCCCTCGAGTCCCGTCGGCGGTCCGGCCGACACCTGTCCCTCGAGTCCCGTCGGCGGTCCGGCCGACACCTGTCCCTCGAGTCCCGTCGGCGGTCCGGCCGACACCTGTCCCTCGAGTCCCGTCGGCGGTCCGGCCGACACCTGTCCCTCGAGTCCCGTCGGCGGTCCGGCCGACACCTGTCCCGTCGGCGGTCCGGCCGACCCCTGTCCCTCGAGTCCCGTCGGCGGTCCGGCCGACCCCTGTCCCTCTAGCCCCGTCGGCGGTCCGGCCGACCCCTGTCCCTCTAGCCCCGTCGGCGGTCCGGCCGACCCCTGTCCCTCTAGCCCCGTCGGCGGTCCGGCCGACCCCTGTCCCTCTAGCCCCGTCGGCGGTCCGGCCGACCCCTGTCCCTCTAGCCCCGTCGGCGGTCCGGCCGACCCCTGTCCCTCGAGTTCCGTCGGCGGTCCGGCCGACACCTGTCCCTCTAGCCCCGTCGGCGGTCCGGCCGACACCTGTCCCCAGAGCCCCGTCCAGGCCCGTCCCGAGCCCAGTCCAGTCAGGTCCCGTCCCGAGCCCAGTCCAGTCAGGTCCCGTCCCGAGCCCAGCCCTCCCGAGTCCCCGCATGATGGCCGTTCCCCGGCCCGTCCTCCCGAGTCCCCGCATGATGGCCGTTCCCCGGCCCGTCCTCCCGAGTCCCCGCATGATGGCCGTCCTCCGGGCCGTCCTCCCGAGTCCCCGCATGATGGCCGTCCTCCGGCCCGTCCCCCAGAGCGCGCCGGTCCGCCTGGTGGCCGTCCTCCGGGCCGCCCTCTGACTGTTCCTGCCGGGGCCCGGAGCCCTCCGCCGGCTCCCCTCCACCCACCCTGGGGTGCTTTTGTTTTTGGGTTGTCTTTGGATTGGGGACGTCAGGGGCCGTCCCTTGAGGGGGGGGTTCTGTCACAGTTTCATCAGCCCGTTACCTGCAGACTCTCTTCAGCCCCGCGCCACTCAGCCTGTCAGTCACACCCAGCTCGTCCGCTCACTCCATTCACCTGCGCACACAGCTGTCTCGCATCACCCGCAATCAGGCCAGTATTTAAGCACCAGCCTCACACTCACTCCTTGCCAGATCGTTCGCTGCTATGCTCACCTCTCCAGTACAGACCTGCCTGCCTTCCCGGACCCGACCGCGCCTGTTCCCGATTCTTCGTCTCGCCTGCCACCCGAGTCTCCGACCCGTCTGCCTGTCTTCCCGGACCCGACCTCGCTTGTTCCTGACTCCCTGCTTGCCTGCCCCTTGATTCCTGCTTGCCGGCTCCTGAGCTGTCCACCTGTCTGTCTGAGCTTAATTAAAGTATTGAACCGCAGCTCTCTGTCTCCCGAGTCCTCCGTCCTGCACCTGGGTCCACCACCCGCACGTTACACCCACCCTTTATTTGGCGTCACCTTTCAGCTCTCTTTCCTCAGACCACGTCTCCGGTCCGTGAGGTGAGCGTGTTGCAGGTCTGGTTCAGACGGTGGATCAACATGTGTTAATGGATCACATGAGTCACATGACCAGGTGGGTGCGACCGCCGCTGAGGGGATCTGACCCAGTGAAGGGTTTCCATCTTTAATCAATTACTTCCTTCTCCGTCACTTCCTGTTTCCAACCCTCTCTGGCTCGTGGCTTCCATCTCATTTCAAGTTTTTTTTTTAAATCTGCATCTCCCACCTCATCTCTCTCTCTCTCTCTCTCTCTCTCTCTCTCTCTCTCTCTCTCTCTCTCTCTCTCTCTCTCTCTCTCTCTCTCTCTCTCTGGAGTGTATATCCCAATCTGTCATCCTCTCCTCTCCCTTTCTATCTCTCTCCATCTCGACTTCCTCATTCCGTTACACTCGGCAGACTTCTCAATCTCGGGCTCCATCTTAAATCTCAGACCTCATCTTCTCCGTCTCTCTCTCTCTTTCCTCCTCCCCTTCTCTCTTCCTCATGTCCCCCGTTTCCCCCTTTCATCTCTTCACCGCATACATTCCTAGACATACATATTTATATGCTCAACTTCTCTTCCATATTCAGCCCGTCTCTCTCTCTCTCTCTCTCTCTCTCTCTCTCTCTCTCTCTCTCTCTCTCCCCCCTCCACCTCTTTTGGTTCCAGTATTTCATGCGTGGATAATCCATGACGGTCTAATCCCTTTAGCTATTCTCCCCTGTAGCCTAATGAGCCTATAGCACTGCTGCACTGCCACACACACATGCACACACACACACACACACACACACACACACACACACACACACACACACACACATGCACACGCACATCAACTTTCAATATGCTTAAGAACATTAATACCACCTTAACAGGATTTATCTTTGGTCTTGGTGCCCCCCTCCTCCCACTGGTCTGATCCGTCTCTCAGCTCCACTCGACCAATCACAGCTCTCCTCATCCCTTATTTAATCACACTAATATCTCATTTAATGACATTATTGGAGACTTTACCAGAAACAGCATTGGCTAAGTGGTTTAGAGGCAAACTTGTGTCACAAATCTCCGGTTGTTAACCCCGATGGCGCCTGGTGGATGTCACTGTGAGGCGATACGGCTAAATGCTAACGTCCTCGTGTGTTTTATGGCAATGCTAACATGCTGGTGTTACTATTTAGCTTGTTTCTATGCTAACAGTCGCTTATTAGAATGAACACGTTTTTTTGCAGGTATTTGAGAACATAGGATTGTGTCTGATAACGGTGCAAAGGTCAGTAGAAAACACAACTTAGCATAATTTACCTTCAAAGGACCATGAAGATCAGAAGAAGTTTCACTAATAGTGGTTAGAATAGGTTTTTGTACATATTATTCTGACTCTACAGTTGAATGTGTTTTATTGTTATTTATGGCCACTCCGTTAGCTCTGTTAGCTCTGTTAGCTTTGTTAGCTCTGTTAGCTCCGTTAGCTCCGTTAGCTCTGTTAGCTTTGTTAGAGCCTTATATAGTTATAAGCCTCATAGTTATAAACTATAAACACGTTATTAAACTCCACATTCAAACCAGATTATACATAATTTAGCTTTAGATCACAGCAGCAGGGCCATAAGAGAAAAGATAATATTCATGAGGGTTTGTGTGTTTATGAGTGAATTCATAACAACACGCAGCCTACATACAAATTATGATGTTTAAATGATGTTGTGTGTCCACTGATGTCTTTGTGCGTCTGTACTCGTCTTCGTCTTTGTCCTCCTTCGTCATCTCCAGAGAGGCCGTCCCATCCGCCGGCTAACGCCACCCAGCAGGACAAAAGGTCCGCCCCCCATCAGTCCCTGTCATCACCACCTCCTCCCTCCTTTTCACCTTGTCTCTCCTCCTTTGTTATCGACCTCGCTCCCTCGCTCCATCACTCTGTCTGAGCGTCCATCTGCTCCATCGCTCCTCGGCTGCCGCCCTGCAGACTCTCATCTGACAGCTATATGAATTTTTACGCACTCGCCGAGTACAATTATGTTCAGCTAATTAGTCGAGATGGCAGCTGGGCGCCGCGGAGCCGACACTTTATGACCTTTTGATAACGAGACTGATCCGGAGTCTGTGGAACTTTGCTTTGTTTAAGAATCTGAACGGGGAACCGAAATATGTCCGTCTGACGCCAACAGAATATGTATTTTATATAAATAGAGAATATATATTTAAGCATCTTATGCGTTCACAGTCATTCAGGGAAGCATGGGTCGTAACTTCATATCATATCGGACATTTATAGTTGAGCTTATTTCATTATATTATTTGTACATAACAACATATGTATGTCCACTCATACCTAAGCCATTAAGAGTGGGGCGACTGTGGCTCAGTGGTTAGCAAGTCAGTCTTTCAATCAGAAGGTCGGTGGTTCAAACCCCGGCTCAGCCAGTCCATGTCATTGTGTCCTTGAGCAAGACACTTAACCCTCATTGCTCACCGTTGCTGTGTCTACTGTCTACTGTATATCATGTAAGTCGCTTTGGATAAAAGCCTCAGCTAAATGAAATGTAATGTAATTCAAGTACACAGATAAAAACAGGAAAATATTATCTATATAAATACATATCAATAAAAAGAATGCTGTCACATAAATTGACCTAATTCTTTTCCCTCTTGGATCCGTCTCGTCCCCTTTGAGGGAAATCAGCTGTTTTTATGGTTTTATTTAATGGATTTCATTTCCTGAATCCGGCAAAAGATTGATTTACTGGGCAGAGTTTCTGCTTTCACACCTGAGTGCAGACCAGTGTGAACACAGCCGGTGGGTCGATGCCGTGGTGTGGAGATTTATAATAATATACCCACGAGCTTTGTGAGTATATTATTTGTTATTGATTTCCTTTCAAAAGGATCAGTTATGAAACAAATCCAAACGTGGGGGTCTGAAACCAGAAACAGAAACGTTGAAGGGGTTAAATACTTTATGAAGACTGGTTTCTTACACACGGCGCAGAAACATTTTGATTTAATTTTACTCATATTGGATTTTGTGATTGATTTGTTATTAACGGCCCGTGTGTCATGTGATTAAAGAAAATATCACATTCCCATGTGAAAAAAGATCAGACCAAATCCAACTCAAGCACCTGTTTGGATTCAGGATTTAGGATCAGACGGTGGTCTCCTGGGTGAAAGTCCTCCACCGTGAACTCCTCCTGAACTGCCTTCTGTACGTAACTATGAAAGAAATGTCTCACAACCCATAATTCAATGCCGATGCAGCTTCTCGGGGCCTTTGAAATGCAATGAGGGTGCTGGGTGGCCCGAGCTAGAGGACTGACACAGTCCCAGGTGTGGTGACCCAGGTGAAGGTCTGCACCTGCAAACAACACTGGCTCTCTGTCACAGCCGAGTCTGATCGTCGTCTACCGGAGAGGACCGCATGTCTTCTGGGTGATCGGAAGCAGCCGCACATGTAAAGAAACCTGAGCGAACTCTCCAGATGAACCTTGTTGACCAGCCGATTAGACCCAAAAGACATCTGGACTGATTAATAGGACCTTGAAGGTGTCAGGACACGAATCCAGAAAGGCTTCTTTCTGAGCGATGCGTTGTTTACTTAATAAGCAGGTCGGTTTGGAGCATGTCAATTATGTCTGGGCACCGGGGGGAGGAGGGGGGAGGAAGATGAAGAGAGAGAGGAGCGATCTGTGGAGGAAACAGTGTGTGTGTGTGTGTCGGAGTGTGTCCACCGTTGTGTGTCTGTAACTGATTCCAGGCGGAGGGGAAATCAAAACAGTGGAAACTACAACGGGGCCCTGAACGCGACATCAGGAACACTCGGCGGGTTCGCGGTCCGTCCGGTATCCAATCACAGGGCTGCTTCAGTGTCTGAAGACGACCGGAGGTTCGGCCGCTATCTCGGAGCCACATGTCGCCGCTGGCCTGGGATCAAATCCCTCCGGTACCGTGTTCTCCGTCTCCGTCCTCCTCTCCTCTAAGCCCGGCGCTGTGAAGCTGTTCCACTCTCAGTGATGAAAGAATCCCAGTGGGCGTCGACCACAATGCTGTTTTTCAAAAATCCCCCGAACATTCCAACCCGAGAGTTCATTCATTTCCCAGCTGGCGCCGTGCAGTCGGGTACGAATGTGTCTGGTTCACTCGTCATTTACTGCTGATGTTGTACGAACCGATGCCCTGGAGGCAAAACAACACCATGATACGGAGGGGGCGACGCCCACAAAACAGCAGCACCGCAGAGCGCCAGCAGCACCCGGGTCCACCCGGGTCCACCCGGGTCCACCCGGGTCCACCGTCACACCGGGACTCAATCAGATCAAACGTAGGCGTCGTGGGTTCGGCCCGCCTCCCTGAAGGCTGCTGTCTTGTGGTTTTACATTTCTGTGTCTGAGATGCAACTTTGGAGAAAGCCAGGCTCCAGTTTCTATGCTAAGCTAGGCTAATCGCCTCCTGGCCCCAGACTGCATGTCAGAAGTGATGTATCTGCACATGTGGAGCCTCTTCCAGACTCATCCAGCGTCTCCTCTAGTGCTCAGGATGAGGGAGTCGTCTCTCTCATCCCAACATTTCTTCCTGGTGCGTAACATGACTTTCCATTTCCTTTATAGCTTCATGTCATTGCTACCGCGGCTACACACTTTAAAAATGTGAAATGAATCCCATCAAACCCAACTCCAGAGTCAGAGTAGAAGCAAAAACCTCCTATTGAGGACAACATAAGTCAGGTGGTGCTTCCTGAATGGGACTTTGGATTCAATTGGACTTTTCCAAAGCATGTAAAACTAGTTTAGACGGGTTCACGGACGGATGGATGCTGGACCCTGCACTGTCAATTACCAGAGCTCTCTTCAGCCAGAACCTAGCTTGGCAGTGTGTGTGTGTGTGTGTGTGTGTGTGTGTGTGTGTGTGTGTGTGTGTGTGTGTGTGTGTGTGTGTGTTCTCCTTCGGGCCAGGCATATATATTTGCCAGGCTTTTTTCTGTCCCTGCCATCGTCCATCAGCTTCTCCTCCCGTCAGCCGGGCCGATTTAAAGGAAAAAGTCCGGTGAAATAAGACTCGCTCGGTATTAACGGTGCAGAAAATTAAATTAAAGGTTGGGAGAGGAAAAGAATGAATGTCTTCGTGGAGAGCGAGAGAAAGAGAAAGAAAGAGAGGAGAGAGATGGAGGGAAGGGAACGAGTTATGAGAAGAGGAGGAAGAGGAGGTAGAGGGAGGCATGGAGCGATGGGAGGGAGAGAGAGGGGGAGAGAGAAGGGGAGGGGGAGAGAAGGGGAGAGAGGGGGCAGCAGGGGGGAGGGATGGTGGGAGATGGTAATTGTCCAGCTCGACTCGATAACGAGGCCTTTAAAAAACTATGTTACACTCCACAAACTCATACTGTTAATGGGATTTCTGCTCCCTGCCCCTGCTGTCACACACACATACACACACACACACACACACGCGCACACACACACATACACACACACACACACACATACACACACGCACACACACACACACACACACACACACACACACACACGCATACACACACATACACACACACACACAGAATGACAAACAAAAACAGTCCCAATTCCACATCAATTCTCCCTCTCTGTCTCTCTCCAGTGAACTCTGGGTCTTTATTCAGATGGCCACTAAACACACACCATGGGATGTTTCTTTTGCACACACACACACACACACACACACACACACACACGCACACACAGAAGGGAAATGAGGACATGGTGTGCATTTCTTTCCCTTGACATCTTGCCAGCATCATTCTTTACTTTCATGCCAATAAAGCGTGTCAAAGTGAGCCGAATGGAACCAGCCTCGGAGACGATGAGGTGTCCGATCCTCTTAATCTGCTCGCGGCGCTCACAGATTACTTGACGTCCTCTAAACCCTCGGAGCCGCCGAGCAGGAAACACAACCGTGGAATCAGACATTTGTCATGGATAAAAAAAACACTTTACCACCAGATGTTCTTCTTGAGAACAGGTGTGTGTGTGTGTGTGTGTGTGTGTGTGTGTGTGTGTGTGTGTGTGTGTGTGTGTGTGTGTGTGTGTGTGTGTGTGTGTGTGTGTGTGTGTGTGTGTGTGTGTGTGTGTGTGAGATAGAAAGTGAAGAAAATGAGAAGTGGCGTGTTGAAAATGCGAGAGATGAATTACAAATACCGCGGTGTCGGCGTCCGAGGGTGCGCTTGCATCAGTTTTGCAGATCAGCCGATCTATAACGACCCGAGCTCATGCATGCTGATGATGCCCCGGTGTGTGTGTGTGTGTGTGTGTGTGTGTGTGTGAGAGGAATGTTCCGGCCCATTGACCTAAACGAGCATAATCTATCAGCCCGGATGCGTTTTGATCGATAACAGTGACTCAGCAGTTTTGACAGGCCATGGGATATGAAACGCTCTCCTCCCAGAGCAATGTTCATAAATAAAAAATAAAAAGTAAGAAAGCAGCTCATGTGAGATGTGATTAGGTTTTAAGTACAGTGTTGAATTATATATCGTATACGCTGTCAAACATCATACAGCAATTTAGCAGAAACAACTAATCTCTTATCAAAAACCGGACTGTAACTTTAATGCTGTGAACTGATACAAAACCACTTGGCTAAGTTTGGGGAAAGATTCTGCTGGTTGAAATGTTTGTCACGTAATTTAAATACGTAAGTCCTCACCCATATCTGTGATATTTAAAACCTCTGATCAAGGCCAAAGGTATTTATGAACAACTGTAAACTGTGTTCATTTAGTCCTGCTTGAATTTGACTTTAGTCCAAAACTTACATTAAGTTTAAACTCACAGAGTGGGCGTGAACCCACAGAGTGGGCGTGAACTCACAGAGTGGGCGTGAACTCACAGAATGGGCGTGAACTCACAGAGTGGGCGTGTACAAACGGCTTTCTATCAACATCTCATTGGCTTTGGCCTTCCATCCCATCGCCTTGAGGCCGTAAAGGCTTCATTACTATTATCACTCCATGAGGTTTAATAACGGCCTTCCAATATTCCCGGCGTGGCTCAGAGCAAAGTGAACCTGAGGAACGCTGCAGTCGTAGGAACGCCGTGTGGGTGTCGAGGGGCCTCTGGAGCCCGTGGTGGGAAACACAAAATGTCAAAGCACTACTCTCTCCACAGCGCCGTCACAGACCGGATTCAACCAGCTTGTGTTTGTTTACCGTTCAGAATGTCACCACCTGCCGCTGTGCGTCTACGCACGCACACAACCTCACACGTATGCAGCCGCACAGGGGGCGGAGACATCAGGAATACCTGCATGTGAGTCATTATAATTCAATGTAGCAGCGCTGCAGTACCGAGAGAGCTTCTGAATTTGTCGCAGAACTTTTTTGTTCACTTCTAGAATCATTATTTTGAAGCTGTCATGTGGTTGTTGTTCAGTATCGCACCGCCGTGCAAAGAGTTTGTGTTGTTTGTCCCCTCCTGTACACTACATTACATTTTAGATTTGTTTCTGCAGCTTATGTTGCAACGATGCGATAATGTGAATGTGAACACATTTAAAACGTTCATAAGGAGAGAAACATTTGGACCCTTTCCCGGTCTTTGGTGGAGACACGGTTCACTGTCACCAAGCGTTTATTTGGGACGTTTATTCTAAACGTAATAAAGAAAACTTTTTTTTGTTTGTTGTTTTAACTTTTGCTGTGAAGGAAGACGTGCCGAGCGACGTGGAAATCGGGCAATTGATGTTACTCACCACGAAACCAATAGATGATATTGGACTAAGGATCGAATAACCAGGGCCTTAACCCTGGTGACAAGGGGGGTTAAAGGGCACCAGGAAGCAAATGTTTGGAGAGTGTTTTGAAATGGAAAGAGAATACTTGCCTCATCATTTGTTTCCACGCTCCTACATTGGTGACCCCGATGTGATCTGAACACGCAACCTTCTACCTTCAACCTTCAGCTCCTACAAGATGACATTTTAATGACTATTTCATTTGGGTACATTGAAACCAAAAGAGACGTCTGTAAATCAGTTCTTTTTCAAAATAAATAAATTATTATTATTATATAGCTCTTGTTTAATTTGTCGGGTGTTAAATGTGAATGCACTAATAAGGCGAAGGTGAATGAGGACTGGGAGGCGGAGTCAAAGGAAACGCTTGCTGTTTGGTTCTCACAGTTGCATCATTATTAAACACGGATGAAGAAGATCGCTGGAAGGGCCGAGCAACTTAATCTGATTCATATTCTCTGAAGTGAAGACTCGTCATGCTTCATGCAGCACTGAGCAACCTGATATCAACACTCAGGACCCGACGCCAACGCTGCGTCCCTCTACAGGCAGCAAGGACTGAAAGCGACTACAAAATGAAATGCATTTCTGATGTGTGATCTCATCGTACCGCTGTGAGGTGTCGTGCTCTGCACGGACACGCTGCAGCCGGCGTCTGCTCTGAGTCTGCAGACAAATACTCCACAGGGTAGAAATGTATTGCAAAACAATAATTTAGCCCTGTCAAACAAGCCAGGCGACGGATTATTTTGAGTCATTAGCTGCTCTTGTAAAACTGCCGTTATCGCTCATATTGCTGCCCACTTATTAGACTGGTGTAGAAAACAGTTTGCTGAAGGCCATGTTGACCTGCAGAACACATGAGGGTTTCAGATGAAGTGCGACGTCAACCCTGCAGGTAGCTCTGGGGCTATTGACCTGCCAATCATCCCCCTCTGCACACGGCACGCTGCCTCCAGGCGAGCATCCAGCACAGTCACAGAGCATGGCCTGAAGCGCAGACTTTAGGCTACCCCGCTGGATGTTACTCCACCCAGGCTTTGCTTTGCGTCAGCTAGTTTGACATTTGGTGAGACACGAATGAATAAAGCGATATGCTCCGTGTTAGCGATACGTTAGCTTAAATAATGGATCAGGTAAAGCTGGGGCTCTTCTACAGGATATAACGTTATAGGAATAGCTGAAAATGGAGGTTCTGGCCCTCAATGTGCACTTTCACAAACAGATTCACAATAAATAAAACCAGCACAGCCGTTGCTGGAGGAAGGTTTTCCAGCCTTTATCTACACCCTCATTTATTTTCTTATTTCCCTGTGCAACCATTTAAAAAAACGATATCACGTAAATTACCTCAGAGACCCAAACCTAGCGAGCTAATCTCAACCACGGGACATGAGCGCCGGTTTAAACCAGAACCCAATGAACCCGATTCCCGCTACGCGGCGTGTTGAGCGGCGTCGACCGAGGGCTTGATGCTCGTGTGGCTTACTGGACCCAAAACTGCTAAGTCGCTTTGGATAAATGAAATGTAACGTAGATATGAACAGCTTCCTGAGAAGACCATAACCTTCACATCGATGATCATCATGTGGACACAATAATCGCTCAACTCAAAAAGTTCAGAAAACAACTTTTCTGCTCCGCCATTCCCTTCCAGTTCCTCATCTTTCCTCCGTCAGAGGCCTTGGAGACCCGGAGCCAGACAGGGGGCCGACTGTCAGACTGAACCCCGGCGGGAGTCCTCATACTCGGGCGGCGCTTGACCTCCTGGCCTCCATGGCGGGGCTCACGAGGCCTCTGGGAAAAATGCAGCCGCTTGTAATGGGCACAGACGGAGCGGCGTCACGAGCCCAGAGATGTGTGAGTGTCTGGTACCTCGGATACGTTAAGGCAGGAAGTCAATACTGCACCATGACAGAGTCCAGTGTAACCTGCACCATGACAGAGTCCAGTGTAACCTGCACCATGACAGAGCCCAGTGTAACCTGCACACGGGCCACCAAACTGCATTCTGGGACTGAGGGTTAAGGTAAGGTTAGGGTTAAGGTAAGGTTACGGTTGGGAAAAGGCTAGTGGCTGTTATTGTTAAGGTTTGGGTCTCCAAATAATGAATGCAAGTCAATGTAATGTCCCCAAAAATCCTGAAAACACGACGTGTGTGTGTGTGTGAATGCCGTGAACCTTTCTGTCACTCTACATCTAGCTGCCTGCCAGATGCCTGCTAACAAGGACCTAGCTCCTCGCAGGCTAATATTCTACCTGCCCATCATACACAAGCCCACACACACACACACACACACACACACACACAGCATACACACCAGTCAGCGGCTTTGGCTGCTTTCACAGACGGTGCAGGACTGACTAATCAGTGTGAGTCACACATCTCTGTGTGCCCAGGACCTGGCCTCTGCTTAATGCAGGATGTCAGGTACACACACACACACACACACACACACACACACACACACACACACACCTAGTATCATGGAGGTGAAAACCACTCTGTATTCGTGTGCTTGTCTTCGTGTCACCACTGCTGTCCGTCTACCGCTCTGAATTGGTCTCCATCAATTATGGGCTGAGATGAGACCCTGGCAGCTCTGTGGTGGCTGTTGTTGTTATTGTGTCGCCGGGTGTGTGCGCTTAAAGTGTTGTTCCTGTCGAAGAAGTGTAAATGTCGGACGACAGCTAGCATCGGCCTCGAAGAAATAAAGAGAACTCGGACGAACTACGCCAGAGAAATACTCCCGATAAACAACCAAAGAGCCGCAGAGCCGAAGGTTTTATATCAAACGCTTAATGATGCGTCTCCCCGGGAATCAACCCGCCGGTCTGCAGCGCGGTGCAGCTTCCTGCTGCCGCTCCGCATTGTGGATTCCAAACAGCTCTCGTGGATTTCCCCTCGCAAAGCTTCAATTCCACCTGCACAGCACGAAACCAATGTATCCAAAGCAAACAGGCGACGGGTTGGAGCCGGGAGCCCGATATCAACAACACAGCAAATGTTGGACTTAGGTTTAACGCCGAGGGCGACAAGCGGACGTTCTCTTTGTTTTGGGCGACCTGATCTAGTCTCTGTTTACCGACGGGGAACGGGAAACCGCTTTTCCAGGTTTTCATTCTGCTCTTCATGCCTGTAAAGGTTCACAGGTGGAAATACTCGTTACCGAGGTCACTCCATGCTGTCGAGCAAACCTGAGATAACGCTAGAAAGAGTCATTTATATAGACTTCTATACAACCAGAGGAGTCGCCCCCTGGTGGTCAGGAGAGAGAATGCAGCTTTAACACATGAAGCATAGACTTCTATACAACCAGAGGAGTCTCCCCCTGGTGGTCAGGAGAGAGAATGTAGCTTTAACGTATGAAGCATAGACTTCTATACAACCAGAGGAGTCGCCCCCTGGTGGTCAGGAGAGAGAATGCAGCTTTAACACATGAAGCATAGACTTCTATACAACCAGAGGAGTTGCCCCCTGGTGGTCAGTAGAGAGAATGCAGCTTTAACACATGAAGCATAGACTTCTATACAACCAGAGGAGTTGCCCCCTGGTGGTCAGTAGAGAGAATGCAGCTTTAACACATGAAGCATAGACTTCTATACAACCAGAGGAGTCTCCCCCTGGTGGTCAGGAGAGAGAATGTAGCTTTAACATATGAAGCATGGACTTCTATACAACCAGAGGAGTCGCCCACTGGTGGTCAGGAGAGAGAATGCAGCTTTAACACATGAAGCATAGACTTCTATACAACCAGAGAAGTCGCCCCCTGGTGGTCAGGAGAGAGAATGCAGCTTCAACACATGAAGCATAGACTTCTATACAACCAGAGGAGTCGCCCCCTGGTGGTCAGGAGAGAGAATGCAAGTTTTAAAAACACTTCTGCTTCGGCTTTACTCGGCAGAACCGGAGGTTGCCTCCTGACCAATGAAAGCTACTAATGAGGAAACTACAACGAACCACAAACAACATAAATCTTAACAACCCTGAACATCAAACAAACAAAGTCAGGTTTATAACCAGCAGCACATCAGGCGCTGACTCATTTCATCATCGTCATCATCACTGATCGGCCAACCAGAGCTACAGCTCGTCACAGTCAACTCACCATTCTCCTTCCTTCTCCCCGTGTGTGTCACAAACACTCAGGTATGAAAAAGATGGATGATTGATCTGCTTTACACACGGCTTCATGTCTTTAACCTCCTGCGTGGGAGTTGCTCCAAAACTCAATGCGGTGATTGGATTTAAAACAATGGAGTCACACAACTGAAGCCTCGACATGAGGCGTCTCAGCTGTTCCACGCTCTGACACAACCCTGCTCTCCAAAATGCAGAGTGTGTGTGTGCGTGTGTGCGTGTGTGCGTGTGTGTGTGTGTGTGTTAATCTAGGCTGCGGCACACTTACAGAACACAGAGTTTCATTTAAGTGCTTTAAGTCACAGTCGCTCTTCCGTCACACGAATTCCAAGAAAGCAAAATGGCTGCACGAATGAAGCTGTTGTCCCCGAACCCAACGACTCACACGTCAGACACACATGAACAACCGCATACAGTAAATACACACACACACACACACACACACACACACAGAGGCACACTTCAGCTGTCAGCTACATCTGCCAGAACTATGGTTTATTTATATCTGTGACTTCGCAAGGATCCACATACAAATCGAACCGGCGCACAGAGCCACACAAACACACTTTACCCGCTGACACACACACACACACACACACACACACACACACTCACACACTCTCATTTGGAAACACAAAAAGAGGTTGCAAACCAAAGAAACGTGTGCACTCAAACAGCACAGACGTCTGAGACAAGGCCACGATTACTGTCAAATGTTTTGTTTCTGTTTGTGTATCGCACACACACACACACACACACAAACTACAATGAGGGCCGACAGAAGTCGAGAGGGCGAGAGGAGAGGACAGGAAGATTTAACCCGACAGGACAAGAATATTTGTCTCATCATAAATGTACCAAACACACACACACACACACACACTCACACACACAGCCCTGATCTTGACCTCGTTTGGTCTCCTAATGGTTGAGATTGCGATCAAAAGGGTTTTGAATGTCTTTTGAATGTTTTCATACATTTCACTGATGCTTTGAAACCACAAGGTTTTTTTTCAACGTGTCTCGGAGTCGCATAAAAGGAAACCCGCGGGTACCGGGGAATCGGAAACCTGTACCTGACGAGGCCGTTGAACATGATTTGATGTTCGCTATGAATACGATCCTGTGAGCATTCCCAGTTTTATTACGGCCAAAACACGTCAACAATACCAGTGGTTTTGCATATTTTAACCCTTAATAGTCTACTGGTGAGAGTCAAGAGGGTTAATCCATTACAGTGAACATCACTGTCGTGAGGAATATTGCATCTAATTTCTTAAATAAACACAACTTTATGACAAAATGTGAAGAAATGTATCAGGAAGAGCAAAGAAGGTCATTCCAGAGACCAACAGTCATGCAACATGCTGCGCATTCAGCCAGTAAACGTGTATCCATATGTACACTTGTACTGTAAAGAGTTAAAACATCATTTAATTGTCTCTTTCTTTCCTTCAGCCGGCGTTCACGCTGACTGGACACGTCTCCGGACAGATGTCTGCAGAGCTGGGCTCATCTGGCCGTGAAGACGTTCAGCACCTCGGACAGAAACTTTTCACAACATCGACCTTCATTTATTCCGTCTCTTCCAACTTATTCTGTTTTTTCTTCTTCTCTTCAGGGTCGAGGCGGCTGAAGCCTCTTTGGTGAAATGCAGAGAGACACTTTGGACAGGCCACCAGACTCACAGGCAGACTCACAAGCAGACTCACAAGCATCCCTGTGGGCGGTCAGGAGGCTGCAGTGCCTCCCAGTGTTGAGCTGTCTGTGTTCACCTTGTGCTGAACACTGATTGGTTTAAACACACTGTAACTCTGTGATCACACAAAATGCAAAACAAGTTGTATTTTTGACTACGGGTTCATTTTCTGGTTTATTTGCGTCGGAGGGGATCTGAGAGCTCAGAGAGCAACCAGACGCTGAACGCCCGGGAAAACCAAAGAGCTGATTGTTGATTTTAGAAGGAAAAGAGAAGCTGAGCACCAGTGTCTACACCAGCGGAGCCGAGCTGGAGCAAGTTAACCGCTTTAAGTTTCTGGGAATCAGCATCACAACCTAATAGTCTGTGTTCCTGAAGGAAACTTAGGAAGGCCAAAGGTTCCACACAGAGGAGCCACAGAGAGCATCCCGACTGCAGTCGTTATGAACAGGCATGGGGTCGACATTCAAACTGCAAAGAACGTCGTTGGTTCCCATCAACGGAGAATCGGAGATATTTTTGAGAAAAGCCCAAAGATATGGAACGACCGGCCACCTGCTCACCCGGCTGCCGTCTGGGAAGAGATGCCGGAGCACCAGACCTGAAAACAGCTTCTCTCCTCCGGCAGTGAGGCTCCCAAACTCCTCCTCCCTCCTCCTTCCTCCTTCCTCCCTCCTCCCTCCTCCCTCCTCCCTCCTCCCTCCTCCCTCCTCCCTCCTCCCTCCTCCCTCCAGCAGTGAGCTGTTTGGAGCACAGACCCGCTGCCTTGCTGCTGGTTCAGCACCATGGACAGCTCCAGAAGAAACAGACTTGACTCCGGTGGCCGGTTCAATGCGATGCCAAAGGATGAACAGATGCACCGACCCCGTCTTCGTCTGTGAGGATCCTGTGGTCCCCGTGGTCCATGTGGTCCCTGTGTTCCTCGTGGTCCATGTGGTCCCCGTGGTCCCCGTGGACCAGGGCGACCCTGATTCTTGATAGACAATTAAAGACGGTTTGGAAGTGATTATTGATCACAAAGCCCGCCCCTCTTCTCTCTGTGAGCCAGCTGTGACATCACAAAGATGGAGGCTGAGGCGCTCTCAGGTATCGATCCAGTCCTCCACCTCCTCCATCCTCTGCTTCCTGTCTGGCCTTTCGGGGGCGACTTCGATGTCGTGATGAAACGCTCTCGGAGAGGGAAGTCGTTTCCAGGCTCTCTGGAGGCCGAGAATAAAACGTTGGCTGTCAGCTGAAATCTACGGAGATATTTGTGATGCGATAACGGTCGTTTCTTTAGTGTCGCTGAAAACAGGTGAAAGGTAAGCTGAAGCCAGCGTCGCCATGGAAACAGGCATTTAAAACAAACCCCGGCAGTCCAGGTGTGAAGGGACTCGCTTCACCCGATTGTACGAGTGTGTAGCCGACCTCAAACACTGGAGACGCACTGGAATCTGTAAAGACCTCCTCTTCCTCTTCCTCAGTTACTTTAACACAAAAACTGAATTATTACGTAATTCTCAAACTTAAGCCAGACTTATTTTAACATAACCCACGATCTTTTCTTAAACCTAAACAAGTATTTTCTTTTGTGTACCCTTATAAAGTTGTTTATAACGCATCATACCTCAGGTTTAACATGATCCGGGTCCCTCAGGTTTAACAGGATCCACGTCCCTCAGGTTTAACATGATCCGGGTCCCTCAGGTTTAACAGGATCCGGGTCCCTCAGGTTTAACAGGATCCACGTCCCTCAGGTTTAACATGATCCGGGGTCCCTCAGGTTTAACATGATCCGGGTCCCTCAGGTTTAACAGGATCCACGTCCCTCAGGTTTAACATGATCCGGGTCCCTCAGGTTTAACATGATCCGGGTCCCTCAGGTTTAACAGGATCCGGGTCCCTCAGGTTTCACATGATCCGGGTCCCTCAGGTTTAACAGGATCCACGTCCCTCAGGTTTAACATGATCCGGGTCCCTCAGGTTTAACAGGATCCGGGTCCCTCAGGTTTAACAGGATCCGGGTCCCTCAGGTTTAACAGGATCCGGGTCCCTCAGGTTTAACAGGATCCGGGTCCCTCAGGTTTAACATAATCCGGGTCCCTCAGGTTTAACAGGATCCGGGTCCCTCAGGTTTAACAGGATCCGGGTCCCTCAGGTTTAACATGATCCGGGTCCCTCAGGTTTAACATGATCCGGGTCCATAACCCTAACCCAACATGATCCGGGTCGTGGATGACCCACTAGTGAGTCAGGCTTCCTCTCAGACTCACTAGTGGACTGTTGGCTCAGTTAACCTGGAGCAACAGGACATGGAGGAAGATCACTTCCTGAATGGAGCCAGCTGGCTGGTTGCCAAGAACCAAATAAAAAACTATGATGGAGCAGCTCTGACAGGATATGAGCTCCTGTGGATTTAAGAGAAAGAGTGTGTGTGTGTGTGAGTGTGTGTGTGTGTGCGTGTGCGTGTGTGCGTGCGTGCGTGTGTGTGCGCGCGCGTGCGTGCGTGCGTGCGTGCGTGTGCGTGTGTGTGCATGCGTGTGTGTGCGTGCGTGCGTGTGTGTGCGTGCGCGCGCGCGCGTGTGTGTGCGTGTGCGTGCGTGTGTGCGTGTGTGTGCGCGTGCGTGCGTGTGTGCGCGTGCGTGTGTGCGCGTGCGTGCGTGTGTGTGTGTGTGCGTCCTCACACTGGAGGATTCAACAGAACTCGTCTGGAGGCAGAGATAAGCCGGCCGAGTTAAACCCTCAGTGGGCGGAGCCAAACAACCGCCGTTCCTCGGGTTGTGTGTTCTGAAGCTCGGGGGAGACGGAGCGGAGCGGGCATGGGGCCAAGCGGACGAGGAGGACACGCTTCAGGATCACCATCAGGAACCAAGCAAACGATTTCCCCACAAAGATATTCAGGAACGTGTCCGTTAAGCTTCGGCCCGGCTGGGGGATCCAGGACCGCATCCTGGTTCTGTTCTAATAATGAGCTTAGAATCCATAAACCACCTGGAAACCCGCGTCAGGAGATCCATATCCACGTGAGATGGATTTATCATTTTTGTGTTTTCTTTTTCTTTGGTGAATTAAAAACGTTATAAAAAGTTTATATCATGTCTGACTAATGTTATTAAAATAGAATTCCATATTATTGGTAACGCTCCAGCCCTTTTATTTGGTCCCACGTGAGCCGGTTTTAACTGGTTTAACAACCATAACCCTTCTTCAGGCCTCGTTGTGTATGGAAGGAAACATAACGCTGAGGCATGTTATGAGATAGAAAGTCAAAATAATGAGATCAAAAGATTATGAGATTCTTTTTACCTTGTTTTTATCTCATTATTAAACTTTGTATCTCATAAGTTTGACTTTGTATCTCATAATTCTGACTTAACGTGGGGTACTTGTGTTGTCTATTGGGTTATAAAGTTATTGCTTCCACAAATAACTCAAAGGGCAAAATTCTCATAACCTGCTTATGTGGTTCAACGTGTCTCCTTCACCGCTTGAGTAAACTCCACCCTAACCTCCACCTTAAACTCCACTTTAAACTCCACCTTAACCTCAACCTTAACCTCCACCCTAACCTCCACCTTAAACTCCACCTTAACCTCAACCTTAACCTCCACCCTAACCTCCACCTTAAACTCCACCTTAACCTCCACCTTAACCTCCAACTTAACCTCCACCTTAACCTCCAACTTAACCTCCACCTTAACCTCCACCCTAACCTCCACCTTAACCTCCACCTTAACCTCCAACTTAACCTCCACCTTAACCTCCACCTTAACCTCCACCTTAAACTCCACCTTAACCTCCACCTTAACCTCCACCTTAACCTCCACCTTAAACTCCACCTTAACCTCCACCTTAACCTCAACCTTAACCTCCACCTTAACCTCCACCATAGCCTCCACCTTAACCTTAACCTCCACCTTAGCCTCCACCTTAACCTCCACCTTAACCTTCACCTTAGGGCTAGAGGATGTTTAGGACTCATTAATGAACAAAAAGGACTCTAAATATTTGAGCTTTATTAAATAACTCGTCAGCTGGAGAAGTTCTGATGATTTTATAATCCAACTTTACTTTTTGTTCTACTTAAATCTTGTTCATATTCTAAAGACGTCCTTCAGCTCTCGCTCCACCTCCTCCTCCTCCTCCTCCTCCTCCTCCTTCTTCTCCCCCTCCTCCTCCTCCTCCTCCTCCTCCTCCTTCTTCTCCCCCTCCTCCTCCTCCTCCTCCTCCTCCTCCTCCTCCTCCTCCTCCTCCTCCTGCTCCTGCTCTGTAGAGGAGTGTGTTGCTGGAGGACTGACTCCTCATGTTGGTGGATGATGGATTTGTCTTTTAAGCAAATGACAGCAGACTGTTTGGGTTCTGATGAACTCTTGAGACAAGAGCTGCAATGAAAGAGAGGCTGCACGCGCCGGAGACAACAACAAACAACAAACAACAAACAACGGGAACCAAGCGGAATTAAATGGGTCCTAAAAAATAAAAACAATAAATTAAATTGCGAGAGAAAAATGTCTAAGAAGACTTTGATGACTATTCTGCTGAGTCAGCACACACACACACACACACGCACACACACACACACCAATACACACACACACACACACACACACACCAATACACACACACACACACACAAACGCACCGATAAACTGTATGCACAGGTTTGCAGGCTTAGACAATAAGAATGCTGCATGTACACAAACACACACACACACACACACACACATGGACACAACACACAGTGGTTAAGCTGTCATTCAACATTTACTACCTTGACAGATAAAATGTCTCATACACACACACACACACACAATACTGAGTCAATACTGGAGCTGCTGCATTTTTATACACACAGTCATGACTTAAGCCTGTCAATCTTTTAAACAACCTCTCTCTCTCTCTCTCACACACACACACACACACACACACACAACACACACACACACACACACACAGTGTCAATAACCCTAATTGCTGTCTGCCTCACTAAAGCTGTCACTAAGCCTTTGACCTCCTCCTGTCAGGAATACACACTGTCTCCCGCCACCTCTTGAGCACAGGGACTCACACACACACACACACACACACACACACACACACACACACACACACACACACACACACACACACACACACACACACACATAAACCTTCTCTCCTTCTCTAGTCCATTCATCTGTTTAATTAATTAATCTGTTGTTCATGTCAATCATCCCCATCACACGCTTCCTTTTCTCCGCCACTCTTCTCTGCATCATTATCTCCGTCACTTCACTGCTTCTCATCTTCTCATCTCCTGCTGCTTTCTCGTTATCCAAAGCAGCATTTTAAGAGCATTGAATCCCAAAAAGCTTTTTTCGGCTCCACGAGCGGCAACACTCAAAGTAATTCAATATAAAAACCTGCGATCCAGCGGCAATGAATTCTAGATGGGACGCGGCATCGGACACGAGCTCTTCTTGATGACGATGTTGGTCATTGGCGGTGGTTATCCGTCTCTGCAGGAGGGTATAAAACACCTCCAAGAGGTTAGCTCCGATCCTCTGATGAACTACAGCGGCGGAGATGTTTCTGCAGCCGATTTTATACCGGAAAAAAACATGTTAACTCCAGATGAGCCGCCAGCTGAGCTGAGAGGAGCCGTGAACACGTTGGTGAACATTCACGACAGAAAGATTAAAAACACGACAAAGAAACGACCAGAGATGCAACATGTTTGTGTATTTTGGGGCTTTTGGGGTTTGCTGCAGTGGTTTCAGCCTCTTTTCCCACCAGCATCAACCTACAAGCCATCACAAGACTACTGAGTCACATTAAGAGTAAACACACACACACACACAGTAAGTAATGGTATACCGGGTTGATTGTACCTGAGAGCTTTGATTGTACCACAACAAAGAGCAAGACCTTCCGACTTCTTCACAGTGCAAAAAGGAAGTAATTTGCTCACTCGCACACACACACACACGCAGTCACACACACACACACACACACTCACACACACACAGTCACACACAACTGAGTGACCTGCTGACTCAATTAAACCGCACAGAGAAAAGGTGAGATGTGAATTCCACAGCATCCACTGTCAAGGTCACTGGAAACTGTTTCACAAAGAGTTTATTTTCCCCAGAGAGACTGTTTCTTTTGAGTGCTCTGCTTCATAGTGTCAGTGTGTGTGTGTGTGTGTGTGTGTGTGTGTGTGTGTGTGTGTGTGTGTGTGTGTGTGTGTGTGTGTGTGTGTGAGAGAGAGAGAGAGAGAGAGAGAGAGTGAGAGAGAGAGAGAGAGAGAGAGAAAGGGAGTGACTGCACGGAGAACCAGGACTGCATAGGGGAAGTGGGAGGTTTTCTCGAGGGACCCTGGTGCTGCATTACCACCTTCGTCCACTGGGGGCCGGTCATATATGTGACCTCACAAACTCTTTTGAAGATTGTGACATGTTACCTTTGAACAGATGTAATGTATCTAAGTTTAACAGGAAAGTAGAGAGAAGTTCTGATTGGTTCTGAGCTTGCTCGACCGTTATTGGAGCACACAGCGTAAAGGGGCGGGACTTAGGACTGGCCAATTGGTGTAGATTCCATCACAGCCAAATTTCTAAATCTTGTGGAAGAGCTTTCCAGGGCTGTGGGAGTAGGAGGTGAGGAGATATATAATATATATGTTACAACCCGTTAGCCCTCAGCGTTCCCTTCTGACTCCTCGTACATTTTCGGGAATGACTTTAAATAATCTTCCCAACGGTCTCACCACAAACACGGCATCTTGCCTCCACCGTTACTGCAGATATTGTTCTGCCTCCTCTGTGATGGATGTCTGTTGAACTGGAGCAAAAAGGCCCTTCAGTCGTGCTACACCATCTCAAACAACTCGGTACTAAGACCCTTCATGAAATGCATTTCTCACTTGATTTTGCAGATATACAGTTAGGTCCATAAATATTTGGACATTGACACATTTTTCATTATTTTGGCTCTGTACACCACAACAATGGAGTTGTAATGAAAAAATCAAGATGTGCTTTAAGTGCAGACTTTCAGCTTTAATTTGAGGGTATTTACATCCAAATCAGGTGAACGGTGTAGGAATTACAACAAATTCAAATGTGGCCACCCTCTTTTTAAGGGACCAAAAGTAATTGGACAAATTAATATAATCATAAATCTAATTGTCACTTTTAATACTTTGTTGAAAATCCTTTGCAGTCAATGACAGCCTGAAGTCTGGATTCCATAGACATCACCAGACGCTGGGTTTCGTCCCTGGTGATGCTCTGCCAGGCCTCTACTGCAACCGTCTTCAGTTCCTGCTGGTTCTTGGGGCATTTTCCCTTCAGTTTTGTCTTCAGCAAGTGAAATGCATGCTCAATTGGATTCAGGTCAGGTGATTGACTTGGCCATTGCAGAACATTCCACTTCTTGGCCTTAAAAAACTCCTTGGTTGCTTTCGCAGTATGCTTCGGGTCATTGTCCATCTGCACTGTGAAGCGCCGTCCAATGAGTTCTGAAGCATTTGGCTGAATATGAGCAGATAATATTGCCCGAAACACTTCCGAATTCATCCTGCTACTTTTGTCAGCAGTCACATCATCAATAAATACGAGGGAACCAGTTCCATTGGCAGCCATACATGCCCACGCCATAACACTACCTCCACCATGCTTCACTGATGAGGTGGTATGCTTTGGATCATGAGCAGTTCCTTTCCTTCTCCATACTCTTCTCTTCCCATCATTCTGGTACAAGTTTATCTTCGTCTCATCTGTCCATAGGATGTTCTTCCAGAACTGTACAGGCTCTTTTAGATGTTTTTTGGCAAACTCTAATCTGGTCTTCCTGTTTTTGAGGCTCACCAATGGTTTACATCTTGTGGTGAACCCTCTGTATTTACTCTGGTGAAGTCTTCTCTTGATTTTCGACTTTGACACAGATACACCTACCTCCTGGAGAGTGTTCTTGATCTGGCCAACTGTTGTGAAGGGGTTTTTCTTCACCAGGGAAATTATTCTTCTGTCATCCACCACAGTTGTCTTCTGTGGTCTTCCAGGTCTTTTGGTGTTACTGAGCTCACCAGTGAGTTCTTTCTTCTTAAGAATGTACCAAACAGTTGATTTGGCCACACCTAATGTGTCTGCTATCTCTCTGATGGTTTTGTTTTGATTTTTCAGCCTAATGATGGCTTGCTTCACTGATAGTGACAGCTCTTTGGACTTCATATTGAAAGTTGACCGCAACAGATTCCAAACACAAATACCACACCTGAAATGAACCCAAGACCCTTTTATCTACTCCTTGTAAATGAAATATCGAGGGAATTACACACACCTGACCTTGAAACAGCTGATCAGCCAATTGTCCAATTACTTTTGGTCCCTTAAAAAGAGGGTGGCCACATTTTAATTTGTTGTAATTCCTACACCGTTCACCTGATTTGGATGTAAATACCCTCAAATTAAAGCTGAAAGTCTGCACTTAAAGCACATCTTGATTTTTTCATTACAACTCCATTGTTGTGGTGTACAGAGCCAAAATAATGAAAAATGTGTCAATGTCCAAATATTTATGGACCTAACTGTATTGGCTCATAATCCTGATGTGAAATAGTAGAACTATCTTAAGCTCTGCTTCATACTGTTCATGATACTGAAAATGCTTATTATAGTTTATTTCCATTCACTTTGAATACATACACTCTTTTGTACTACTGTATTTTGCCTTTTGTGTACAACATACACAGTTTTTGGTCCCTATGGAGGACACGATATACTCACTATGCATTATGAATACATTAACGTCTCCCCCAACGTCTCACTAACTTCAATCTGAACTCAATGCTAACTTAAACCCAAAACCAAGTCCGAATTAAACTTCAAACAGGAATTGAATCGTGTCCCCAGATAGTGTATGAGTCCCCACAACGTAAGTGTGTGAACAAGTAGGTGTCCCCACCCCGTAAGGTAAACACATTCACAACAGGTAATGTCAAATGAAGAGGCATCGCCACAAACACGAAGATACTTCACGATGATTGACAACCATCATGAGATTCAAATGTCTGAAATGTGACATCCGCTCTGGGAGTCTGGGATCGTGGTGCCTCTGAGGCCCCGGGCCCCCCGTGGAGCAGCATGTGTCTATCTATAATTACACACTGTGTGTTCAGAAGATGCAAGACGTCGACGCCCTAAATAATTTGGATGGAATAGACCACAGCAAGTTCAGCGGCTTGCCGGAAAAATGTCCAATTCGAGCTTACATGGTTCTTAGATTTGATGAAATAAAAGTTGAATGATCCCTGTTGGGAAATTGGGGCACTGCTGCAGCGAAAGAGGAAAGAGAAATCAAATGCAGACTAAATTGAGATCACATAATGAAAAATGCAACACAAAAGAATCAAAGTTGGACGCTACAGGCCTCCATCTCCAGTCTCGTTACGCACGAGGCTCCTCACCTGCACAACATCTCCAGTCCAGAAGCCTCCGGGGGTCACGGCCCGTTTCTCACCGGAAACATAAATATCTTCAAAATGCAGACAAAACGCTCGGCGCAGCAGATACGAGCGCGATAATGCGCTCCTTTTGATTTCTGAAGTGTTCGACAGGTAATTAGCTGCAATGTTTCCCAGGTCTCCCTCCAGGCTTAGCGGTATCTGTCTGCATTAGAGTGAGGAGCGAGGAAGGAAACGGTTCCCAGTTATCTTCACACGGCGCTGAACAGTAGCCGACACCTCATTTGCAAGATAAGCTTAGCCTTCCGCAGCCGGACCTTTCTGCTCACTTCACTTTAGCTCCATGACGCCGGAGAGGGGGAAGAAAAGGACTGATTGAAGTGGGAATGAAGTCGGGACAAGAGGGGTCCTTTTCCCACGATGAGTACTGGCGGTGTATGTATCTGAGGGTTTCGTCTTTCGGGACTTAGAATCGGGACATCTTTAAATCCAAATAAGCACGAATGTAGTGATTGGTCCAAATGGAAGAACAGAATAAGGGTTGATATTTAAAAAACGAAGCGGGGTGGAAACTAATCAGACTTCCAGCTGGAGTGTCAAAAAGAAAATTGGTATTTTCCTCCAAATCATCCAATCACTGCAAACCAAGATCCGACAGTTCAAGTAAAGGCCAATCATATTTAACTCTCCGTTAGCTCTTATGTAGAAAGTGTGAATAATACTTTTTCTGAGTCAGACTAAGATCAGATAAATAAAGTACAGGCCTCGTGTTCTTCGGCTATTCACAACGTAATTACCCGCTGCTGTATCGGCCCAGGTCTGCCTGCAGGCGAGCATCCCGATGAAAGGAATAAATAGCAAATGAAATTAAGTTGTTCACGCTGAAGAGCAGAGCAGGCTTTTATCTGAGCTCTCTGTGTGGGCAAAGCTTTTAATGTATAGCTCACATAAATATTCTGTATATCGACGGCCAACGTGCAAAACCTCCTGTCTGCACAATGATCCAGGAGAATGACTCCTATCTGCTCTTTGTGTTTTTAATTATATTCATTAATTGAACATTTTAATTTTAATTGTTATTTGTTTGTCTTTATTTTATTGTTCTTTAGTTTATATATTTTCTTTTTTTAATATTTTAATATTATTAATATATGTTTTTAATGTTATTTTCGATAAATTTATGTATATATATTTTTTGTATTATTATTATTTTCTTTTTTGTAATTTTTTTATTTTATTTATTTGAATGCATTGGGTAAATAGCATTCTGCAAGAAAACAACACGTTTTTTGTATTCATGAAAACATGCATTTCTCAGACAGGAGGTTTTGCTCTTTGGCCATCGATATGTATTGATACAATATATATTTTATCAATACATTCAATCCATATTAAGTTAGGAAAATATCAGATTGAACGGGAAAGGAAAACTAATCATCGTGCATTTTTTTCAAAAAGGATAACTTGAATTAACGATTGATAAAATTGAATGGTACCGTCACATCTACACAGGCTGGATTTATTTGAACTTACAAGCATTATTACTTTACTTTTCTTTATTTCACACTTCTGTCTTGAGGACTCATTCAATCCTCAGGGGCGTGCAGAGAGTAAGTCATGATCCTCCGTCATCTGCAAACATTGCTATAACTGTAATATTGCATCATCTTTACACCCGTTCATCCACAGCACTGCTTTTTGACAACAGCTTCAACAACAGAAGCCCAGCGGTTCATGTCTGAGGGTCAGAGGTGAGCAGCTCTCACGGGAACAACACATTTTAAACTGCTGGCGCGTTGGGGCTCCACATGCGCTGTGTTGTGCCCGCCGGAGCCGCCGGTCCGGAGCCGCCGGTCCAGCACCACTGGTCCAGCACCACTGGTCCGGAGCCGCTGGTCCGGCACTACTGGTTCAGAGCCACTAACGCTAACGGCTTCAACTGGAATTCTTTCAGCATCTCCGGTGTGGAGGAGAACCTTTTCCAAGCCGTACAGCTGGAAGTCGTCTTCTACATATTTAAACATCCGAGCGGCTGCTGCCCCGCCGAGTGAAACCGAACACGGGAATGAAGGCAGAAGAAAAGAGATGAAGAGGGGATCACATGATCGTCTTTGTGATTGTAAGGCCTCGTTTGGGGAAAGCGTTCCCCTGAAGAAGGCACCGCTTCTGGCTTTGCAGCGTTTGTAAAGTCCTTCTAACAGGGCTGGTTTGGGGGATCCAGCGGCGCTCCCGTCAGACGAGTGTTAAAGATACTTTGAGTCCGAGTGTCTCTGGAGCCTCAGACTGAACTCAGGAGCTCAGCTCTGCTGTGTCGACCGTCCAGACCCGTCTCAGACATATTTATTCCTCCCCCGCTGAAATTTAAAAAACAAAGAAAATCATAGCGGCTCGACTTAAAGAAAGCAGTGAAGTGGCCTCCGCTTGGAAGAGAATCCTTCAGATGAGCCTCCACACAGTAAATTCCCCAGTGTTAAATATGCATTGTCAAATGTGGCTCAGTGGTTAGCAAGTCAGTCTTTCAACCAGAGAACCGGGGTTCAAACCCCGCCTCAGCCAGTCCATGTCGTTGTGTCCCTGAGCAAGACACTTAACCCCAGTTGCTCCCCGGGCGCTTCACGAGGCTGCCCACTGCTCCTTAAAAGGATGGGTCAAATGCAGAGGATACATTTCCCCACTGTGGGACTAAGTGTGGGACTAATAAAGGTGTTTCTTCTTCTCTTCCAGAGTTCTTACAACAACAGCAAGAGTAACTACTACCAATGTATTGCTCAGTGTCAGTGTAAAAAATCAGAGTTAAACTTTTCAATGTAAAAAAGCTGTGTCAAAGTTCATTGACTATTTCAAGAGTAAAACGCCCCCCAGTGTTGATGTACTTGTACACTGCTACAAGTGTTATTTACATCATAGTGTCAAATCTGACCAACACTTCTCAGTGTAGTGTAAAATATTAACTCTTACCAGAGTTAAATCGACTCTGAAATTTTAACACTATCTTCAGTGTAACTTTAACTCTCTGTAGATAAGGACCATATGTTCACTGACTCAGTGTTAAAATTTACTCTTTAATAGATGCATAAGTGGGTCAAAAATGACCCGGTGAGGTTGTTTTCTTGAAATATATTCGTAACGAAAAATTGTTATCATTTCATATTCCAGGTATTCCTCAAAAAACATGTTTTTGATATAATGCCATTTACATTTTTAACTTACCGTTTATACATTTTAAGAAATTGTAGTTTTTGTATTACTACCCCAAGCTTCCATAAGTGGGTCAAAAATGACCCGCATGCATTTTCTATGGAATCCAATGGGAACCTTTGATTCTTATCAACTGTGGCTTACCACTGTCTCACCAAAAGATGCATGGGAGCTCTTTATCACTGATGATATAATACAAGAGGTGATGAAGTGCACAAACTTGGAAGGACGAGAGGGTAGCAACAGCTAGAGGAAAAGAATGGAAAAATGTCACCAAAGATGAATTCATGGCCTTCATTGGATTGACCCTGCTTGCAGAAAGTGAGAAGAACTGGGCTGTATCAGTCCGTGAGCTGTTTGGGAGTCCTCTACAAAGATTTGAAGACATTCGCCGTACCTTGCGCTTCAATGATAAGAGGACCAGAGCCTTCCGACTGGAAACAGACCATGTGGCAGCCTTCCGCTATGTATGGGACCTGTTCCTGGTCAACTGCAGACAACGATTCATCCCCAGTGATTCTACAGTACATGCCAAGCAAGCCCGCCAAGTACAGCCT